>JAYKKI010000065.1:2450000-3050000 GCA_039881145.1 Druceiella hillmani | reverse complement strand
GTTTTTACAATAATGTGTTTGTTAATTTTGTGATGTATATCGTATATAATTACAAAACCTTTACAAATTAATTGAGTATTGAATATATTTGGTGTTAATTTTGTAGAAATTCATTATTCACAATTAAATGAAACTACGGGATGTAGTATTATTTCTTCTTTCTGTAAGTTCTTTACCACGATAACCCGCCTGACGATGTTGTAATACAACGAAACCTAAGTCGTGGCAAAGAACTTAAAGAAAGTAGAAATAATACTACATCACGTAGTTTTGTTTAATTGTAAATTAATTGAGTGTGTTTGTGTGATTGATGTCAAACTAGAAAAAATATGATCAGTCAAATGTGCACTGTATTGTTTTGGTTTATTCTGTGAATATACAAGTAGTACACCACTAATATCAATGTTAATTATTTTCGTTTTTTTTTCATTTTCATATTCACAATTTTCAATATACACAGTATGATTTAATTAGTTGTTAAGCTTTAGAACTCTGCAGAATGATCTTAAGTATACCAATTTTTTTAAGTTAATAGACGAAACTTTTGAAAAAATGGTCTGATTTGAACTCTAAATTCTAAGTTTTTAAATGATATTCCAGGATTGATGTTCAGATTACATATTTAAAATGGAAATAACCAAAATTATTAATTGGTGCTGCACATAAAACCTAAAAAATTATATAAAAAAATTACATCGTGTATCATATAGCCTACATTGCAGAAGTGAAACTTCTCTGATAAGTTCGTTTTATTTCATTAAATGTAATAAAAACATTATACCTAATAAAGTAAGTTCCACAAACAATGTTAATATGTATTGATACTACAATGATGGACGCATTTCGGTGACTTTTATTGACAGTTTTGTAGCCGTAAAACCAAGTTCCTTAATGTAAACATATATTTTGTAATAATAAAACATTAATTTATTAATAACGGATAGTTACTTAAATTATTAATTTTAAGTAATCTTTTTAAATTATGATATTTTTTAAATAATTTTTCTTAACTATTAAATTGGAAAAAAAATTCATGATTCACTTTTTACCGACTTTACCGAGTATATTTTAGCTTTGAATGATATTTTGAAAAACACCACCAATCACCGCTTTAATTTCAAATTTGAAGCATTGATTAATCATGAAACAATAACGTCCAAAAGTCACATGCTATAATAAATTTTCCATGAAAATGTTGTTGTCAATACTTATATAAATTGACCGACAGATGACGTTAGCATAGCGTCATATATCGGTGAAACGAAAAGGTCTGACTTTAATAATGAAAAAAATGTTAAGAAAATTCAGAATGATGTTCATCTTGGTTCAAAGTAGAAAATACAAAAAATCCATAGATTTTTCAATATAAATGGTCAGATTTTGTTAAACATGAGAATAATTATTTTCATCTTATCACAATAAAAAATGTCAGTGAAATGCAAAAGGTTAAATTAAATAATGAAGATAATACGTGATCAGACTTTGTGAAATATAACCTTAATTATTTCCATTTTATCATAATAAAAAATTGGTTATTCAAACCTGGTGTGGAAATAACATTGATCAATATTTAAAATGAAAAAGATATCAAGTTTAACTTTTTAAAGAAAAATTTGTCGTGCCTGCGAGTGTTTATTTTATATATGTATGTGAGTAAGAAAGCATAAAAGTCATTTTTAAATTTGCATGTGTGCGTATGAGAATATATATGAATAACATAAATATGTTTAACAGCAACAATCGATCTATACTGATTCCGCAAATTCAATTCATTTATTTAAAAACGTATAGGCGTATAAAAAGCGTAATGTATATACAAATAAGTAAGGCGCCATAGTACGATTGTATTAGTATGTCAATAGAAGCACCTCCCTATCTACACATATAGCTAGCTGGAATGAGAAAAATAAAAACATGGGATCGTCGAAAGCTTACAGCAGACTCATTTTAAATAGCCAATTATCGAGTGCAATCTACAAAAATGCCTCCGACGCCTCTTAAAGAGAATGATATCGTCGAAGCTGTCGAGATAAACGCGCGTAGATAGCGCCCGGGAGCTTTCATTAGCGCGAGCTTCGGCGCGAGTGGAAGCTCGCGGCGGGCGGCGCTAATCGCGGCATCTCGCATGCAAATGACGCAGATTCGGACGGATCGCGGCGCCCACGCTGACGGCTTACACTTTCCACGTTTATTTCCTCGCTTCGTGATTTAAAGCTATTTTTGTTTTGCGAGGGTGAGTCGTTAATTCTCCTAGACGTGTTACATTTGTAAACTTTCGGGAATATTTGAATAAGTGTTATATAATTGGAGCAAACGGGAGTCTGATCTCGTCTTTTTTGGATTTTGATATACGTTGGAAACTGGTAATGTTGCGATAAATATGAAATTTATTTATAAATACATAATTTTACCATGTCATACATTTACACACACACACACCCCCACACACACACATATGTCCATATATATATATATATATATATATGTGTATATATATATATATATATATATATATATATATATATATATATATATCATGTCCAGACTCTTTAGAAAAGAGATGTGGTTCACAGTTTTGCTATTGTTGTTTTATCGAAACCTTGTACATATTTGGTATAAATCGGCATTTTACGTATAGCATTCGGTTTAATTTTCGTTAACAATAGCTTTTTTCTAACTAGTTTAAACAAGAAAATATGAAATACAAAATGTTACTTAGGTGACGAAATTTAAAACGGCAGTTAAAACGGCAGTTATTATTTAAGAGAGGTATGTTACATATTTGATGTAAATTATGTACGTTATGCAAAAAAATTGAGTATTCGTCATATGATAAGAAAAACACTGAAAAGAAGGTCGGACCAAGCAATTCTGAGTCAAGATATTTTTTTTCCATTTCGGAATTCAATGAAAAAATTGACCATATTTTTTTCTTGTTTTACAATTTTAGCTAGGAATACCAAAGAGTTGTGGTGATTACATTGATTTCAAATACATTCAGACGGAGTTCCAGTGGCCCTCGTCCCGAGCCGATGAATGGAATGTATGAAGTATTTATATTTATATCTCATTCCTTGCTTAACAAACTTCACCGCCTTCAATCTTGTACATTCATTACACGTTCAACAAAAATTTGATTACATTTCTGTGTTTACATCGTTAACTAGTTGGTTGATTGATTCATAATCGCTCGATACAAATGTCACATTTTTTCGAAATCTTTAAAAATCTTGATGGTCCCTATTATCGTTTATTTTCTGAGTTTAGTTTCTGAGAATATCTTCACGCTTCTTATTTTCAAATATAGTGCTTCCTTTTACGTGTATTCGTTCATTGTTCATGCTGCCAAGTCATGGAATGTACTGAATTTCGACGCTAGACTTTTATCGTATACTCAATCAAAATATCGTCTGAAAGAATTGTATTTCCCTAACTTGACTTTCCACATTCTTTTTGTTATATTTTCCTATTTTTTATCCACAATACGATAAACATTTCTTAATTTGTAATGAAATTGCGTAAATATTTCAAAATAGGTGTATAACATACTTTTCTCACAATTTAAAAAAAATTAACATATGCAGAAATCAATTTACGGAAAAGGTCTTTCCTATCCTATGTCCTTGGAAAAATATTTTACTACCGTTTTCACTCAAGAGCAGATGAGATCAAGTGAGGATTTTTCCCACCAGGTGACACATTTGCACAACGTATGTAATTCTCCACAGGTGATGCAATCTCAGCAGGCGATGGGTGAAGATATAAATCTATGCAATCACGCGATTTTTCATTTTGTGGGTGTAAGTGATGTTGCCGAAATGCCACATTGATATGTTAGGAATATATTAAAGTAAAACAATTCCTGTCGTTAATAAATTGTGAGCTTATTTTAACTACTAAACTTTACATAAATTTTGGTAATCTTTCATTGCAACCAAATAGTCATTGTTTTGGATTCGGGGAACTGAATGGTAAAAGGTAAACCTTCACGACAAAAAATGTGAAAAATTCTAAAAGAAAACAAACAAATATTCTTTATGTTCATAGTCTACATCTGTCTATGAAATTTCATTTTGTTCGTACAGGAATTATATTTCTTTATATTTCTTTGCAAATATGATATTTTTACCATGAAAAATTAAATATTGCGATGGAACAAATTCTGGAAAATTGCATATCTGTCAATAGTTGATAATATTATATCTTCATATACATAATTTTGATTGCGGATACAGGATATATGGACGTTAATTAATTGTTAAACTTTTCACAATAGCCATTATAATATTTTCTTTCATTTAAGAAAATAAACTACGTTTTGCTATTTTTTGTTACTTATTTTGTGTTGAAGAGAGACAGATTTATAAAAAGAGGGAGAGAAAGAGGTAGAGAGGGAAAGAGAGAGAAAGAGAGAGAGACGGAGAGTTAACTATTTCAAAACTTTTTATTATTTTTAAACTAATAATAATAACAAATATGATGAATTAAATTTGATATATCGACTATCCTTAAAACGACTAGAAGATATGACTTAAAACGACTTTATTACGATAACCACTAATAAATTCACCTAAACTTCGCCATTTTTCTCCTGTCCATACTTTTTTACTTAAAAACAGTTACCCCAATTTATCCATAAAATATTGACAAATGTTGCTGAAATCTCTTCTTCCGACCTTTCTACTACTTGCATTCCTTCTATTTATTTCATCAGATCTTTGCTAATAGCCCACCTGAAGATGTTGTAATACAACGAAACCTAGGTCGTGGTAAAGAACTTAAAGAAAGTAGAAATAATACTACATCACGTAGTTTCATTTAATTGTGAATAATGAATTTCTACAAAATTAACGCCAAATATACTCAACTCTATCAGTTATTGGTTAAAGAAAATATTTTTAAATATACTAAGCATACAAGTATATTGTCGATAAATATTTTATTTACGATGGTATTTCTCATTACAGCCAAGAGGCTGTAGAGGCGTCCAAGAGGAACAGCGACTCTACAAATAGAAAAACAAAAGAATTTTAATAAAATGTAATATAAAATTTAAATTGTTTTTAAATTATTCTAAGAAGTGTTGCTATTTTGCTCTGATATTTGTCATGAAGAAAAAGTATATATATATATATATATATATATATATATATATATATATATATATATATATATATATTTCATTGTCCTTTTCTTGAGTTACATAAAATAATTTGTTTTTAGTATCAAAGGTACTGCTATGTCTCTATGTCTCTGAATATTCTAAAGCACATATACAACTGCTGTAGTGTTTATTATTTTTTTTAATATTTATGCTACACTAACTTGAAATGTTTTCTTCAACCCTTAACGGGTTGTAAATTTGTTGTTGAAATTCATTAAAATAATTAAAACAATTTATTTCGAATGTGTTAAAACTAAACAAAATCTTCACGTAACGCACTTATAGTGGTCACTTGAACTTATTTGTATGGAAACAAAAGAAAAATAAAATAAATTTAAATGAAAATAATATTTTTATTTATTCTTATGTAATTGCATAGTGTTTTCAAATTTGTTATTAAGATTAGATTTAATAATATTAATTAGAGTTTACCGGAACAGGGCCTCCTCCAGGGGAAAAAATTCGAAAAAAAATAACTATCATTAGCTAGATGGAGGTATTTTATTCAATCCTATCGAACGTTAGAGTATCACGTCTCCCTTTGTGTATTGTCATTGTAATTCGCTGACATACTTCTTTATCCTTATAAACAAAAAATAATTCCCTTAAATGTAAAAAAATACAGAAATATCTGTTATTTATAATACAATAATTTTATCAAACACTTATTATTTATTTCTTTGCACAATTATTAAAAAAAATAAAAACTCACCGAAAAAAGTAAACTAATACTTGCATCGGTCTCGTGGATCAATTCATATTTTAACTCGTACACACAGTCACATGGCACAGAAACGATCACCAGATTAAACTACGTTTGGGAGCGTATTAGTAAGTTATCGAAAATAAAAAGAAGTAGCGTAATTTAAGTAAGTATTCACATTAGTACAATTAGATTTTGAACTTTATATTTATTTTTTGTCGGTCTGAGAGACCGATTAGCGGGTATAGAAAAATTAAATTTTAGCTATGTTAAATAATATAAATACAAATGATATTTTCGTTTCTTCTAGTTTAGTGAAAAAATGTATATATTTTGAAGAAAAAAATTTGTATATACTAAGTCTTAACCAAAACATCCGCTCGGTTCAGCTTTTTAATTCTATTTGTGTTTCCAGTCGTTCTTTCGAGTAGAAAACGGATCAGTGAGAATATCAATCAAACAAATCGATCGGAAACCACATTTATCAAAATTGGTCCATCCATTCAAGCTCTACATGTTAACTGGGCGAAATTTACCGTTTTCTGACGCATTCGACCGTTCAATCATTTAACCGTAATTAAACCAGAGTTAATTTGTACGCAGTTATTGAAAATAAATCTCAATAGATTTGTTTACCTTATTTATACAAGTGGTTACTTTACTTATCATTTGTAATGTATTGGTTTTCATTCACCACTATACTGTAATTTTATGTTAAAACGTAATATTAAGATGGAATAATAAGGGACAATAACTTGAAATCATAATCATCCTGAAAAAGTTGTAAATATAAGCATTATTGCAAAAACTCTCATTACTGTGTAAATTCCGATAATGTACATATGTCTAAATAGGGTCATTTTTGTTATATAATTGAAAGTAGTTCAATTTCTGAATATGACACTTTATTAATACATAGGACAAAAAATTAAACTATGTATTGGAGATATAAAGGTTGCTATGAACGGGGATAAATATGTGTTAAACCCAACGTCGTTGTTAGATGAGTAAAGTTTTAAGACCACAACGATTAAAAACAATTTTCCGACAAAGCGATATTGCCTCGCTAACAAACTTTGTTCTATGGACGGCTTATCGAAATATTGGACGAAAACTAATAAAATTGTAGTCTACAGAAATTTATAACATGGATAAATCCATATTTTCTGAACTTTGCTTGACCGTTGGTGTTTTGCGGAAAATACTTTTACTTGAGATTGAACTTCGAAACGGTTTTGAACTCTGCTCAATTACGAAATAGCTAGAAGTATCAATACTATTTTATTTATTTTCTTCTTTATAAATTAATATGTGCTTTCAAGTGATTGATATGTTGAATCGATTCGACGACAACATATATGTTATTGTGGAATTAACTACATTATTTTTTCGATTACAGTGATTAGAAAAGGTCATCTTATAGACTAATTTAATAAAAGAAAGAATATTTTAGTCAAGTTTTATATTTAGATGTATCCATGATACAATATTGCTTAAAATATGTATTAACATCTTTTTACTCGTAGCATAGTTCCCGCGAATTATCGAATAAGATGGTGCGATTTGATACCCTAATGATACCCTAATAAAATCCATAAGCTATTTAAAATTTTAGTTATATACAAAAGTGTTGCCATCTATTGCCCTGAAACAGCACTAAAAGTTATTGAAAAAACATCGAGTTTCGTCATACTCATATTTAAAACGTCAAAAAAAACAGCGCTAGTATTAAAGGTATATGTAAATTTATATAGTTTTGTAAATTTATATGAAGACAAGGCTCAGAGTTTTACACTACACTAAAATATTGTTGTTAGAAAGAGACAATCATATGTTCTAAATTATATGTCATAAATAACCGATAGCTGACTAATAAGATAATGCGTTGCCCTTTTTTTCTACCGCTCTAGCACAAAATGCAACCAGGGTCTCGTTCATTCAAGCGCTACTTTAAAAAAGATTAACTTTTATGAAATATATTATTATCAATATTTAAAGAGTATTTGCGAATAAAATGAGACATCTTTCCTATTTTTCACAGTTAATATATAATTTTGTATATCCACGCAGCGTCGGGTGGCATTTTTAAATATGTTTTTTAATTATTTTAACAATTCTCAGTAACGTGAACTTTCTATGTAAGACCGTACGCGACTAAACGAAATCCAGGCCTTAACTTTCCTTTAATGTTCCAATCCAATCATCATTATTCCTATGGTATGAAACCTATAGAACATCATAGGTTCCTTGAACCTATAGAAGAAACCTGCATTATGGTTGCATTCCATAAGGGTAATAATGATTGGATTGGAACATGAAGAAAGTTCGTGTTAAATTCTGTGAAAATAAGTTTTGCCATTTAAGGTTAACTGGATAGTAAACATTCCAAACATACTTTTCGTGACATTATTATTCTACCCACATAAATTCGCAGATTATATATAGCCTAAATGTTACTGTGCTATAGGAAAAATGTGCACGTCAATGCGTATTGACAATTAACTGTTTGAGTGATATTGCTACATACAATAAAGTAATGTTATAAAATTACAACAAACATCTACACTAGATCAGGAACAGGTAAATAGGATAATAAGGGATGAGGTACAGCAGGTAGATTTACACATTCCTAGCGTCTATAACTTATATTCCACTGCAATAAAACGATATGTACGAAAGCCATAAAAATTCTCCCTGCACCAATCAGCGGGACATCTCGATAAATCAATACAGTCATTGCATCGCAACCTCCGCTTCGCGTTCTCTGGAGTATCTACCTCACCTATCTTCACACCTCCATTATGATTTATTTCGCCGGCATTATGTCGACGCAGTGTTTATTACCGACTCTGATGCTGTTTAGTGGCCACGATACGATCTACTGCATCGGCTTGGGGCTCATCGTGGGCGTAGTCTACCGCAGACGTCATTACCACCTCGACCAGCACCGAGCATTTGCTTTGCTCCATTTTTAGCGAGTAAATGAGTAGCGACAAGAGGAATTATTCTTAGCGAAGTATCCAATTAAAGTGAGACGTTATATTGGACTGTATCATTCGATTAAAATGCAGCGTCAGTTCCTGATCAATCGCAACTGTGAAGTGTAGCTTATCGCGACTTGTCTAAACGAGAAGCGCTGTGAATTGACGTCGGACTCGCGTAAGGTATTGCAGTGGTTGACAGCTGAATCGAGATTGAATTAAACATTTATTGCAATCACGCCATGACTTAACACGAAGACGGTTATCCTATTTACTTACTTAATCTTTTTTTTTATAAATTTTGTTTAATTAAAAATTTGTTCTTGATTTTCTATACATTTTTTTAATCAATTAAACGGTTGAAAAGATGGCAAATTATGCATTTCAGAATATTTTTAAGTATGGGAATGTTAATAGGGAGAATAGAACTGTGTTTATGGTGAACCAAACCTAATTTTTTAATAATTAAAATTTTACAAATTGAAGAAGATATAATTTTAGGTAAAAAATATTTGAGACTAACACAGTTATCCTATTTATTTAGTTAAATTTTTGAACAGAAATATTTTAATTGTGAATCTGTTTTTGATTTTCCATAAACCAGTTAAACCGTTGAAAAGGGAGCAGACTATGCATTTTGGAAAGGCAGAAATTGTTTCTAAGTATAGGGAGATTACTAGGGAGTGTAGAAGCGAGATGCAGCAAACCCCACTTTTCAATAATTAAAATTTTACAAATAGGAGAATATAAATTTTAGGCAAAAAATGTTCGAGTAAATGTTATTGTAAAAATTATGACATATTTTGTTAAATCTTTTTGTAATGGTTTTGTTTCAAATTTAAGGTTTCATATATTTATTTTTTAATTGTCTTTTTTTTTATGCAGCGCTTCGAAGAGGAGAAAATCAAAGGTAAGTACTGCTTATTTTTAGTAAAAAGTGTTTGTAATACTAATTTCGTTAGCTTATTCGTTACTTTTTAGTAATTATGCCATAGATTCAAAATTAAATAAAAAATAATTCAGAATAAAATTACAAAATGCTTGCCAGATTTATGGTTACCGAGATATAATAAAGAACTAAATACCCACTTTCATTCAAACAATGGTCACATGGAAAGGTTTGGCATCCCGGAAACTCGGTTTTTTTTTCTCAGCACACATCATTATTATGTAAATTGTGAATATCAAAATCGAATTTTATGTTTTCTATAACATCACTTTGTTTATGAATTGTTTATTATTTATTTATTGTTTTTTTTATGTATATGTAGATTTTTTATTGTAAACTACAAACTCTCTTAGCAATTGGATATGTGCAAGTCTGGTTCGCGCATTAAGGGATCCGTTCGTCGTTTGTTTGTTCCGTATCGTACCTCGTGTTCTATATTACAATAAGTCGTCATGAATATGATTTTCCTAGAGTAATAAATATTGAATAATACCTAATATAATTAAGTAGGACTTAATTAAGTAGCTCCATACACATTATTGAGAAAATCTTAAAAACTATGATATCCAGAATCATTATTATAGTTTTCCTACTATATTTGCCTTGGCTTTTAAAAACCATGTTTTGTAATTTTAGGTACAGTAGTATTGGAAGTAAACATCCGGGGGGAGACACGGGGTGAGACGCCATATATTTATTGCATATTTTGCAGTATAATTCTGAAGGTTTACTACCTACAATCACAAAAAAATATATTTGAGACACTTAGTCTTCTCAAACTGCATACTACACTACGTTTGGAATTATAAAAAGTTGTTTTCGAGAAATTAATTAACCTCTCTTCCTCTCAATTAATTAATACGTATTTTTGAGTGTTAAATACTACGACATGTGCGAGTTTATATGTTTTATCATTAAACTATATTTTTATTAAGCGGTTTATGAGATAAACGGCTGTGACAGACAGACAGACGGATATGTGAGTGGTCTTATAAATGTTCCGTTTTTCCTTTTAAGTTACGCGATCCTAAAAATAGTTTAATAAAATGTCATTTAGTCGATATTCAATTAAAAAACAATATATTTTAATCTATTAGATATTATTTCATTACCATACAGTGTGCTATGAAATTTTAAATCAAAATTTAATTCTCGCTCAGATTCAGCTTTTCTATCAAAATGCGTAAGTTTTAACCTAAAAAATTTATAGAGTTTATCAATACTTTAAAAGAAAAATCCTTTGTGGTTTTATGGTTTTTTTTCTTTGTGAAACTGTATTTTCAGTGTAGGGGAATTTTCCGCGTGGGCGGAGAAAGATTGATAGGTTACTGATGTGCATCGCGTCAAGTCGAGTGGGTTTTTTACCAAAGGCGATTAGAGTTTTAATTTTGCGTTAACTCGATAACGTATTCACCTATTTTATTTCATTTTTTAATTTTACGGCTACCTAAAAATTTGACACAAAAACGGTCTTTGTAATTAATATTTTTTTAGAACCTTGAGATATGTATATATATATATATATATATGTGTGTGTGTGTGTGTGTGTGTGTGTGTATACGGAGTCTGGGAACAGGTGTCTGAAGAAAGACCCTATTCGTTGGCTAAAGGAATAAATTATCGTTGAAATAAAACAGAAAAACGTAAAACCCGCCATTTTTCCAATTGGTGCAAAAAAAATATTACACATAACTCTTTTTAACACACCCAACACTTGCTTGGAGCGCGGTGCTTACCCAGGCAATTAGATGTCTTCTTTGTATTTTACTGGTTATTCCCCTTAGCGGCGCAAGTATCGTGTATATGAAAAAGATGACAAATAATTATATATTTTTTTTTTTCATTTTCTAAAAAAGAAGTTATCTTTTAAGTTTTGTTTCAATGACAATCAACTATTTTTCAGTCAACGAATAACGTCTTTTTGTGTTCGACACTTATTCAGGACACCGTTTATATATACATATAAATATATATATATATATATATATATATATATATATATATATATACATACATATATATATATATACATATATATATATATATAAATATATATAAACTTTTAAATTATTATAGCTCATTTAAATTATTGCATCTTCATATTTTAATAATATTCCCACATCGTAGAATAAAGAGTGAAAAAATTTATATTCTTCATTACTAATTATTAAACGTAGTCTAATATGGCCGAGTTTCGTCTATAAAACCATACCTCGGAACAATTTTTGAGCTAATCAAACTAAACGGTTATAATTACAACGAAACTTTGGAAGAATTGTCACACTAAAATATACAGCAGAGTTTTAGGACGTAAATGACTAATAATGTATATTGTTTTAATAATGTATATTGTTTCTAATGTGTATTTCTATGTTACGAGATCGGTAAGTACAATTCTGTATTCGGCTGAAATATTGAATTAATAATTAAAACGTTGAGAATACCGTCAGTAGGTTAACAGTGAATAAATAATTACTATATAAAAAAGTAATTAAAACAAAATGCAAACTTAGTTTCTTCTTTGCTCTAACAAATAATTGCTGTCGGTATAATGTATTGTAATGCTGTAGACAGGATATTACGGTATACTCGCTCGCCAACAGCATTAAGGTCTATCACAAAGAATCAAGGGATTCAATTTTTGATGTAGTGACTCTATATAACTATTACACTATCTAATGCAAAGATGCTGTTTATTTTATATGTTTAGTCCAAAACTTGCAGTCACTAAAGCAAATATAAAAAAGGTTTCGTTACATATCATCAAATAGGGCTATTCTTTTTCTTCTAAATTAATATCAGTATCTCGTTTAATTCAAACATTCGAGAGTTAAAGCTATGCTTCAAAATTTTGAGATACTTATTAAAAAGACGTATTACGTTATTTTAACTGATTCCCCGAGAGTGTGCGAATGTCATGAAGCGTATAGATTGATGGGACACAGCGACTATCTTGGAGGCGATAGTATCACACGCAAGTATTGTGTTCCCCATAGTAACGCGTGAGAATAATATTTATTGTTAACAGGGTATAGATAGGAACATTGGTCCATATTGTCCAGAAAGGAACCATTATATTAGAATGTAAGAATTATGGGAACGTGGATAATTTCATGTTACTTCCTTAATGAAACGAAAAATATATTATGTGATGCAAATATCAAGAAACTTTGAAAAAAAAATTATATGACAACCGAATAAACCTTTTATTTGACGCCAAATATGTACCTAGATTTTATTAAATAACTTGTAAACTGAGAATGAACTTACGATTAGTGTCCTTGTGGAAATACCTACATACTTACATTTATGTGTATAAGATTAAAATAAGGAGGTGATTTTCATCTTCAAAACATTAAAGAAAACATCAGTGACAGTATTCGTATAATCTATCCAGCTCATATTGTATCTTAAGGGATAAATTAGGAAAAAGTAGGAATATTCATTTTCAGTTTTATATTAATTTTAGATATTCTCTTCCGGGTTAGAAATATATACTAATATATTTAGTTGACTAATACGTTGGTTAAGTAACTTGATTAGCTTTACCCTCGACGAGAGTTTAAGACTTAACATTCTAATTGTTAAAATTTGTAAAGTTAGTTGGAACGCTAACGGCAGGTTAAAGAAAGTTCTAACGGGCGGTGTAGACCTACGATGTGATTAATCGTTTTTAGTTGTTTCTTGCTAACAGCGCCTCGTATGTTAAATCTCTTGTAACTAAATTTACTTAAAATTAGTGAATTAATAACGCATTAATAATGTAAGTTTCACGTTAGTGGGCTTGGTATGCTAATGAAGCACCTTTTTGTTTTACTGAAAAATATAAATGTACTTATTTAATATAGACTTAAATTTTTTTAAAAATGGTACTAAGAAAATATTTTTCCGTTTTTAAAGATATAGTTTAATTTTAATTTAACATAATAAGGATGTTATTAAAAATATCAATATGCACTAAATCTAACCAAATGATTATATTATAATCGATTATGGATTATAATGGATTATAATCCATACGTATATGTACTAACGTATAATAATACCATCAATTTAAATACGAAGAATATCTACAAGAATTAAACCACAAATAAAACTGTTCTGGAAAGACAAAAATTGTTACACATTAAACACTCTCAGTGTCTTCCTACCTCGAGGAAAGGAACCCAATCAACCCGTCGAATCGACACGCTATCCAGAATTCTCAGTTCTTGCTAGATAGTATACGTGAATATATAACAAGACGTTCGAATGGACAAGCCACTATGAGGCCGCGGAGCACGTAGGCATTGAGCTCGTTGACGTCAATTCTGAACGGCGATTGACGACGGAAAGGCCGAGCACCTTGATACATCTATAAGGCTTTCGCCAGTATATCGGCTGGTGCGAATTCCTATAAATAATCTAGTGCCAGATAGTATTTAGGCTCATACAGTCCTGAATATACTACCTAAAATATTTTAATATTTTTCAGAGGGTCTCATTTCATGAGACCCCATTTAATAAGCATTATCTAAAATATTTTCCAGCAGCAAACCTTGCTCATTATAACAAATCATAAAATGGGATTTCGTGGAAATTCTTTTCACTCGTTATATTTATTAATATAAATCTCTCACCAATTAGTGCTACAATTTTTAAAATACGTAACAAAACCCCAACTCAAATGTAGACTGGACTAAAATGTAGAAGCTGTAGCGGAAGCACATAAATCAGGAACACCAAATTGCAAACTTAATGACCAAAAAACAACTAAAGATAGGTCTCCAACGTGAACGGAAATGCAAAGTCGTGGACTCCTACATTGACTAATATGAAAGAAAAGCTGGCCGGATTGATTGGTAAAGAGGTAGAAGCTTGTTTCTGTACTGGACCTTTTAGTAGGAGATAATCTTATAAAAGAAGGGGTGCGTCTCTGAAGATACAATAGAATTGTGCACTAAATAAGTTGAAAGTTTACTTGCAGTAGGTAGGAGGAAGGGGCATTAAGAATTTAATTCAAGGATGATTTGCGAGAGCTTACAGATTTATAGACTAGCGAAACCATGACAAGCGGACCACATACCAATGTCTCATTATATTCTATATCCGTTTGAATATTTATATCTTTTTTTAGTCTGTATATTTTTTTGTACAAAAAAAGGGGACTTTTTTAAGTCAAATTAATTCCTATTCTAGTCATCAAATGGGAGTTTTACTAAATAACCTCATCACACTTGTAACGCAAACATGAGCTAAAAAATGTTACACGGACATATTATTAAAAATTCACAAGTCAATATTCCGTATATTATTAAATTATGCATAAGGCTAATAATTTTTATATTTTGCATCAGGCTAATGAGGCAAATTACATTTTACTCGTGGAAAACACGTCCCATTAATGTGTTAATAAAATTAGTTACATTTGTTATTAAAATTATTCAATGAAAACTGCAACGGAAATAATTTTGCGAGTTTAGAAAATTACCAAGAGGTTATATTTCACAAAGGAAAAATATCGATAAAGTTTACACAATATTTTCATCTGACTTTCTTTTGGGAGCAACGTGGAGTGATTATCTTTAATCAAATTTCGTCATTAATAATTTTACGGTATGTCCTGTGTTTTACGTGACAAAATGCGTGGAATCGAATTAGCAAGTCTAGTATTTCATACAATTGTGTAAGATACATTCAGATCTTAAAGCAAACGTAAGAGGCAGATTTTAAAGTAATCGCATGTAATATACATTAAATCTTTGAACCTATGACACCTATACGAAACCGTGATAACTCAACAAAAAATCAAAGTAATTAACTATGGCCTCGTTTTCTTACCGAAACTACAGACAACGAAAATTGGTGAATCTATGCCTATGGTGATTTCATTATGTTTGTCCTCGACGAGAGTTTAAGATATAACATTCCAATTATGAACATTTGTAAAGTTAGTTGAAACATTACAAGTTAGTTGAAACAAACAGGTTAAAGAAAGTTTTGACGTGCGGTCTACATTTACAGTGTGATTAATTGTTTTCGATCGTCTCCTGCTAACAACGTATCGTATCTGTAATCTCTAATAACCGATGTTGCTTAGAGTTAGTGAATTAATAACGCACAAATAACATAAGCTGTAAGTCAGCAGATGGGCCATATTAGTGAAGCAAATTGTGCCTCTTAATTTAATATCAGTTATTTTTATAGAACTGCAGTTTCTATAATTTTATATTCCAGAATTACATATATAATTATAATTTTATAAATAATTTACAAAGAGCATCCTTTATTTTTCCCAGTTTTTAAGGTGCCGTTTTTGGATATTGGCTTACTCTCCGACTTTCCACTTATGCCTGTCACGCGCCACCAATTTATGCAGGCCTTTGTCGGATACCGTTTATCTGTCTTCGAGGTAGTTTTACTCTGTCACAGGATTTCTACTACAGAAATCTTCTTTCCCAAGTACTGCAATTTACTCTGGTAATATACCCTATCCACCTCCGCTTTCTGCGCACAGTTTCTTCCATGAAGTAATTGGCTCTCATCATATGACTGATCCTCTTGTTCTTCTCCCAATATATTCAAGCTATGTTGAGCCTTAATTCCCCATTTCCCTGTATGCAACACCGAATTTCTTTGTGAGTTTTTATATCAAGATCTTTGTCTCTATTCCACATGTGAATACTAGTGTGGCACACTATTTACACCCATTGGCTTTCAGGTGCTGGGTATACTCATGGGCCGTTAAAACGAGCAACCTTTTTACTCCAGATGCTGCTCAATAAATAGGGAAACGCATAATTAAACTGCATGAAAATAAATCGTGCAAATGGTATAAAAAGAAAATAATTGGTCCTGAAAATAAATACTAAATATTCGGCAAGGCTCCTGGCTGAATAGTCGAATGTAAAGTAGGATTGTGAAGAAACTAGATAAAAACATAATACCACAAAGATAAGAGTATAATACAAATAATAAAAGAAGGAGATCTAAAAAACATAATATTACAAATTTACATTACATTAACTAGTGTTCAGCTGTGAAATTTTTCTCTTTTTAAGTCTTGATGACAATAAAACACAATTTGGAATGGGGAAAATTACGCCAATATATTTTACTTACAGGCCTTTTCTTACCATAAAACAAGCAGTAGTAAAAGTGTTAACCCATTTTTATAAGTGATCGAGAATAGTTTTTAAGTTTAGTAAAAGTAGCAGCCAAATGTTTATCCGCACCTAGACACTGCGTCTAGGTGCGGATAAACATAGAAAAAGAAAAATGTTTTCAGAAAATGAACTCTCCAAGGAGAAAACACGTGGACTCTTTTCAGTAAAGCAGAAAAATTAATATTAAAATATAATAATAAATAAATGTTAAAAACTGATAATAAGAGTGATAAATGCAATTGCGAATAAATGGGTATGACAATTGAACTGGTATACTTAATTTCAGATCTGACAACCTATTTTACAATCATTTGTAGTTATAGGGTATTTGAAAGACTATTAAAAACGTATCCGAGTTCCAAATAAACTTTGAAGTGTTTGTTTTTGGAAAATAACAAAAAAGATTTTAATACCTTCTTGAAAAAAATGAAGGAAACTTACATTATAAAATAATGCTTAACATATACAAAATTATGATCCCAACGAGGTTTCTCGGAGCAACTTTTTGGAAACCTCTAATTTAATATATTCTATTTTCATGAAGTTACCTGTTGGCTACCTCAGGTTTAATAAATTCTATTCTCCCGAAGCAATATTTTAGCTATCTCTTGTCTGATAGACTATTCTTACAGAACAATATTTTAACTACCTTTTGTCTAATAGCCTCCTTTCTCACGAAACAATTTTTTAGCTACCTTTTGCCTAATACTTAATTCTCACATCGTAATTTTTTAGATTTCTCTTGTGTAATAGACCATGTTCTCACGGAGTAATCTTTTATGTTTACGAAGAACTCCTATGGCATGTGTGCATAGATGAAACGTCCCATCACGCATCGCAGGCATTGCCGCGACTACGTGTCGATTACACACGGAGATGCATCGACACGATATCAACACACGCCTTCCAGATTTATTTGCATATATCTGATTACGGTGATTACTCGCAGCGTGTTTAAGTCGAAACTATGCATGGCGTCTTTTGTTTCTAAAGTATGTGTTAATATATTTGAGTATTTATTTTCCTAGCCGTTGGTGCTGACAAATGTTTATTAGTATTTAGAGACCTCTCACGTGAATCGATCTCAGAAAAAGAATGAATATTTTATTTGTGTAGACAGGTATAATTTTTTTTGCTTTTCATGATTAAATAAAAAACGTGGACGAACATTAGGCTGTTTTTTTTAATACTGATTTTTGCTAAATTATTTCTAGAATTTTAAAATCATTACCTATATATTAGGTAGTTTTGTTACCTTTCATAAAAATAGCTGAGTGAGACTTGGATTTTTCACTGTCATGTATTATAGCCTGCTTCCCTAACATACGAGTATGTGATATGAACCATCAAACTGCGACAACCCCACATTTACAATAGTTGATTGACAATTTCAAATAATTTTTTTAGACTGCTTACGCAATAAGACTGTCTTCTAACAATTAAATAGATGCAATCGATCGTGCTTAAAAGGTAATGAGAAGTCGATAAATATATTAATGGAATATCTTATGATATTTGAATGCATTTTTGAATCTAATCTAATATAAATAAACTGGCCAAGTGCGAGTCGGACTCACGCACGAAGGTTTCCTTAGCATCAAAAAATATTAGGCTTATTTCGTGTGCAATAAGGTATATTTTTTAATTTTGTAAGTATAGTTACCATAACTTTAGAAGTACATGTCTTATAATTAAAATATCACCTTTTCATTGAAATAAATGTGACAATAATTAAAGTCTTTTATTTTAAGAACTAGTTTTTAACTTTGAACATAGTTTTTCAAGTGCAAAGTTAATCAAGTAAACCTTTCTTAAATCAATCTTTTATTAATGTATACTATCGTGCTATTTAACTATATAAGTGTGTATCCAGCATTATAGCATATATATATATATATATATATATATATATATATATATATATATATATATATATGTTTTATTTCTTAATCACTTTATTAAAATTGTAATATTGCTGTATTAAACTTAATTACATCGGTCTATTTTAATTGTCAATATTTTGGACATAGCGTAGAATATATTTATGCCTGCACAATATTTATTATATTGGCAGCAAAAATAAGTTTGTATTTCTTAAAGATAATGTGAAAAACAGCTGCGATTGGTATAGAAACTACGCAATACATCATATTCAAAGCAATTTTCGCTAAAAGTTTATTTTAAGTTCTAACCATAATTTAACTACCTTATTTATTACCACTACCTTTAACTACCTTAATTAATTACTACCTTAATTTTTTTCGCACGTTAATTAAAAAATTAGAGGGAGGACACACTTTTTAATTCCACTATTTCATTGTATTACGGTTCATAGTAAACATCCACCATCCAAATTTCTATTGTAAAGTCCGTATAGTTTTGGAGTAGAATTGCTGTGATATATGGACAGATAGACGAACAGGAAGAAATTATGAAGGTTTTATTTTTGCTATTTCGCTACATAACCTTAAAAAGTAACTATTTTAAAAAGAAGTCAGATAAGTATATTCATTTGAATTATGTTTTTAGCAGTTAGCAAGAGTCTTTAACAGTTAGCAAGAGTATTTAACAGTTAGCAAAAGTATTTAACAGCATGATAAATAATGAAAATTGTACGATCCACAGAAGTATCTATAATATGGTCATGAATGAATAGCTTATCGAATCAAGCAGCGTATATTTATGAATAAAGCAATTATGTGCAAAAGGTTACCTCATTATTAGACTTAATAATACTTACTAAAATGGATTTTATTGTTCAGATTTGGTAAACGGAATCAATATCACTTTGACACATCTTACAATGTGAATACTACTTACTTATAAAGATACTCAGGACTAAAATCCGCTCGAATCGAAAAATATTATGACAACGAATAATTGAATAACAAATTTTATTCAATTCAATTGTGTGGCAAATGTTACCACCTTTCAAAGTTGAGAAGTAAAAATATGCTGTATTCAATTATAGAAAAGACTGTAAGAAACGTAGGGACAAACTGACTTAATTAATACAAGGTTTAAATGTTCAATATATACGTAAATGAATTAAGAAGATCACTTCCATAAATTAACACTGTGTGACGAAATATATCTTTTTAAACCAAAATTTAATTTTTTATTGCTTAAGTACTTTCTAAAAGATATCTTTTTTATCGAATCCCGTGCAAGATGAATGCATACTAGGCAACCGATCAACGAGCATATATTGTTTGAAGCATACGTAACTGTCTAATGAGCTTTGCTGTGGTAATATATTCGGAATGCAACATTATTTATTGGTCGTATTTATTCCGTAGGGTATCTCGTGGGATAACAAACCATGAGTATTTATTGCATACACGTATTGTAACATTGTATTTTATAAGCTTAAGTTTATTTAGTAGAATTTTCGATTATTTGTATACTAATCAGTGTCTTAAAAACAATCTTTCTCACTTTGGTTTTGATTCCAAATTATTATAAACGAAAATTGTAAGAGTCGTAGTTGGAGATAATGTATTTGCAACAGAGATATCATTAGACATGGTTCTGGTAATACTAGGTTTGTTAGGTTCGCAGGAAAATTCAGAAGCTTTCATAAAACTTTACTGATTTTCCCAGTCCTGCTTCCTGATCCAATTTTTTTCGATATCTTTAACAGCTTTTACGTGATTAGGCAATAAATAAAAAAAATCGATTTTAGCATTTATTTATTGAAATATTATTTGATTTGCAAGGATTAGCAAATTTCATGAAATATGTCAAAAATGTAATACGATACTTGACGGAAATTTTTTTACAAAAATTGGAAACTATCCTTATTGCTTTATAAACTAATTTTGAATGAAGAAAATAATAAAAATAATTACAGTAAATGTCAATAACACAAATAGTAAAAAACTATTTGTGTTATTGACATTTACTGTAATTTGTTAGTTATCCTTACCCATTTAGATATTTATAAACATTTAGTGGTACTTAATGCTCCTATTAAACTATTGAAAAAATTTTAACATTTTGGAAAGAAATATATAGCCTAATATAACCTTCACACATTTAAAAAAAATATGGATATAACACAAATGAACAATGTTCGGATTTTCTCCTTTACTTGTATTGTGAGACCTTGTTTCTTGCCAAATTTAATATTTTTTCCCCAACGGGAAGTACCTTATAGTTTTTTTTAATTATTTGCGATTGCGGGGTTTTTTTACGTACAAGTGTGATTTTTACATGTCTAAAGGACTAGTATTTGACAATAATTCCAACTTGATAACTGTACGCATTCCTGAGAAAAAGGGTTTTAACAGACAGATGGACAACGAAGTGAACCTATAAGGATTATTATTCCTTTTGAGATAAGTAACCCTAAAAAAAAGTACAGTAAATCTGAATAAGGCATATTTGCCTTATTCAGATTTACTGTAATAAAAATTACAGCAAATCTCAATGAAGCGGATGGTATAACGGAGCCTAGTACTACTAAAGCAAATTAGTAATACTAGTAAAGCAAATTGTAAAAATGAATTTAGCGTTTTTTGCCCGATAAGTTTTTTTTTCTACAAACAACTTATTGGTGATTTTTTTTTTTGATGCATTCAACGATGAGCCCAATATTGTTTTTCATATTGCTTTAATTACATTATGGTTAATGGAATTTTAGTTTCCTGTGTAGTTTATACTTTATTTTCATTGAAAGATAAACGTTTTATATTATCTTGTTATAAAAAAAAATATTTTTTTTTATTCTTTTGCTTCGCACTCAATACTTATTGTTAGATGTGTTTTTTTCAACTTCTTCTATTTAAATTAAAATATTGTCCTCCTGGGGCGTTAAGCTGTATAATATCAAAAATTTACACAAACCAAATCCACCTGGTAAATTTGGTATGATGCCCGTATAAAAAGCGGACAGAAAAACTCCTGAATCCATTTTTTCTAAGATTCTAGAAGAAACAAATTTTGTTGAATACACAAACTTCTTACTTTAATTTCTTTTACCGTGTGCTGTGTGTGATTCGAGTTCATACACTTATACATAAAACAATGATTTAAAAAGCGGAAACCTGAAATAGTCATTTGCACGCAAAAGTTTTGAAAACTCCATCCGGACAGTACCGTAGTCGGGTTTAAGTTTTTGACCGTTTGTTTTATTTCAAACTTTTTAGCGGATAATTATCCACCAAACAGCTTGAAATAATTAATTAATTAAGTAAGTAAGTAGGATGATGAAAGGAGAGCTGTGTTATTTATATATAAGAAAGGAAACACAGATTATTTATAAATTAAAACCCTACTAAACAGAATTAATTTTCACCATATAAAATTCCAAGTTAAAACTTACATTATTGATACAAGTAACAGTATACATGTTAATGTTCTAACCATTTTGTGCGAAAATAATTAGAGTTGTAGTTCGGTTTTACACTTTGAAAATTTTAATTTAAATTTACGTGATTGTAACTTTTTTGTAAGCCTTTGCTTACAAAAAAATTACAATCACGTAAATTATTAAATAAAAAAAAATAATTCTTTAGATTTATTTATTACATATTTATTTCGCGAAACTATGAGTCCCATTATTGGCGGTTATATTGAATTTAAATGTATTTTTACGGTCTTTTACATTTTCACAGTCCAGATGAATTATATTTAAAAATCTGGTAGGTAATTTAAAAGCTAAGAGGAAACATCCTTATCTACATCATACATACATAAACGGGGTGTTAAAATCATAGTAACTTTCCGTTTGGTATTCCCGTGTTTGGACAAACATACGAGTAAAAAGGTATTCATTTAAAGAGTTTATCGTCCAGGAATGGAAGGACAATAAGCGACAGGAAACGATGAGCACTTATGCTGATGAAAGGAAAATAGTAAAGAAAAAGTATATAAAATTGAATAGGGGTAATTACCATAATGCCATTAAAAATGTTGGTGTTCTTAAGATCACATGGTAGAAGTAAAAACTTTGACAACCTATATAATTGTATAGCATATATCGGAAAATTTGAATTAGAAAAATATATGAAAATCAAAAGGAACAAAGGCTAACTAAAAAACTTCAGTGCACATTACTCACTCAACGGTTTTAGTTATACATACTGATCATATTTTTCATTTTGACACTATATGCTATCATAATAAATACATACATTTGTCTAAAAGGAAAATATACGCTTCGCTATAAATGTGAACTTTTCATACTGATTATACACCGGGCTTTTAAGGGAGCTTTTAAGGGAGCTTCATTTAAATTCTCTTAGTAAATAATATTTTTAGAAGCAAATGATAAAAAAAATCAAAATAAAAAGACACAAGCATCGAGATTTGAACTCCGACTTCCAACGCGTTCCATACTTTACCGCTGCGTCAATTACTTATACAGAATGAGGCAGAGCGGGGAAGTATAAATTTACTTACTAACTCGAACGAATTCTTAATAGGAATATAGAATTCATCTTGTTCGATCACACTCGGTCTAGTGCCGAGTATATCGGAAATCGAAACTTTCGACTATATTCGACTAAGAAAAATATCCGAAGAATATCCGAAGAGCTTTACGTTTGACATGCTGTTAAATCGCAATTATTTTCCGTCAAAGTATTTTGGACAAGATGAGTTAAAGTAAACTTTCACTTCAAAAACTGAAAATTATTTATAAAATAAACATAGGGTAATGAATGCTGAAAAAACTAATGTGATTGAACTGAAATTATTGTTGAATATACGCGTGACGGATTCAAATAATTTTGAATATCCTCTATTATCTTCCGTTCTAATTCGAGAATGGTGATATGACAAGAAAATGATGTTGTTAATAAAATACCTAGCTTCGAATATGAAAATATTTACGAATAAAATTTTGATTATACACTTAGGCACAGAATATATTTCGTGAATTTTTCGTCATTCGAATAAAACCTTGTCACAGTCGCACGTTTGTGAACCTTACGTTTGTGAAGGTCACGGTTAAACTGACTGTGCGAAAAATCTTCACAAAGGTGTGCTCATTAGAAATTCACTCACGATTTTTTGTCAGGGGAATTTTACTTAAAATTTAGTATTGATTTTCAGCTACGTCTGCATAAATTTAAGGACAAAAGCTGATGTAAATGCTCGGAAACATTCCGCAAATAACGTACCTAAAGAACTGGAATTCCCTGCCCGACGACGCGTGTCTTTTTTAATAATTACTTAGCTATGTAAAGTTAAAACGCGATTTTAAAAGTAAATTTATTTTAATGCATGTAACATCATGCTCAGTGAGCATATTTAGTATGATCATGTTTGACTTGCAGATGTATGTAATTATTTAAACTTGTATAGCAACTTTTTCAAATCGTTATACTTTTTCTACAATCTCTACATCGTTTTCTAAACATCCCGACTTATTAAAAATTTATGGTTCAGCAGTTTCAGAAATAAGGGGCTGAAACATATTTATTTTTATATTTCTCAACATATATTAGTTAAAATTCTGAAGACCAGATATTTTGAGATACTTATAACTAATTGTAACAGGTTATATAAAGTTTCCGCGTCAGCCGGTTTCTGAAGAAAATGTTTATAACATACGGACAGACGAGCACGTGGGTTATTTTAAAAGGATCTTGTTTTTTCTTTTGAGATACGTAACCCTAAATACTAGTTAAGTACGAACTGGGGTGCGAACCCACACTACTGGGGTACGTAAGAGTGTACTCTAGAGAGACGAATAATTGGAGAATTTAGGTCCAACATGGTACGAGAACGAGAGATACCGCAAAATTAGATACCGTATTTGGTACCTTTAGTATATTGGCCTATGAATATTATTGAAATAAATACGTGAATTTACTTTATTACCTTACCCAATTTTTAGTCTATGTAAAATAATTTCCAATTTTGTGTTTTTTGTTAATAACTTTTGAGAAAAATGGCTCTTACCATTTTCTTAATGAATCTTAAAAACCTGTCAATTACGGTATTTATCCATTTAGTTACAAACATTTAAGGTTACGTAGTATTGCTATTATTATATTCACAAATATTAATTTCTCACAAATTAAAAATGTGACTTCATATATTTTCTACAGGTGCAAAAATATGGTACATATTTAAAAAAATATAATATCTAGAATAATCACAGTAGTTTTCCTAAAATATTTAGTACTTTTGTGGGTTTTTGACGTTGAGTGATTTCGAAATATATCAGTATATCTCTAAAGATATACTGCCTAAAATAATGCAAACATGTTTTTAGACCCTTGCTTTCTTAATTTACCTAACAATTTCCATATAAATATTTTTGAATGTTAGCATAATATTCAAAATAATATCGCCATATAAGATTTTGAATATTATTGGTATATGTGCGGGTTAATATGATTTTATATTTTTGCCAAATTTTAAAATTTCCTATTGCCAAATTTTAAGTTTTTGCTTCAAATTATTTATATGAAAAAAAGGATGTGCTACACAGACAGTGAGATACGTGAGTGAACTTTATAAGGGTTCTATGTTCTCTTTTGAATTGTGCATTCCTTAAAATTACGAAAAGTTTCATTGAAATTCTTATAGTAGTTCTTATATAAAAAAACATATATAAAAACGATTTTAAAATTTTTTTTTATATCTGAGATGTGTGACAAAAAATTAATCCAATTTAAAAATTATAATAAGATTATACCTATTTTATGTTTATATTAAATCATGATTGTCAATTATCTGTGCCGAAAAATGTGAATTCACAGAATACGAGTAGTTAACGAAACTCGGTCACTTGTGTTTTGTGTTACTGGAGTTAGCGCCAAACTCCATTGTTGAAAATAAATACATACACACACTACGCGTCACAGAATCTCATTAAATAAGCTTTCAACGATATTGCCCCCTAGTCAATTACATTCCATTCCGATCGGGAGACTGCACACACTCGGCCCATATCTGCGTGTAGTCTCGACAAACAATCTTGACCGTATAATGGTATCATTTTATTACAACGCTCCGTCGTGTGTTTGTTGACTACTCGACGGCGGCTTAGCGCTCGGGTGGTACGACGGCGTGTGCCGCTCGAGTGTGAAAGTAACGATTCAAGAGCTTTCGAATCCGCAATTTCCTCTTGAGCTAAGCTCATAAACAAACTTAGCATTCTCGGTAATTGGCCCACTCGAGCTTTCGTAAATGTAATTAACGCGGCACCTTGTGCTATTCTCTTGTCTTTTTAAGGACTAACGGTGCTGCTTTATGGTTTTAAGAAAATTAATTACATTTTTAAATGTTTTGTCTCCGCAGAGCGTAATACATTTGATGACATAGTCTATCTTTTAGTTGCAGCAGTGTTAATGCACCGACAGTTAGATTTTAATGAGGCTTAATCGGTTTGTATAAATAATCAACCAAGCAATATATTAGGAATATATACATATTTACATGCACCCGATTAGAAGTATGTTTCAAATTTAAAAATTTGTGCATCTTTTCACACAATTTCAATAGCTTATTAAAAACATTCACTAATTCAATTACTGTTTCAAGGAAGCTCCTGGTTTACAACTTAAAAAATCTCATTTTTTTTGCTTTTTTCACTCGTAAATCATTCAAAAATAGATTTAAGTGTAAATTTTGAAATTCTTAAAATTACCAAGTTTATAGACTTTCAAGTCATACCTATCATATTGATTAGCAATAGAAGTATACTTTCAAAGCAATGCCAATATAAAACAAATGAACCAATGCATTCTCTATCAGGTACTCGTTATTAACTTATTTTTTTGTCTTTAAGGCGTACATAATATCTCCGTCAAAGTAGTTAAAAATATTCATTTTTCATAACGTAAACATATTACAACCCGTAATATATTATATTTTGCACATCGTTTGTAGGAGCTAACTTCAAGGTTCTAAAAAATATTGTTTTTATAATTTTAAATATTATGTCTTCAGAGGCTTGTAAAAATATGTAATAGAATATCTTATTCTATGTAGGAGGAGGACTTATTTCCAAAAAATCTAACCCTAATTACGAAAAAATTATTGATTGTTTTACAGTCCACAAAACTCTACAAACGTGACATTGCATTTTTCTATTTTGAACGTCGGTTTTATCGGAAACCGTGCCACATAAAAACTTGGATGTTGACATATACCTTATTAATCCATATATTTTACATCGCTAACTTTTTTAAAGTGTTCATATGACAAATAAAGAGTTTATAAATAATGGACCCGAAAAAATGTTTTTTGGCATTTATTATATGACGTGAAATTTCATTTGAAAAGACTTGTTATGAAGAACAATAAATGTATTTTTTTGGTTTGATTGGTGAAATATATTTCAAAAACCGATGGATCGGCTTCATTATTTTCATTTTATATTAAAAGTTATATTTTTCCACCTACAGTGAACCTTTAATATTTTAAGTTGTTTTTATTCTTTAAATAATTATGTTGGATTTTAAAATGTCGGAAAATATCAGTTTATCTTGTTTTAACTTTCTCGAGTGTGCAACTCTCAAAAAAATATTTTCAAAGTATATTAAACAGTTGGAAAATATTAATTTTTTTATGATATTTAAATTATTTGCCGATGTGTTTTGGATGTCACTCTGTTTGAAAATAATTTTATTTTCATTAGTATAAAAAGTTGCTATTTTTTAGGTATATATGTATATATATATATATATATATATATATATATATATATATATATATATATATATATATATATGTATATATCTCTATATATATATGTATATTCCTTATTATTATTGTTATTCGCCTTATTGTTAACGTTACGAAATATTTATATCTATTATACTTTTAATCTGTTGATTAATTAATGGTTCATTTTGGTACAAGTATCTTTTTATCCGTTTTTTCGTGATTCGAACCAAAATTGAGAAAACTAAACACTTGTGGAATTACATTGGTTCTTTTGCACACCTCTGTTACAAGATTTTTTCTGGGAGACTAATAAAAATTCATTACAGCGAGAAAATTTAAATTTATTGCATAGCTATAATAATTGGTGCTCCAATCCACGATAACAGTAAAAATATTTCAATCATAACTTTAGGAGATTCACACTTAAATGAAACTACGTGATGTAGTATTATTTCTACTATCTTTAATTTCTTTACCACGACCTAGGTTTCGTTGTATTACAACATCTTCAGGTGGGATATTAGCAAAGAATCTTTGCTAATATCCCACCTGAAGATGTTGTAATACAACGAAACCTAGGTCGTGGTAAAGAAATTAAAGATAGTAGAAATAATACTACATCACGTAGTTTCATTTAAGTGTGAATAATGAATTTCTACAAAATTAACGCCAAATATATTCAATATTTAGGAGATTCATCAAGGAAGTGGAGAGTGGAAGGACGGAAAGAGCGTATTTCTTTAAGTCATCAAATGATAGCCTGTTTAAATACAAATTGAAAATGTACAATTTATTATATGCCAAGTTTTATTCTCTTAATTTATAAACTTATTTACAAAATTTTTATTTAAATTTCACAAAAATTATTTATCTCGAGAATATTTCTTGTAATTATTTCCTTAAATTTTTTGCCTAATTTATTTTTGCAAATAATATTTACGCTAAAATGTATATTATATATCTTTAAAATTAAGCGCTTAAATGAAAATTACCACTGTTGATAGTTTTGGCGAAAAATATTTGGTCCTCAATCTTTTAGAACTTTATGGACGTCCAAATCAGTAAAAAATTACACCGAATATTCCACAAAATTCTGAGACTTTCAACGTTAAAACTATATTGACCGAACTAATATTGAGGATGAGTAAGTTATTTCTAAGTTAGAGTTCTGATACTTATGTAACTTTTGACGAATGGTTTTCAAACGTCTTTTTTTGAAATTTCTTTAACTTTTATAAGTTTTTTAGCTTTATTTCAATTAGTGATTCGTAAAAATTCATTTTTGAAACTGTAGTCATTATTTAAAGACACGCGTGCCACTAAAAATTTTAACCACATTACATTGATACAAAAAGGTTTTTGTTCTGATAAGATGCAACATATTTTATAAATAATATACGTACATAACAATCTTTCACAGTCAAAACGAAAAACTTCGTATATAAAGTAATGCCTTATTTGCGTATGTAGAAATTCATTATGGTAAAAGCTCAAACTTATGTGCAAGCTGCTACTTGCCAAGAAGATGATATTTTTACATTTATACCTGTCACTTCCTTGCTTTTAAGATATTTGTATTTCGTCCTGACGTTGGTGTAAAAATCAGGCAATATTTCTTTTTTATTAAGGAATTATGTTTATTTCAAGTTTTAGTTGCTATTTTCTTGCTTGCTTTCTACTTTGAAGTAAGAAAGAGCGTTTTAAGGAATCTCGTGACGTGTCCAATAATATTCGAAACAGGACGAACTTTAGACTAACCACGGTTAATTTAATGTTAATATGAGTAATCATATATTTGTTATTTTATTTAATCCTATAATATGGAACTGAAGTGTAATTTGTTTTATTTTAAAATATTAATGAACCATTGTGTATTTTAAAAATGACCTAAAAATTTATTAAAGTTATGAGTGGAACTATTTAACAGTACCACATTGTAGTTGTCTACACTTCTTGAAATTGTTAACATAATTTATAGGCAAATCGGGATGATAATGACAGATTGCACGTTATTTTGAAATTTATTATTTCTCACACAGAGTTTTAAAGTAAAGAAGCAATAAGTAGAAACTGAATGATAACCGTTATTATCTCTTCTAATTGTTTAAAGACGCGTGGATCAATATCGTCCAGTCGCACTAGACGCAGCGTTTGAAAGGATGTCCTAGATGGCATTAAGATAGCATTAACGCGACACCTAATAATGAGCGGAGCGACCATTCGGCGCCACTCGGAGAGATTCGGCTTTGTTCGGCCACTGTAGACCCGTATCCAAAACTAAAGTTTCTCGTTACGCTTGAGGCGGAAGTGAAACGAAACAGCGTGTGTATTAACGTAGTCACCTTGATATTGAAGTTAAGCTTTGCGATAACAACTCGGTTAAGTGCCAAATGGGAGCTTATCGTTTGGTAATATAGTGCTTGGGGGTGAATTGAGTAAGAAAGGAAAGAAATTTAATATTGCTTATTTATTAAATTGAAGTAAAATTACTTTCTCACCACTATATGATGTTATCCTAACACCACCTATGGTTCAATTTATATAATTATTTCTACAAAGCCACCTGTGTCAAGGTTATGTTGAAATTTTAATTACAGATGACAGTGTATGTTTAACATTTTACAATTACAATATATGGTACATATAGTTGACATATCGCTGCAAGAGCAATCTCTTCCAGTCAATCATAATTAAAAGTTTTTAAAAATTGGTTGTTTAGTAGACTGTAAGAAAAGTATTAACATAAAACGAAGGTTGTGTATAAAAAAAATAAAAATAACGCCTTATTAAATTATAACAATCGTAGGTTATACATAAAATATAAAAATTTGAAAACAAATATTGGTATGAATTATGACAGGAAAAGGAAAGGATAAGAGGGAAGAAAGACTAAGGTTTAGGAGAAGCAAGATTTTTCAATTGATTCTTGATGATATTTATCGTGTATATTTTCCTAGTGGCAGGATCTGATTGGTTACATAATTTTGCTACTTGGACAGTAAAAGATTTTTTGTAATATGTAGTGCTATGTTTAGGAATAAGCAGAGTGAGTAAACTTTCAGACCATAATCAAAGTCGTTTATGAATAACGCAATGTCCATTGCTTTTAGAATAAAATTTTTTTAAAAATAATAATCTGAAATTATTATTATCGTACATTTATTAAAAATTATTAAATTTATTAACATCGTGCATTAAAACAAAAATACGGCACTCACAAAATTACAACATTTTCTGGAGGTATCTTTAGAAATTAGTAGGATAAGTAAGCTTTTAGAGCATAATCAAAGTCTTTTCGCATAACACAATGTCCATTACTTTTAGAATAAAAAAAATTTAAATAATGTCCTGAAGTAATTACTATCGTACATTTATTAAAAATTATTGATTTTATTACTATCGTACATTAAAACAAGTATATGGCACTTACAAAATTATAACATTTTCTAGAGGTATGTTTAGAAATTAGTGGGGTGAATAAACTTTCAAAACATAATCTAAGTCCTTTACGGATAACACAATGTCCATGGCTTTTAGAATAAAACAATATTTTTTTAAATAATATCTTGAAATAATTACTGTCGTACATTTATTAACAATATTTAATTTATTACTATCGTACATTGAAACAAAAGTACGTCACTCACAAAATTATAACATTTTCATAAAAATAAAGCAATCTCCTAAAATTTTGCTTAGTATAAAACTATATTAATTAACATAACATAGTAAAATACTAGTAAAGTGGATCGAAGCTCATTTTACTTGTGACCCGTCCGTGATTGTTACTCAGGCGTTTATGCAAAGTTGTCATACCTTTGTGTATGAGGAGGTGTATGAATTTTATATGCAGATATTTTAAGGGAGATAAAAGCAAGATTAGATTGTGTAAAGCAAATTTATTTTGGTTAGTGTGTGCTTTATCCGCCGACTGTGGTGCGAATTTGAATTCGAAATTGGAATTGTAGTATATAAAGTGTGGAATTTAAAGCAAATTCAAAATTATTTACTTATTTAACTAATGACGTAATGAACATTTTATATATAATGCTTTTATAGATAATACTTGTTACAAGTTAATTTTCATATCGAAAGTTTTTGTCATGATTAATCATGAAGAAAGATCACAAACAAAAAGCTTCATAAAAAGTCCTAAAGTTTCGTTACTCAATGCGGTGCTGAAGGAATATTCTCAAGGAACCTTCGTCTACATTTGAAACTTTTCCTATTTTTGTGATATCTTCAGGAAAAAAGATAATTTATTCTACTAAATTATTTTAATAAACTAATTGAGGATTTGTCATACTTATAAGTTGGTTAAGACTGCGGATAATTAAGAAAATAACAGCAAATATGTTGGCATCAATTGTTCATTATTTATATTTAGTTAATTGTCTGTTATCAGTTATACATTACTTATATTTAATTTATAGAAATACACATAAATATTAAACTGAGTATTCTATGATCTGTGTTATGTTCTTCTTATAGTAAGAATTAATTCTTATAGTTAAATTTATTAATATCATAAATTTATTAAAAATAACCTTCATTTATTATCATAAAGTGTGTATAAATTTTATATCTTATAATAATAAAGAGTTTGCAATGTATAACCATGCAATTGTATTAGTTAGAAACAATTTATAATGAAAAAGTTTGTTCGAAAATATATTGATTTCTTTGCCTATATTTACTATACACTAATTGCATCAAAGGCATCATTGGTGCAATTAGCATATATTAAAAGTAATCGTTCTTCACGAATTGACACAAAAAATACATTAATTTCTCTGCCCGCATTTACTATACAATAATTGCACCAATAGCATCATTGGTGTAATTAGTGTATGTTTATAAGTAATCGTTCTTCACGAATTGACTGAAAATATATTGATTTCTTTGCCCATATTCACTATACACTAATTGCACCAATGGCATCATTGGTGCAATTAATGTATATTTATGAATAATTCTTCTTCACGAATTGACTGAAAATACATTGATTTCTCTACCCACATTTACTATACAATAATTGCATCATTGGTGCCATTAGTGTATACTCGTATCTATGAGTAATCGTTCTTCACAACGTGACTGAAACTATTATTTCGACTGTATAGTGTATGTCCCGACATTATACGTATATTGGAATGTACCATAAACTTGCTTTTGTTTGTAAATTAAATATTGCCAGAATTTTTGTCATTTAACGGATGCGTCACGTTAGTTAATGCTAATTCTGCTAAATGAAAATAAAGAGATGACATCAAGTCATTATTACTGATATACTTCTCCTAAAAACTTTTAAAAATATGCCACTAAATAAGGTTTGTCATTATAAGGAATATTGTAATAAGCGGTGTCTTTCCAGTAAGATGACTGTATGGTATGCAGCCAGGATCTCAAACTTTCGCTGTTACAACTAGTATATAGCCATAAACGATCATAGTCATAAATTATCATCAATTAAATCGGACGGTTTTTTCATGGTGAGAATAAAAATAATATTAAGTATTAATCTTTTCTCATAAAAAATATAATTTATTACTTTATTACACTTATTATTAACTTATTATTCTTACGGCCAAACAAGATTTAATAATTTTAAATGTATAATGTATTAGCAAACGAAATTATATTATTGTTAAAGTCATGTTTTAAAGAAATTAATCTAATAATCCACATAAAAATTAAAAATTACATTACTCGTCTTATCTTTAGCAGAAATCACTACCTTGAACGCGTTTAAAATTTTCTAGCTATTGAAACTAAAGTTACTTCTGTTAAACAATCCCGTGGCCTCTGGTTAATTGCAGAGATTTATGTTACGGAGATCTCACTGAGAATTGTCTTAAAAGATTAGAACGTCGCCAAAATGTGTGTATTCGTTATTTTTTTTATTGTCGAAAATGTGAATAAATTTCACAATTAGAGAGAGCAATTTGGATTTTCTTATATTCCTTTATAATATTTTGACAAATTAAAATTATCCAACGTATCTTAGAAGGAGATTCAGTTATTTATCTCTTCATGGACACATCTTCATTTTTTTACAATTTAACCATGGTAGTATACCATGGTAGTATTTAACCATGGTAGTATAGTGTAGATGAATACACTGAATATATATTTGAACATGTACATAAAATTTGGAAAAAAAAGAGAAATATGTATAAACAATGAAACATTTTAATTAAGCAAAGCAAGTAAATAAAAACAAAACGTGGATAATGATAGAATCAGGAAATGAACAGGAATTAGAATGGAAAAGCGTATAGAAATAACAGTTAACGAAACATAAGATAATATATAATTTGAGAAGACCTCACTTTGACCGCATTACATGTTCACGTATATCATAGTCTAGTTATATGGTTAATAAAGAATAGAGTCGTGTATTAAGTTACCGTAATAAAACACTGTATTAAAGTAACTGATTTATATAGGTTAACTTCTTTATATCTTGGTGTTAAAGCAATATTAATCGGAATTATTTTCTTTCAATACTAATATCCCGTAAAATTCAATTAGATCTAAGAATACGTAATACGTAATGCCTAGTTTAATAGACTGTTACATGCAAATACTCAATTTAAAAATTTATCGGTACAGTAGTTGGACTTATGATTCTCTTCGTAGCATTAATCCATGCTTTGGTCCCTGATAACAGATTCTAGATTCCAAAAAGTAGAGTTCTAAATCATTTGTACAGAAATAGAATTGCTCCTAACAGTAAATAAGGACTGATGATGTGGTCGGAAAGTGTGGACAGGAGCTCCTCAATATCGAGCATATTTATCATGTTAGGCCATTAATTTTATATGAAAATTTTTAGATTAGTTTCAGAATGTATATATAAAAAAGTTAAACAATTAACGCTATTTACTTTAGAAAGCCAAATGCGATCATATGGAGAATATTTAGGCCGAGATTTTTTAATACAAACAACTTTGAAAGAAATACTTTATTTATTTTCTTGTTTTGTCAAAAAACCCAATTCCACCATACAGGTTGCCCCAAAACTTTAAATAGGTGCAAGTATAAAAAATACAATATTGTTCACAGTACACATAATAATATAACCAATAATTATCAAAAGCAGAAAAACACATATTAATTGAAAATAAGCGTAAAACTATTATTTTTAATCGTGAACTACGAAGCAACTCCATAATCGTATTCCTAAACCGGACAACGTAGCACAAAAAATTACAAGGTTGGGTGCCTCTCGCAAGATCACGTTGATAAACGTAAGTGTGTGAAAAACTGGTGAGCCCCATTAGCGTGGAATGGATGTTCGTAATAAACTATATTATCTTACATAACATTCAAATGTATTAAGCGTTACCAAACCCAAAACTGAGAGGTTATCAACGTAATTATTTCATAATTTAAAAAAGTGCATGATCAGAAGCAATTCTTGTCAGAGTTAAAAAAAGTTACATCCAACTATGTTCATCATAAATCTGACCACATTATGCCCATTTATACTTTTGGTAATAAAATAAACTACCAACAGTATAGATAAATACAAATTTTGTTGGATTAGTTTGAAATGTGCATTAAAGGATCAATATGGTAGAATGCTTGTAATATAAGTTGAGTAAAATAGGATCAATGTGGTAGAATGCTTGTAATATAAGTTGAGTAAAATAGGATCAATGTGGTAGGATGCTTGTAATATAAGTTGAGTAAAATAGGATCAATGTGGTAGAATGCTTGTAATATAAGTTGAGTAAAATAGGATCAATGTGGTTCCTACCACATTGATCCTATTTTACTCAACTTATATTACATTATAACTTGAGTAAAATAGGATCAATGTGGTAGGATGCTTGTAATATAACTTGAGTAAAATAGGATCAATGTGGTAGGATGCTTGTAATATAAGTTGAGTAAAATAGGATCAATGTGGTAGGATGCTTGTAATATAAGTTGAGTAAAATAGGATCAATGTGGTAGAATGCTTGTAATATAAGTTGAGTAAAATAAGAAATAATGGGCAAAAAATAAAAGTACTAATTAGTTTTGCCCATTATTTCTCTTTTTTATTCCACGATAAGGTTGGTTCACTTTGAACTATTTTTCGGAATTCTTATTATTTTATTTTATGACCGTGTAGGTAACAGTTTCAACATTCAATGAAAGATTGGAAGAAAATAAATAATTTCAACAACTCCATTAATGTATTAAAATACAAATAACAATAGTATTATAGTAACCTCGTAGCGTGCTAAAACAATTATGAATCGGAATTATTTTCTTCCAATACTAATATCCCATAAAATTTAATCAGGTTACATAGTTGGACCAGAATATCTAATTTAATAGGCCATTTTAAAAAATACAATAAGATACAAATACAAAGTTTTATGCAAATACTTAAATTACAAGTTTGTCGGCGAAGAAGTAGTTGAGATTATGATCCTCTTCGTAGTATTAATCCATGATTTTGTCTTTGGTAAATTCTTCATTAAATCATTTGTAGTAAATTAATTGATGTGTTAAAATGGATTTAAGTTAGGCTAAATTTTGTAGCAGAAATTATAACCGAACGGAATACAATTTATAAACTTGACAGAATTTGAATCCACCAATCTTTAATTTTGGTGCAAATGCTTATACCCTTGAGCTTTAGCAATGTTATCCTTTTGCTGATTTCCTGCAAGAACAGGAAAACTGTTCTTTGTTATATTACATTTAACTTTAATCCAATATTTCAATGAAAAATTTAAATTTCTCAATTTTTTCATTTTAATTAATGCCATATTATAATATTGAATGTACACAGCAGCGTACCATCCGTATTCTCAAGTTAAGACTGAAATTTTGGACGCACTGAAATTTGAAAATTTGGGTACCTGCTCGTTTTGAACACATTTCATGCCATTTCAATGCAAACTTTAGTTTTTTGTGTGTAGTCTCTATTTTCATTAATCCAACATCCCATCTTTCATTATTTTGGTTAATATATAGACATATATATATATATATATATATATATATATATATATATATATATATATATATATATATATATATATTATATACGTGTCGTGTCATGTCTTTTCATATTTGAATCTACAGCGTCCGCATAAGCTGTTTAATACCAACATTTTAAATGATAGAAATAAGATAAATGTAATATTATCACGGTATTTTACTATCATTAATACTTTTCTATTTAATTAAGTTTTAAACCAAAATATTAAAATTTGTAATGACCAACAATATTATGTCAGATATTTATTATCTTCTAATATAATACAAGTGAAACGTTATTTCTTTTTATGTTCTTTTGGCTTCCTTTTACAATTATATAGACTGGCGGATTGCATTGAAATTATTAAAAGATAGGCCATTTATAATTGCGCTACCATTTATAGAAGCAGGGCAGTAAAAATAAACGCTGAAAAAATTATGCCCACGTACGAATAATTTAATACGCTGTAGTTAATTCTATTTTTAAAAGTAGTAAATTATGTTTTAGTATGATAGATCTATGAGTAAATTATTGCATAGCGTTTTAGTCCAAACTATAATGATATAATTCACGATGCGCTACTTAGTGCTCTTACAAATGATAAAAGTCAAGTTCGACAAATTATGTTGAAAACGATACTTACTTCGTAACTATATAGGGAACCTGATTGAAATCTATACATATTTCTCTAAATTTTCACCGAATTCTTTGATTGAAATTTAGACTTATTATTTTTTTAAATTTGCACCTATTTCTTTGGTTGACATTTACACTTATTTTTTTTTAATCTGCACCTATTTCTGTAATTGAAATTTATACTTATTTCTTTAAATCTGCACCTATTTCTTTGATTTAAATCCATACTTGATTCTTCAAATTTGCACCTATTTGTTTGATTGAAATCTATATTTGTTTTTTTTTTTAATTTGTGATTTAAATCTACACATGTTACTAGCTTTTGCCGCGAACAAAAGCTAGTAACTGAGGTTTCTGATTTTCTGTAGACTTTTATGACTGAAAGTTTCATTAAAGTGACACCAATTCTTTCAGATTTTTGAAACTTTTTATAGAAAAGGAATTTATTAAAAAAATTAAATAATATTTTTCGGGTTGAAATTTCAACAAACTTTTATTTCCTATTCAATAAAATAAGATACGACTTCAAAACTGTTTGCAAAAATGTAAAATCAACTTTTATTAAATAAAGGAATATAAAAAATCTGTTATTATTCATTATTTTCTACAATTACGCCAATTATCAAATTTCTGTGTCAAAAGGTTTCCAAGAAGAATACTTATATTTGACAAACAGACGAATACTAAGGCGATTTCACTGTATTTTGTCTTTTTTTCAATTTTGGTATGGAATTTTAATAAAACTGCACGAATTTAACATGATACTGTTGGTAACAATTAAAAATCTGCTTCTACAATTACATCAATTATAAATGTTTATTGTCAAAAGATTTTTGAGGAGAATGCCTTTATTTCACGAACAGACAAACATCGAGGTGATTCATACATATTTTGTATTTTTTTTTCAATATTGGTAAGGAATATTAATAAGCTGCCCAAGTTTCGTATGATAACGGTCTACAAAAGTTATTACCGAATAAAATGCATTCGAATATTCCATCATCATTGCATCTTTTGACAGCAGATGTTTATCGATAAATCGATCAGAAAAAACCGGAATATAAGCTTCCGTCCAATGATTAATTTACATGTCTACAAGCTACATTACGTTACTTAATTACTGGCTATCTAAAAGCTGTCGGGGCATTAATATCAATTAAAACAAACTCAACAATAATGTATACATTAGACGCTCGTAATGAGATGCGTATTATGTATCTGGGATCTTTAATAATATGCGCGATGCTGGATCGAGCGCGCTCGCTCAATAAATATCCCATTGACAGATTTACATATTTCAAATGGTCGGCGCCCACGCGCGGTCCCGCTTCTTTTGATGCTGCGCGGGAGGCTGTATACTCGGTGAGAAGATTTAGTGTGGCGAGGAATATAAAAAGAAAAGAAAACTCAACACTTGCTAAAACAATATTACTGAATCGATTTCGTGATATTATTTTGTCGATCTTAGTAATAAGTTCTTGGCATATTACTCCTTCGGTGATAATTTTAGCTCTGAAATGAGAATTTTTCGAGTGTAAAAAATTATTTAATTAAAATATTTACAAGACACACTAGATTAGTTTGTAATGAATCTGTCATATCGAGATTGAAATTATAGATTCGAATTATTGTCTATATTTAATTCATTATTTTTCTACGAGAGAGATATATTTCTAAGTAATGAAAGTTGTTACGTTATTGTTGATTTCAGTGAAAATAGTTATTAGCTATTAGGCGTCCAGTTTCTAACATCAGGCGTAAGATTTAAAGTTTGGTAGTTTATGATTTCTTCTAGATAAATATCTTATGGCAAATTGAGTGCATTTAAAAGTAAAAGTGTAATACAACGCAGAAGATGAAAAAAGTAACAGTGCTTGTTAAGTTTAATTAAGTATGTAATTAAAGATTCTAAGTATAATGAAACTGCATGTTATTCAACTTTCACAAGCCGCGTGCATACCAGTCGTGTGTTATGTGCACACAACCATTGCATTAGAGCTACGACATTTTTATAAAGTGCGCGAGTTAATTACTTGGAAAGCAATAAAAATGTCAGAAAAAAAACAGTTATAACGATTGTTAATGTAATTTAAAATGAAAAAATTGATTATTTATTACGTTTTTCGGTCATTAATACCTTAGTTAATATACAGATTTAACCAATAAGGTATTTGATAGTAACTGAAAATAAAATACAGAACTTAATTAAACGAAACCATATGACATATTGTTATTAATAATATTTGTTTTAATGGATTAAAATTTGTTTAATTCGGTTATTTTATTAAATAAAATACTATTTATTCTTTTGTATATCACGTGAACCCAAACGCCAATTACAAGCACTACGTCATTTTTAAGTAACGTCATTTGACATTTCGAATTGCGAGGAAATTTGAATTTGTTTAATTATTCTGAATTTAGTTCACACATTGAGTCTTTGTTCTAATTTGGTATAATTAACTCAGGATTATATACTGCATATATTTTTCTATTATTAAGCAAGTGAAACAGAACAAAAATGTGAAATAACAAACTTAAATTAAAACGTTTTTAACCTCAGAATGCAATAAATAATGTGTACCATTATTCGCAAGTACTTTTCACATAATATAGCTTATTAATACTGCTAGAATTACCTATTATTAATAACATATTATTAATATTTTTACTCCTTTATTGTAAATCTACACGTAAAATAATATTGTAACAGAGTGAATTTTGCACATGGAAAATATTTTAAAATGAGTAATTGATTGGATAATATTTTAAAATGGGTACAGAATAAAAGTAATTTCGAGAATACCGGTTTTTACAATATGTCTGTTTATATGTTAATTTGTTCTTCAATTACGTAAAACTTATTGCACGTATTTTAATAAAATTTTGTATGGTAATAATTTATATATTCCAGTAATATATAGAACATTTTCATCTGGGTATAACTAATATAAAAATAACATGTTAGTACTGTCAACGCCATTTAATAGCGTTTTAGCAAATTCAATGCTCATAGAGTTCTGAGAAAAGAAAATAAATAAAGAAAAATAAAAAAAAATTTCTTAACTTCATAAAACAAATTTAACACAAACTAAGTCATGTCGCACTGCTAGTAATATATATTTGTAGTTCAGATCGATTTCTCTGATGTCTCAATGTTAGTTCAGTTAGTGTAAAATGATCTTAACGTTAGACAAGTACGTTCTTTCACACGTGATCTATTGTATAGTTTCCGTCTCTTAGCGTCGACGCCATTTTGTAATTAGGCACGGTAACTATTTTGTAAATAGGCACGTTTGATATTTACACACATAGAATAAAACTTACTTAAATAATTGTGTTGGTTTGCTTAGAAATGACGTCACGTCTAACATGATATCATGTCTGAGTATTTTCGCACAAATTTGAATCAAAGAGTAAGGAAATATAATTTTAAATACGTGAATGCAATTATCTTTAAATAATAATGTTTTATACGGAAATTTACCTCCAAAATATTTTTTAAAATACTTTCCAAAGACTGTCAAATGCTCTATTTATGTTCGGTATAGGCCAACCAATAGTCCTCATTTTTTCAGGTTTTCCTAATTAATAGTACTTGAGATCCTAATTTGTTTCAGAGAATTTAGGAAACTTTTGAGTAAAAAATTAAATAAGAAACAAACTTTATCTTTTTTAATTCATACTAAAGTTTTTGTTGAAGATCAAACGTTTTTCCCTTTAAAAATCGTATTTTATCCTCTTTGATATACATAGTTCAAGTTCTACTCGTGCTTGACAGGTTTTTAAGATTTCGTATATAAAGAAGAAAACACTACCTCATAATGTCGATGAAATGTTTGTCTGTCAATACCGTTTTTCTCAAAAATAATTTGACACAAAAACTTAAAATTAGACAAAGTAATAAATTATGTTCATCCATTTATTTACTTAATATTTATAAGTTCTGCACAAAACGCGTCAAATACTATATATACTTGTGCGCTATCTCTCACACTCGTACCATATTAGACCTGAATACTCTAAGTTATTCGCGCTTGACATGTTTTTTGACATTAATGTTTAAAAAATGTAATATTTCTTTGGTCTCAATTAGCTTTTATTGGATGTCCAATAAAATAAACTCAAAAACAATTTTTGTTGTCTCCCTCAAACTGTTCGCAAAATGAAAGTTTAGATTACCAAATTACAACTTTATGCAACAATTTGTCTAAAAAATTTCTCGTAACAGACCGAACACAAATACCAATTTATTGCAATTATACACATTTCTGATTTGGAAACAGAACATTAATAAACTTGTTAAGTACGAGTGGAACTCGCTGTACGAGAATTTCGTACCTAATTACATCTTCAGGTGGGCAATTATCTGCTAATTGCCCACCTGAAGATATTGTAATACAACAAAACCTGGATGGTGGTAAAGAATTTAAATAAAGTAGAAATAATACTACATGACGTAGTTTCATTTAATTGTGAATAAAGAATTTCTATAAAATTAACACCAAATATATTCAATACATGTAAACGTTTAATGATCTAAAGGTACAAAGTGTTTCTATTAATTTACAAATATAGTTATTTTTCAGCGTAATAATTTATTGCCTAGTGTATCTTTTGTTGGTCACAAAAGTATCATGAAAAAAACTTGAAGACCTAGAATAATCACTATACAATTTTAGTCAGATTCAAACAACCCTGTTTTTTATGATTTTTGGTTCTTAGTGCAAATCTCTGAGAATATGTCATTTAATATACTGAAATATGTTTTAGCTCTTCTTAATTGGTCCTTTCGAACGATGTCCAACATAACACATAAAAATAAAAAAAAACAAGTTTTTAAATGAGTACAATACAAATATTATAAAATTTTACCTGCTGTTAAATATGGGCATGCTCTATTACAATGCCAAATTTGAAATTTCTATATCAAATGGTATCTTGGAAAATGGGTCGTGTCAGACAGACATTCGGGCATGTCTATTATTCCATAAAGTTTTAATTTTTGAACGATGTCCAACATGACACATAAAAATTTCGAACGATGTCCAACATGACACATAAAAATAAAAAAAACAAGTTTTTAAATGAGTACAATAAAACAAGTTTTTAAATGAGTTTAATTTTCGAACGATGTCCAACATGACACATAAAAATAAAAAAAACAAGTTTTTAAATGAGTACAATACAAATATTATAAAGTTTTACCTGCTGTTAAATATGGGCATTAGCATGCTCTATTACAAAGCCAAATTTGAAATGTCTATATCAAATGGTTTCTTGGAAAATCGGTCGTGTCAGACAGACATTCGGGCATGTCTATTATTCCATAAAGTTTTAATTTTCATTTCAAGATAAGGAACCTTATAATCAAGAAGAAACCTTTTGTAACTCTGGTAATTTTAAATATGTATTCTTTTATTTTTTGCTAATTCTAAAACATTCTAATCAGCTTTTACATCTATTTTAGCTTTGCTTCGATTTGTGGTAGACGTTTTGCCCTCCTTGATCTATTATTCCATATTTAATTTAAATTTAGTGTCTGTTATTATATACAATTATGCTTAATTTTTTCTTTAAAATGAAATTTTTGAAAGGCGTGCTTTATTGTTGTCATCGATATGCGGGTTTCCATTTATTTTCGCTTATACTTCACAAAATTCACGCAACAATAAAAAAATATTTCCAAGCGGAACCATTAAACATTACTTTTTCTTACTTATGTTGATATTTCTTAAGACCGAATTTCAGTTACGAGGCACAAAAGAAAAGTTTGGGCGACGACAACTGTTTCCACTTTATTGACACGAATGGAGACGTGTTCCTCGAAACGCCGTTCTATCTTCCAGATATTATTTAACATAAATAAGTTACAAATTTTGTGTTACGATATAAGTTATCTATCGATACAATTACAATATTACGCACTTATAAAAAAAATGCTATTTTTTATGAAAATTTAAGAAAATTTAATATCTCTGTCCTTAATAGTATTATCAAATATAGTCCCTTCATTAATTCTAACGAATATACAATTTGATGCAATATTACCTTATATATGTAACCAGCTTTCGTCCGCGATTTTTCCTGAATGGAATAACGTAAATGAAAAATGTCTCTCAAGTAACTAACTTAATAAAATATTTACTTGCCAACAGTGAAATTTATTTATATCAGGATTCATAATTTTTTATATAATGTTAAGTAAAAATAATTATCATAATAGTTATCATTAAAACATTTAATGTGTTTCTGCTTATAGATTACATGTATATTTTTCCTGCAGTTTTCACAATGCATAGTGTTTTTCTTCCGCAAGCATACTTTTTTAACCTTTAGGTTCATTGCATGTAAATTATATCATAACTATATACATTTATTATCTATTTGTAAAATTTCAATGAAACTATTTTGGCGATTTAAGCGTGAAAGAAAGGCAAAGCAGCAAATAAGAAACGTTTAATTCTTATTGTTATTATAAATTAGGTTCGAAAATAAGATAATAATTCTGTCAATTATATTTTAGTTTCAGAAATGTGGATTTATGCACCATATTCAGTCATAAATGTCAACAGTGAAAAAATATGTGTCAACGTCCATTATTGGTTATTTGCAAGGTACCAATTTATTTAAATGGAGATTTTCTGTAATTAGATAACGGAGGTAGCGGTGTTAAAGATATATTAAATACACTTGCATTTTCCGTCATTGCTTTACCTAAATACAGTCGTCATCATCGTGGTGTATTGGATTGATAACAAGGCATAGGGCCATTGACTGCGAAGCGCACCATGAGGACCCGGGTTCGATTCCTGGCCGCTCGTCGAGCGGGGCTGGATTGGTGTTCTGGTTGGCTGTACGAGATTACTCTTCTAGCAGTAGTCCACCATATGTATCAATTAGATATATTAAAGTAGAGAAATAAATAATTAAATAGTATTTTTTGTTAATTCATGTCTTTTTTTAATTTAACTTGCTATCCAAGATGGGAAGTTTGATAATATGTCTTAAAATAGATATTTCACCGTAAACTTGTTATAAATAACGATATTGGAAATCCAATGAAGAAAATAGAGATTAATATATATATATATATATATATATATATATATATATATATATATATATATATATATACATATAAAATATTAAACTTATATCGAAATTTCTGAGGAGGTATTGATAAAAAATAAATAGAAATATTTATTGACTTCACTAAAGTGGCCTTTAAACGCGATGAATTGCGAATGTGGCTTCATTTTTCTTAAACCTTTGCCCGGTTTTCTAAAGATTCTCTCTTTTTTATGATTCTTGGCTTAACATTTCTGAAATAGGGCTGGGGGATGCATTTTCTCCCAATTTCTGCAAACCTCCGAAGCTAGAATTGCATAACCTTAAAAATACTTAAATAAAAGTGGTAAAAAATTAAATATTTTTGAGTTCTTTACAACTATTGCTTGCAATAGTATAGATATTACAGAATAATAATATTTAAATGCGTTAACTAATCCAAAATATATGAGTCAATACAATTTATTACTACACAAAATTTAACATTTTATGCTTTGAACGGTTACTTAGAAAATCCGTTGTGACAGACGGTCACATGGAGAGTGATGTCATAAGTGTTTCGTCTTTCCTATTGAGATATGTATCCCTAAAAATACATAAATCGAGATTCCCAAGTTAATTATTTATTTAGCTAAATAGAGACAATAATGTTTATGTTTAACCTGAAAATCAGTCGCATACAAACTTGTATCAATCGCGCATGGTATTGATTATCAGGTCATTTCTTTAATTAATTTAAATTTCAAAAGCATATCAGGTCTGCTCCATAATTTTATTGCTAGATGAATCATAATAATAACACTTATGTTATACGCGTATGATTCAATAATATAGGACATAAATATAACTATGACAGGTTCTGAAGAAAACTAAAACTTTCAGAGCACATATGTAAAAAATAATTTGCTACATTGTGAACACTGGTTGTCGATAGAGTTGACAAGTTATAAAATAATCTCCATTACAGTTAATTTAAACTTTAGATTTTTATATTGAATTTCAGTAATTGTTAAGATTTGGTATTCTTTTGGTCTATAAATCTGGAATTTTCGGAAAATTAAGGTAATTTTATGAAATTTTTGAAAAATAACGTCTATGAAAGCCTTTTTTTCTTCATTCAAAATAGAAACATGTAATAAATAATTTAATTATCAACAAAATTATTTTATGGTTATAGACAAACTAATGTTGATTAAAATAAAAAAAAAATTAAAGTTCATTTTTTTTATTTGAGCGGTAACAATCGAAACTATTTTTCTTACAGGTTTTCTCTTATGTAATTTAAAGCGCAGTCGTAAATATTAGTATGTTTATAAATAATTTCAATGTACATATAGCAACCATAAATAAATGAGATGAGTTATCGTTTACAATAATAAGCGTCCAGATAGACAGAATTACTTCAAGGATTTGTTTTGCGTTCGTTGTATATGTTTAACACCTCTTTATGCAATCACCCATATTCTAGGTTACTTGAGAATGTTATATGTTTCCAGAGATATAAGCAAAGATTGTGCGTCTTCAAATTTTAACCAGTAAGGGTAGTTTCTGAAATAATAACTATAAATAAACATACAAACTTTTTGTCTTTATAATATTAGTACGCATGAAGTAGAGAAGAACAAATAGATAATTTTATTTGGATGATGACTCAAACCCGCTTTCTTTTGATAAACTGTGTTTGGATATTTAAAAGTTCTATATAATAAGCCAATAAAATTAATTGCAGATACAAAAAAAAATCGTGAAAATTAATAACTCCAAATTTACTGCGTAAGCTACTTATGATCTTCGGTGGTATTCTTGACCTGTGAGCGCGTACGTGTTTACATGTATATATGTATGCCTGCGTACGTGTGTATGTAGGTACATATGTGTATATGTATATGTATTGCAAATTTGTTTACATATAAATGTTTAAATAAGCAATTTAACACATGTCTCCAAAATTATTAACATTATTCATGGATTAAAATTACTTTTTTTTAAAAATTACTTTTTAAAAATTACGCAATTTTTCGCAATCTGTCACATTAATATTTGCCATCTTAATCTTGTGCGGAAATAAGCTCTTCTAATTTTCTTGGAATTAAAAACTTTATAATATAAATTAATAACATTAACTAGCATCAACAAGCCAAGTTGATTCTACGCCACATAGATATTGATGAGGAAAATACCTTTATAATTGTCTGAATTTTATAATTCATTTCTTATTTTCATTTTAGTTAGTTTTAACTGTTTTTCACGTATAATAAAATTAAAATCGGAAAGACGTCATTATGTTTACATCATTCTACAAAGTAAACTCCTTACGTCAACAACGTATCAACATCAGCTGAATCTCTATGAAAATTTGAACAATTTGATATTAGTATTGTTTATTTGAGTGTACACTTAGCGCGGAGGTGCTATTAGTGGCTCGTGTTTGAAATGAGAGGCGGCTCGGCGGGTACATCTCGAATCGTAATGTGGTGGAACAATACGCGCGCTCGATGCGCTCGCGCCCGTCGCTGATAAGGTTGTCCGAACCCGTTCGCACCGCTTTCAACGACTGTTGCCTCTTGATTGTCCGACTGCGCGACAGTTGCACGTGAGCGTCTAATTATACATTAATTTTTGTGTTATTAAGATTTTATATTTTATTGCTCTACTTTGTATACGCCGATTGAGTTTCGTCTACGCCGCTGACAGTTTTCAATTTATTTTTTTGGGAACTTTTTGTTTATTTTATTACACTTTAAACTTGTGGGAAACCCGGAAGTTTGAAGTGTAACTAGGTTATACACGATATTTTTTCATGAAAAAGGTTCAAATATACTTTAGAAATATATATATATATTTTTTTTTATTGCAATTTTAACTATATACACGGTGTCCGGAAATAAGTGTCGGACAAAGAAAGACGTCATTCTTTGACTAAAAAATAGTTGATTGTCGTAAAAGTAAAATTTAAAAGTGACTTTTTTTCAGAAAATGTAAAATAAGATTCAAAATTATTTGTCATTTTTTGTACACACGATACTTCCGTACATTGTTCAGCGCCGCTCGGGGGAATAACCCGCGAACAGCTACGAAAACACCGCCACTGTGGGTAAACACCGCACTCCAGGCAAATATATGATGTGTTAAAAAGAGTTATGTGTAATATTTTTTTTTTGCACTCAGAACAAGGGTGTGTTTTACGTTTTATTCCAATGAAAATTTATTACTTTATAGCCAAAGAATAGCGTCTTTCGTCTTCCAACCTCTATTCCCCGACACCGTGTATTTACATATTTTCGTAGCGATTGCAGAATCATTGTTTTTATTATCAAAATTACTTCTTTTCTGATAACTAATATAAGCAGAAGCGTTCTACCCACTTTTTAATTTCTCTGAAAGTAGTTTGCTTAATTCTACTTGCAGCTTTCCCCACTCTTGTTGCTTTTGACGAGAACGCTTAAGAAACTCAAGTACTGGTGAAATATCCTGTGTTTCAGCTTTTTAAGAAGTGAAACTTTGATAAAAAATTAACTCACGCAATGCGATGTATGTGATACATAAATCATATTTATTATTTGCGAGTGTTCTCTTTATTGCACTTTATATCACCTCGAAACGAAGCAGGTATCTTTTATTGTTGATTGACACACTAAAGCGATTGTAATTTTGTAAACAAATGTTGAATGTTTTTTTACATTTTAACTTAAATCTTTATAAAACGAAACATATCTTAAAGTAGATATGTCAATTTCAATTGAATTAGTTTCTTATTAGTTAAATAATATGTATTAAATTTCAAAGTTGAGATTGAATTTCGCTACGGGCTTTGTAAACAGGCACGCGCGTATGAAAATTTTTGTTATAGTTCGAGTTTTTTATTTTTGCCAATAATTTCCTTGTTGGTGTGTAATGTAAAATTTTTTTAACCAATATGTAGCAAAATGTTAAAAAGAAATAATTTTTTTTATTTAACGGTAAAATAAGGACGAAAAGCGCTTTCGTGCACCCTGTAAAATGAAATTTTATGGAAAGATTTTTAGGTTTCTGTACTTCAAAATGTATAATTGAGTGAGTTTATAAGGTCCCTCACATGTCCGTCTGTCAGACCCGTGTTTTCTTAGAAACAGCTGACGTGAAATTTTACCAAGTTACAAAGCATATTGACTCGTATATATCAGGAACACTTAAAAGAAATTATTTTGAAATCTTAGAGAATAAATTATACTTATTAAAAAATTTTATCGTATTGATTGAAAATTGCGCATATACTTGTAAGAGTATCTAAGTATTTTTTCATAATTTTACGTCTCAGAGATATCCTTAAAAATATACACAAAGGAATTCTTCCACAAGAAGAACTTCTTCCGCCTCCATTTTTAAAACCACTAATACTAAAATTTTGAAAATTGGGTTTTAAAATCTACGCAAGGGTTGTTGGAATACTATAATATTCTAACAATCTTTGTTGCAGGAATTATAAAGAAAGTTCTGAGATATTTTGAGATGTTTTGAGATATTCACGATAATACAAAGAGAAAAGTGATACTTTCTTGATAATAAATTTCCGTTCAATATAAGCAAAGTAATTTTTTATATGCCAAAAGAAAACCATATGGTATAATTTATTTTCCAATTACTTGTAAAAAAAATAGATTTTTTTAAAGCTGAAGTATTGGTTTTTAAATTACTATCGCAGTTATAAAAAGTCGGAAATAATAAGAATACTGAATTACTTAAAGATACCTCTTTATGTAGTAATAAGAAATTATTCATAGTTGGCTTTAAAAAGTTTTATTGCCATCCACGCCGAATAGAAATATTAAGTTAATTTAAGATTCTAAATACATTTTGTTTATTCATTAGTTTTATATTTTTTGTAACTCCAGATGTTATGACAATAACATTAAATTTCACGTAGAAACCCACTACGTATGTATGAAACTCGATAAATATATAATAAAGTAGCATTGAACTTTATTTTTATTTCCTGTCAATAATTTAACATTTTTTTATTCTTCTAGATCCTTTAAATATTATTATTATACCAAATTTCAAGGTTTTAATTCATTTGCAAGTTTTGACTATCACTGAGTGAGTGGATGGATAAGTTACGAAATTAACAAACCACAAAATGCAAAATCTCATTTTCTTTATTAATAGAAAGAAAAACATAAATGTTGCTTTTGAAATTATATGCCAAAAGTCAATAGTTAATTACACCAAATTTGAATGTTTTAACATCGAAATATGTGTAGAATTAATTTTACCTTTTAGTTCACAAAAAATCCATTTAATTGCTATAAATAAGTACACGTACGAGCAGCAATGTGCATCTATTTACTGAATGTGGCATATTTTCAGAAATCTTTACACACACACATTTGTTTTAGTGTAATTAATGACACACACAGAAATATCATATTTTGAGGTATTTTATGTACCCGGAGACAACTTAGATTATTGGAACGAAGTTCCTTATCTCGCGTTGCGAAAGGGGGCTAGACGGGAAAAATTAAGACCAAAAGTTGTAACGACACTTTTTGCTATAGTTGCTAGCAGGCGCGCTGCAAGCCGTGCCACGTGCGCGTGTTTCTCTGTCTGTCTCTCTCTCTCTCATAGAAAGCGAGCCAGTTATTTTCGTTTCGTCTTTCTATTTCGCAATGAACAGTGTGGTGTCGCGACGATTATTTTTGTTGAGGGTATACAGGTTTTTTGTACATAATAAATAATAAAAAATAATAACAATAATTATTATTATAACTTAAAAGAAATAAAATTTTATTACAATTCCTTCACTAATTAATCGAAAGGAACTTCCTTCCATCCGGGTGTCCCTTGACACCTCTCAAGTTTTTCAAATCAAGGGTGTATCATACACGATTGATGCGGACTTCATGTGTATATCGATGCCCGTGTGTATTTACACAATAATATAGAAAACTAATTGTCCAATTTAGACTGTTTACTATTCATCCATGTTTTGCTCACTTCAATCACGTTTATAATTGTATTGTCACAAATATTAGTAGTTTAATGTTCTATTTATATTATGCCCAAAGCCACTATTTTCATATAAATCAAAGCCTATTTGAAAGTCAGAAATCACTCTCTCTTGTGATCGGAATATATTCCTAAAATTATGAAATATCTTTATTTATCACGTTTAATTCATATTTATCCTTTTCCTCAATTTGAAATCACAAATCGAAAATAGATGAAAATAATGATTTTATATATCCGTTAAAATTACTTAGGTAGTTTACTTTGTACCTATCCACTGTGTACGTACGTAATGGATAGATAAAAATTAATTATATAATGTTTTTTAAATACCGTTTATAAATCCACCATAATTTAGTTTCGTAATTAAAAATCCACACTTTCCACATATTCGTTGTTTACTCGATCTCTAAACAAAACAATTGAAGGTAGACGTTGTGGGTAGAAACAAGCCCAACATGATAACGATATAAATTTATAAACAACTTGTACACGTTCCTAATAAAGTTTTAACAAGAGTTATTAATATGAAAAGTTATTTCCAATATAAGCCCGCTTACAAATTACCAAATTCTATTACCATCCGATATTGAGCGAAGCGCGTAAGGAGTAATTAATTAAAATAATAAACAATGAAGTAATTATGTTTGTCGCCATGGGAGAGGCCATAAAAGTAAATGTCGAATCGTAAAACAGTTAATGGTATCGATATACTACGGAGCTGATTTCAATATACACGAGATGAGGTCGCGGCCGTGCTGGCGGTCGTCCGCTTGAGTAATGACGCCCATAAATATGGAAGCGGTAAGGGAAGGCTTGTAGATTTGTCGATATCTTTCAAACTGCTTATTTATGCTGTTTCTTATGACATAGTTAACTTGTTGGATAACAAATTTCAAGAACTCCTGCAGGTGAAAATAATTTTGGATACGGTAAACTTTGGGAAATACCGATGGATAAAATATACGTCAGCATTAAACTTGAGGGTTTAATAGACAAACTTTGAAGTAAATTTTGTCATCTTATAGATTGTGTTTTGATGATAGTTTATGGGTAAGCAGCGTAGAAGTTTAGCTATAACCGTCTGCCTATCGGCACTCTTACCTTTGTGACAAAATATTAACTAATTCTGATACTTTGCCGTTTTATGGATTATTTAATTTACAAAATATTTTTGACAATGAGTCTGAGCAATTAATATAAACAGGTATTCATTTTAAGAAATATACTTACATATAATATATATAATGTTTTACTAAAAGCGTATATTTATCGAAGCAACATATTAGAAACACATTGCGCATAAGAACTTTTAGAGAGAGCTTCTGTTTTCAGATATACCTACTTAGATTTAAACGACGATTAATTACATAAAAGGTTTCGCCATTTACAGAAAATATTTTAGTGTTTCCTGCCGAAAGTAAAGAAAGGAAATATTTGCTTTTATAAAGCAAACATATAGTAACTATATTAAATTTGAGTCCTTTGACCTAGTGAACTGAAATTTTATTTAACCAATCAATATAATAAGTTAATCGTCCACACAGCATGATGTAAATGTTCTTCATGTAAAACTTTTTTAGGCGCAACTTTAGAATAACTCAGATTTTTTTCGGATGGAAATAACATTAAGTAAATTCTACAGTTTCTATACGCCTGTATTTTAATATAATTTTTTAGTATTTTTCCTCTATTTTAAAGCATCAATTGACTAGAATTTCGTGAGCATATGTGTTATATACACATACGTACTGGAATTTATTATTAATTTATATTTATCAAGTTTAATACTAATGATTTATTTTTCAATGTGTATACTAGAAGGGTGGTCCCTTAAAAATATGATCTGATGATAAGATTCCAAAATGAAAAATGAACTGCCTAATTAATGGTAGTAAATCAAACATGATTCAAGATTTTTTCTATTGTTAGCTGTTATTTTGCAAAATATCTACACCATCGACCGGGTCAGGATTTGATGGAGAGTGTTGGAGATGAACAATGGAACGCCTTAATAGATACTAGTATAGCAACCGTGATTTAAGTTATTTGCTACTGATATTTGTTAATTTGCAAAATAAATTTTACCATTGACCAGTTCAGGGTCTGATGATAGAATTTAGAGATGAACAATGGGACTCTTTAACGAATGGTAGTAAATAAACTGTGATTCAAGACATTTGCTAAAGACAATTGTTGCTTTGCAAAATATCTTCACCATCGACAGGGCAGGGTTTGATGATACGTTCTGAAGATGAACAATGGAATTCCGTCATTCAAGATATTTGTTACTGGTAGTTGTTACTTTGCTAAATGATTACACCATTGACCACATAATATTTGCCACAATCGTCAAAGAAGTTTTACTTCAACCAAGCGTAAAGGTTACTCGCACCTATTTCTTTTTTTTTTTTAATAAAACTATTTAGGGGAGACATTAATGGAATACCAGGAAGTTTAAAACACTCATTTTAATTTTCTCGTTATCATAACAGACTTTATCAATATCATTGAGGTATTGACAAAAAGTTAATAAACTAAGTTTTCATAACAATCTGACATTTAAAAATACTGGAGACCATTTAATAAAAGTTGAAATAAATATATTTATACAAAAAAACAGGTTCGACTAAACATAAAATCATATTGTATGGGCTCGTTCAAAATCTTTTAGTGAAGACATCAAGAAAGAACATTCTAGGTCTTTATTCAAAGTTTTGAGTTATATTCTTATATTTGCTTTTTTATGAAATGAATAAAAAATTATATAAAATAATTTAAATCTTTCTCAAACTTAGTTGAATTGTATCATATACAATAACAGTTATCGTTTTGTAAAATTGAAAACGTTTTTTTTTCTAACTCAATAAGCGTACTAAGGTCCAACAATTTTTATAAAATATAAATGCGAATTGGGGAAAGTCGATCAAATAAAATTAATAACCTAACGACGAAAATTAATACAACAATAATACAAAGTTACAAAAATTATTGTGCTAGTGTTGCAATAGCTGGAATTTACACATAAATGTAAATAAAGTTTCAGATGCATTCGAATATCTTTTAACTTTATTAACAAAGTGGAAGTATAAGTACATGTAAATATATATATATATATATATATATATATATATATATATATATATATATATATATATATATTATGTTTAGATATATCAGTAATTTTTATGAAAACGTATTTAACAATGAATATTATAAATGTATTACACTTCAAGAATAAATAGGAAAGGAAAATTTTAATTACAAGGACTCAATAATATTCGGAAAATCGTTTGAATACATATTTTACCCCGCAATTATGAATCGATATTCCGAATTCCAAAATTAAAATTGATAAATTTGGAAAACAAAGAAAATGATTTGCAGTAATACTTTCTTACAAGAACAGTTATAGCTGAACTACTTTGCAAAAAATTAACGACTTTTTCATGTTTTTTTTCAAATTTTTTAAAATTAGTATACTGGACAAGCTGAAGTGCTTAATGCACTACGCGTTTGAGAAAAAAGCAGTGCATTTAACCACTTCAGCGTTGATGTGTTAAAATTAATCGCTACAAGAAGTCAAATAAATCAAACGTGACACGAAAGAAGAGCCCATTCACTGTTTACTTACTACTTTAATAATGATACTCTCATGGCTGGCTTTATTTATGCGGTAAATTTTGTCTAAGGGATGTACATAACTATACGTTGCTTAGACTGAAAAGAAGAAGGGTAAATATTTATTTTTTGTGCAATCCGAAGTTAGCTACATATTTAGTCGTGTCGATATGTATCATATTCGTATAATACTAAGGAATCAATATGAATGATCATAAAATATGAATTATTTCATTTTATTACCGCTTGGTACTTTAATCGCTACTCACACTGCTATTATTTCCTACGTGAATAAATTTACAACGTAACAGATGATTGATCAAAAATGTAGGGTAAAACTAATATAGGACAATTTTATTTTTTTGATTTAGGCCTTTTTTACATAGAAATTATTTCCCCATAATAATTATATTTATAAAAGTCCCATCAAAAACGCAACAAAAACTTACGGAAAATACTGAATTACGTGAATAATAAATTTTTCTTTATCGCTTTGGTGACACATACACCTTTTATGTTGTCAACGTTATAGAGAAAATTAAATTAGTCACAATTTATCAGTATCACAAGTATTAAATCCCCAAAATAAAGGATAATATAACAATCGAGTAAACCTTACAATTACCACTGACGAGTCAATATTGACATAAAAATGAGAAAAGAGCATTGTCATCACAGAAAATATTCTTTTCTCATTTTCACGTCAACATTGACTGGTCAGTGGTAATTGTAAGGTTTACTCGATTGTTATATTATAGTTTGTTTTGGGGATTTGATAGTTGTGATACTGATAAATAGGTACAGATTACATATGGAGCATTTTAGGTCCAAAGAAGAAAATTTGTAATAGAAAAAACCGCTAAGCATCGTATTAGCTTGATGTTACCATATTATTATAATGTCATTAGATGTTCATCAAACTTCCATTATAGTCAGAAACATCAAATTAAACAGTAGGTGAAAATCGATTTGATACGTTTGTTCATGTAAATACATAGTTGACCTACAAGTGAACCTTATAGGTTTGTCGACGTATAAGTTCTCTCACAATTGTTCAGAAACTGCACGATGTAGAAGCTTAAAATTGGACATAGTAATGAAAGGTATTAATCCGTATAAAAAATTTGTATAGTATTTTATATGTCATTAAATATCTTTTTTAATTCCGAATATAATTTTGTATATGGATTTCACTTGAAAGGGCCTCAAAATTATTTTTTGCCATAATTTGAAATATGACTTTTTCATAAATTCAAATCTATCCAAAAATATATATACCCCGTCCCTTTTTTTTCCAAAACTACTCAATATGAAATAAGAAAAAATAAGGTTTTAGAAAAATATATATTTAGAATAATTTCCCTACGAAAAGACTGTAGTCTCGTACTTGAATCCCATCAGTACTCACTTGAATTTGGCGTGATGTGCACCCCTGTGTAAATCCTTACGCGCAACGCAGATTATCCATAATAATCAGTCCAACAGTAGATGATATTTAAAACTTTGACGCATACGTATAAAATTGGTTATATAAAGAAAACGGAACGGCTCTGGCTGACTCCCGCCGATTAAAACGTTATAAGAGTTAAAACGCGCTAACGAAGAAAAGGATGGAAAATGCGACTGACCACGCGCTAACGTCGACCGCAGATATTTAGTCGGTAACGCGCGCATCTATTGATAATAAAATAATTTACACTTATATTTTTAAAGACTCTTCTTCAACAACATATCGGCTATACGTTTTTCTGAAGTATATTTGTTAGTATTATCATAAAGTAATGGGGCAATATCATCTCCATATATTGGGATTAAGATTAGATTTAATAATGTTCGTATATTGCCATAATCGCTAGTTAATTTCTTTATATAAACTGAACGAAATTTATAAATGCAACACAATTTCTTTCTGTCGATATACGGGAACGAAATTTCTTTTGTTGTGGTAGTGTGAGTTATTATGTTAAGAAATGGGTTTGTAACAAAAAGTGAAACACTGTGGTAGTGGAAAGAGAAAATGAATATGATAGAGAGATGGAGAGGAGGGTGAGAGTTTTGGGGAGAGAGAGAGAGAGAGAGGGAGAAAGAGCGAGCCCCATATTAAGTTTTAGTAGAACTCGTGTTACGGTGTTTCCATGCACACAAGCATTTAAGTACACGTTGTTTTCTGTTAAAGTATTTATAAATATTAATATTACTTTTCACAATATTACCTAATATGCCTTTGACAGGTTTAAAAATATCGTAAACTAAAAAAAAATACGAGATATTGCACAATTGCTCTAGTTTCTCGGTTTCGTTAAGTAACGCTATTTTTTCGTAATTTTCTCTTCAAATGCTTTGTGGTGAAAAGCATATCAATAAATTACTTCTTCCAAAATAGGGTATTTTAACTCTATTTTTTTAATTATTAAAATAGAATAAGTAGCAACAATAAAAACGATTAAAATAATATATCGTATGTAAGATTTTTCATTACGATGTTATAACGACTTAAAAACGAACTACGATTCGCACGAAAATGACTCATACAAAACGCAACTGGCGTATGACGTCACTGGCCAGTTATTTAGCTTTCATTATAAGATTTTTATTAAATATTTTTAGTATCTCGTTAAATATTGCATTTATTGCATATTATCATTTTCACATTTTTTGTGTATATACTAAATTCATAATAACTTTTTCAACTTGATGACGAAAAAATTTACACTTTTTCCTATTTCCAAGTTTCGATTAATTGTTTCTTATATGGATTATTTTTTATCACAAGGTTTTCTTAAACGTACTCCGCAGTTTAAAACATTTTTACAAAAAAATATGAACATTAGTCAAATACCCTATTGTGTAAATATTTTCGAGCTTACTATTGTAAATTATGTAGAATATGAAGAATTGTAAATTATGTGAAATATTTCTATTTCTATTTTGTTAACGTTTATATCCTTTCTTGCTAGGTCAAATTTCAAGTTTAAACATACATTTATTTCTTGGAAACACAACAACGATAGGTAAAAAGATGGTTCGTCCATCTTTTATTACGTAAATTATCCAATAAGAATTTGCTTTGTCCGTCTGTCAAAGCAATTTTTCTCAGAAACCTCTTGACAAGGAAATTTTGATATGTGATATACTAAAAAGCCATATTAACTAATGCATATTCCAATAGCCTTACACTTAAAAATATTTATATTGAATGTTTCAGAAGATAAACTAAATAGTTACCCTTACCTAAAACACTTACCTATTTAATTCCATGTAGAGTATGAATGGTCGTCAACCAAGCACAGCTTTTTCAAGGCTAGTTACTCTATTATTTTTTAAACAATAGTTTTTTTTCATGATTTTGGATAGTATATCTCCATAGACATAGAGAAAAATATATATAAAATAAGTCCTCCATCCTTGTTACGAAAACTGCTCAACGTAAAAATACGAAAAAACTGGGGATTTCAAAAGCCTAAGCAAAGTTACAGTCAAACTATAATATAACAATGATTCTAGATGCCGAAGTTTTTGAAATATTTGGCATAATGTATATGTCCCCAGTTCTTAATTATATTAAATATATATTGCGGTACGAAGTCCATATTAGTGATGAAAAAGAAAGTAATTTCGTTTCAAACGGCCGATGCGGCGAGTGAAACCCGCAATTGTTTTTTTAGACAATAACAAGCGAAAAAAGAAAAAATAAATTAAAAGAAACTAACCTCAGACGTAACTCGCGCTACGAGGTTTCCATACATATTTAGGCATAGATAAACATTTAATGGTACATAATATTCCTAATAAACTTTTTATAAAATTTTAATTTTTTCGGACAAAAATATATTTTCTATTATCTTCGACAGGAACATATTAAAAAAAAAAATGTGATATAACTACAAATTAAGTATTTATTTTCCTTTACTTGTGCTGTGAAACCTTCCTTCTTGCCAAATTTCATGATTCTTGGTCAAAGGGAAGTACCCTATTGGTTATAATTTATTTGCGAATGTTAGAATGTGCGGCATAAATGCCCGCATTTCTTGATTGCATCGATTTAGAAGTTTGATTTTTTTACAACTCCGAGGGACCGTAAGTATTTCATATTAATTTCAACTTGGTACCTCTAGTCGTCAAGTACCTCTAGTCGTCGTACAAGTCAGATAGATAAACGGATAACGTCGTGATCCTATACGGGTTTCTTTTTTTTTCTTTTTAGGTACGAAACCCTGTATTCATTATGAATTACTCCATGTTAAATTTTTTTGATAAAATTTTCTTATTTTTATTACATGTTTACATCTCTATTTCACTTTTCCACTTGGAAATAAATAAAATGTAAAGTTTCACATCTGTGCCTGTGGCGGGCATGAACTCTTTGGTACATTTCCATTCTATATCCCTATAAATAAAATAAAAGTCAAACGTTGTATGTTTGTCTTTCTTACTTTCACACTTAAAATTCCTCAACGGATTTCAACGAAATTTGGCGATATAGATAATACACATTTAAAATAGGCTACATGTAATGCTGTCATTAACAGGAGAAGAGCAGTGAAAATAAAATTATGTCAGTCAACGAAAAACTAGCTGCGTCGCGGAAACAGTAAGAAAAGTTTGCGACGACTTGTATTTATCAATTCGTAATAGCGTTTTAATGATAACTAATAGTATTATTACTTAACATCATATTCATGGAAGTATATTGTGAATACTTATGAATTCTTACGTAAATAAATTTTACTATTAGTAACTAAATTTATTTAAATATAATAGTTCCTTCAACACTACATATTTATAAATTATAGATTAGTAGTTATAAAGGCAATCGTTTACCTTTGTGTTTATTTACGGGGTACCTATACACTTATTTCGACCGAGCGGAAAATTCTAACGGAAGTAGTATTTGCACATATGCATGAAGTGAAGAGTACATTTTCTTATTAATATTCGCCGATAAAAACTGGCATACTTATTTATTTAAAAACTGGTAATCTTATCCTTTTGACGCAGGAAAATTTATTTACGGAATGTATTTAATTTTGTTCGCTCATATTTTCTTGCGTAAGAGATCGCCTGTTCATATCTATCGAGAATCTATATAAAAATATCCTTCTTCTCAGTTGCTACTGTCACGGTAATCGTATAAAGTGGGTTTCAGATGAGTGATATGGCACAGCATATGTTATCATTCTTCTCTGGCAGCTGCTCTCCGAATACTCTCATCTAGGAAGACATCCATGGCTACCTTGATATGATCTATTTATTTCAATGGTGCTCTCTTACGTAGTTTGGTACGTTTCACTTTGCATTGTATCGCCAGGCATTCAATATGATCGTTGCTATGCCACAACGTGTATCTAAAGAATTTCATAAGGCGACTTTGTACAGTACTGAACGCGCTATCTGAGAGCGAGGTATGCGTTATCGGACATGGAATATGAATGCATTAGTACGTTACTCAGTCCACATTTTCAGTGGGCCCATCTTTTATCTCTCGTCTCCATGCAGTGTTAACGTCTTTGTTGTATGGATGAAAATGGGAAATACAAATGCTCGAAAGAGTCATGGACGTTGCTGTTCTTCCTCACATATGTTCCTCAGTTTGTCCATATGAGACGAAGCAATCATTGTATGCCTTTTTATTTCCTCAGTGCATTCGCCATTAATTGAAGTGTTTAGTTAGCATCGTTTTATTACGACTAATTTTAAATTCAAATTCGAGGCTAATGCTTTTCATTCGTTGCGGTAGAATTTTCATAATATGAAAATAATATGAAAATGTTGCAAAGTAAAATATATTATTCTACTTTGTAATAAGTATTATATTTGACAGATTCTTCAGGGTTGTTTATGACTATTCTATTGAATAGTCATAAACAACCTTGAATAATCCGTCAAATATATTATGTTTAAAGTTTCAAACACATAAAATGTTTCTGTTAAACTTTTGATAAATATTAATATTATTTTTCACCGTATTAATATAATGCCTAGTATATCTTTGGCAGGCGTAAACATTTCGTGAACTTTTCAAAAAACTATAAGACCTTCAGTAATAGCTATAGCCATTGTTTGACTGTAATACTTTAATAATTGTTTTTGTCAATTTTTTGTCATAATCTATGAACCCGATTACTTTTATGATTTTTGCTGAAGTAGTTTTGGAAATGGGGGTAGGGGTATTTTTTTGCTCATTTTGGTGCATATCTCAGAGGGTAAACTACTTATAATTCTAAAAAAATTAAAATACTTAATTTGCACATGCTAAAATTACGATTCAAATATTTTAGCGTTATATGCGAAATATTTACGTGGGTTAGTATAATCTATTACTAAACCAAGTTTTAAGTCTCTAGATAAAAACATTTCTGAGAAAATCAGTTGTGGCAGACAAACAGACAAGTGAGAAATTTAAAAAAATTTCAATTTTCCCTTTTAAGGTACTGAACCCCAAAACTCGAATGACACTGCAATTTGATCTGGCGCTGAAGCTGTTATTATCGTTTCTGTCAAAATTTTTTTCTCTATGTAACTTCTGAACTAGCACGGGTTAAAATCTTAGGAAAAAAACTTGGTCAACAAAAACTACTCTTCTGTTCTACTCTTCAAAAACGTTTACCATGTCAATTTATATATATATGAGGAGACGAGTAAATAATACCTAATTATTATAATTCACAAAAAAATTATTCAAAGAAAAACTGAATTACAATTTTATTTCAAATTTCGACATTTTTGTTTTACTTCCTTTTCCCGTCTATTAAATTTTACTCAAATTCTGAAATTGTAATTTTTATACTACGGTATTTGTATCTTTTATTTCATAATGGGTATTTTTTTATTAATTCCAATAGAATATAAATCCTAATTCTCGGCACGAATGTAATTAAATTTATGAGGTGTTTATGGAGAAAATAACTCCCATGTAATGATGTTTGCTGTTATTCGAAAAAATTAAGTTAAGTAAATGTCTTTATGCATTAATACAAACCGCATCAGTTCAAGTCTAGCTTGCCCATCGAGGATGCCGTCAGTGCATTTTGAATCTGATTTAAGGTAAAATTATTTATTACTTAAAAATACATCAATTTTACACAAGTAATTTCGAAAATAAGGGGAAACCTATTTTTTTCTAATATATTTCAATATATCTTGAAAAAATGCTATCTAATATTTTTTTATATTTATGAGGAGCAGATTAATATGGTTTATTACTAAGATATACTTTAAATTTATATTTCAAGTGGTTTCTGACAACTACAGCTTTCGTAGATTTTATTTTGTTTATCCTAAATATATATAAACACTGAATATTTTAAATATATAAAAGTAACATTTTGGACTGCAACACGCGAACATTGTGTTCAGTGTACTTTGGATTGGATGGAATTACATGTTGCGAAATATCAAGTAATTCGATGAAGTATTCCGCTATATTGTCAAATTATTTGCGAATTCATTACTTATTTAGCTCAAATCACAAAAAGCTATCTTAATATCCCAAGTATAAGCATAAACAGTGAATATTTTATATGTAGAAAAATAACATATTAGTCTGCAACACGCTAAAACTGGGTTCAATGTACTTTGGACTGGATGGAACTACATTTTGTTAAAAATTAAATAATCCAATTAAATATGCCGCAATCTTATAAAATTATTTGCGACTTCATTACTTATTTCGGATGACACATTATATTGCAACACGCTAAAACTGGGTTCAGTGCACTTTGGACTAGATGTAACTATATGATGTGAAATTTCAAGTAATTCAAAGAAATATGCCGCTATCTTATCAAATTATTTGCAAATGCATTACTTATTTAGGTTATCCTTGACTTTAATCCTGTGGTATGTTATCAACCATATTTATATTTTCTTTATCATCGTTTGACGATAATGTTCGATGAAACATTTTATGACATTAATGTTATCTAAATATTAATATTGCAAATTTTATACATTTTTGAGGAAGTAAACTCGATTTATTGTACATAAATATTTTTATGCTAATAGGACTTACAATTCTGATGCTCCGATGTGATGTTTTATAGTTTTATGCTTCTCATTATGGCGATTATAAGTTTATGATTGGTATTAAAAAATATTTTACAATAAAAATTCAATTATCATCAAATATGGGGAGATTTATAAGTTTTTATATTTAAAAAAGTGTCAATAGTACATTATTCTTGTCGGAGTTCATACATATCGCAGCGATTTAACGGAACGAATGATTTTAACGACATTCAAACACGGACGTCACGCTGTTTTCCATTAACCGTTTCTCATTAACAAAGCATAAAAACTAAATAAAGGATATCGATAAGCGTCGCGCCTATGACTCAATATTTTACGAATGAAATAGAAAATATGCCTTTTAAACACAGTGATTGTACAAGTTTATTGAATAAAGTCTGCGCCAGATAAATGGGATGGGTATGCCGCGAGAACGGTACGAGACGCTCTCAGCGGGGAATGACAATCTGTGTCAATTATATCGAGGATCTTTTAAGTAAAATATCTATTCCTTAACGGCGTCTCGGGGCAAGGTGGGGTATATTTCTTTCACATCATTTATAGTCTCAAAATATACATTGTTTCGTGTACACTTTAACATTTGCATGACTTTAGAAATTGTTAATGGTATAGCATGAACGAGCGAGTCAATACCGATCAGATGTAATTTTATTATTTTTATTGACGAGTGTATTAGCACTAAATGTAATGAATGAAATAAATGGATATTGATAATATCTAATAGTAGCATTGAGACTCTATAATTAGTGCATGAAATGCATTTAACTTAAATATGTTGACAAATATAATTTCTTGGGTTATAGTAATAATATTTAATTAAGGTGACTAATAATTTTGCAAGTTAAATAAAATTGAATGATCTCGTAATATAAATTTACAAAAGTAGTGTTTGGCAGAAATTTTACAAAATAACCTTATTAAAACCAGAATTGCGAACTTATTATAAAAATATGTTTCTTTTCACTAAATTATATCTTTAATATTTTGTTTCAGATCTCTTTTGCAGCCATAAAAAACATTCAGGCGTTACGTTTGTGTACCAGACACATTACAAACTGTTTTCCAGCTTAATATTTTGCACAGAAAATTAAAAATAAAATTTCCTGGGAATTTTAATTTCATTTCCACTCGTTGCTGTGTGGGAAAAAATTGTCGCCAATAATTTAAATGCATGGATAAAATTATTAAATTTACTATGTATTCGCTAAGATCTCCATATGATGGGTTTACTTGCAAAATTTCAAACGATTAGACATACAATTGTAATAATATGATTATTAGATGAAAAATAATAGAGATATGATGATGACCTATGATTTGCCTACAAAATTTAAAAATTGAATTAGTATACCTTGACTTACTTGACTTAAATCCTGTCACTCTTAAATAGAGTATACGATATCGACAAGTTCATCCAGTGGACGCTTTTAAACGACCTAGGACCTTCGGGTCTTCAAACTACTTTCTCACTTTCTTGGCGTCTTTTTCCACGGCCCTTGTACATGATGTGTTTGATTTGCCCCTTTTCCTCTTCTCCTCAAAGTTCCAAAAGAGAATTGGTTGTTCTATCACATTTTGTTTCTCCCGGAGAGTGTGTCTAATCTATCTCAATTTTCTCCTCCTGATCTTGATGGCTATGTCTGATACCATATCTATTTGACTGAAACCACGTTTGGATAGAAAATAAACACATTGTTCCTTAGATATCGGAAGATGAAAGCCTGTAGGCCCTTGCTGATCTTAGAGGTTAACTTCCAATGAATAACGATTATAATCTATATTTTTAAAGAACTTCTATCTTTACATTTTAAGAATCTTGTAATAAAAGAGTATGTCCTTATATTCTAGTCGAATCATCTGCCTGTCGCAGTTTTACAGTCTTAAAAATGTTAAGCTGCATATCTGAATGAAAGTTGAATACAGTTTTTAAAAAGGCGGATAATTTAGACGATTACAATATAAAAATAAAATAATTCTGCAACTGACAGTCAGAAAAAGTAAAAAGTAAAGTGCAATATATAATAATATCACAAAAAAGCTATCTTAATAAACGTACATTTATTACTAATGCAATATTCCAAACAATTTTAATGGAAAATAAATATCACAATAAAAATTTAACGAATAAATAATAATTTTTTAGAAATGTTTAGAAAAATTCAAAAAACCTTTTTGTAAAACATTAAATAATGCAAATTCCTTCATATATCACTTTTTGTACAGCATACCGTTTACAATGTTACAACATTTTTTTCAACAGTACGATATAGCTAGCTTTAACATTTTTCGTGAAGACGTTGACTTGAAGAATAGGTCGTATCACTTGAAAAATTATTCAGGATAAGACTCTCGATAATATTTACTTATCTCAACTTAACCATTATGAACCTATTTTTCAGAAATTTAAATAGACTGTTATTTATTTTGGTTCAGGTCGTCGATGGATTATAAGAGGTCACTGATTCATAATAAACTTCCTAAGTATGAGAAGTATTCACACTTCGCGGGTTCCCTGAACACTTAGACGCAAATATCATTTAGTATGTAATTTAAACCAAACCTTATTATAATTTTTCACCGTATCAGTGTAGTGCCTAGCACATATTTCATATGTGTAAAAATATCGTGAATTTCCAATTTTTTTTAGTATCATTTGTAATGCGAAAAATATTAGGGCCAAACCACAACTTTCTTCATAATGGTATTTCTGACATAGACGTGGTATTTAGTAATGGCGTTTTTTGGATAAATGTGGTAATAAAATGGATATAAAAACAACAATTTGAACTTTGTTTTCTCGGGAAAAAGTAAAGAGATTTGATTTATTCATAAAACTCCTCTTTACACTATTTAAAATTTGGGACAAATTACATATTATGTGTGAATTTAATTTTCATATTTTTGATTGTTTATATGTTAAAAGGCTCTAACAAGTATACAAACGGATCGATGGGCGAATAAGCGATGTTCTAACAACAGGTTTCCGTTCAGATTCTTCCGTTTTTGAACTCTGGGTTTGAGTTTAGGTTCAACTGATTTTGCGATCTGATCTATTGTAAACAGAAATTTGTTAAAAATTAAAAAAACTAAATATTCGGTATACAGACCAAAAATATACATCCATAAAATCAATCTAGAGTTTAGATATTTTACGGTGCGCATTAATAGAAGTTTGTATAGTTACGAAACCGTAAAAAGAACGTTTGGTTCATACTTACTTATTGCGATAATTTTATACACATTATTCAATATTATTAATATTAATAATTATAATATATATTCAATATTTTTGTGTTATTTATTAGAAATTGGACGAATTAATTTGTTAAAATAACTGGGATGACACAATTTAATAATGGGACGTTACCGAAGAAGAAATCCTTAACTGATTAAAGCAATGATTTGGGAAATTTAACCCATCAGCATCACCCAAAAGCATACGAATAAAACAAACCAGAAAAAATTCACGACCTCGATGAAGGCGATGGTGGGAAGAAATTACGAAAATAATTTAAAATACGCTTCGACAGCGAGCGATTAATCACTGAAACGAGTTGAAGTTAATTTGGTTCCGGTATTGTTTCGAAATTGATACTAAAAAAATTAACACTGGACTTATCAGAAGGAAGGTGATATTGGAAACTGTTTATGGGCGTATGAACAGAGTATGAAAAGAAATTTTATAAGAAAACCTTTTTGTTTATTCGAAGACCATATTCAGAAGAAAACCGCGAAAGAATAAAAAAGAGGCGCAACCACTTTTAGTATTCCCAAAAAGATGTTTATAAGAGACAAAATTAAGTTTTAACGTAGAATATTTTTATTTTTTAAATTTAATATTTTAATATTTTTAAATATCGGAGTTTAGTTCCTAAATTCATAACTTTTTTACCAATGAAGACTTTAGGTAACTTACAACTTAGTGCTAATACGTCGAGCAGGTTGGTATAAAATAGCAACAAAATAAGGAAGAACACACAATGAATAGTTAAAATGCGTGAACACCGAACATCATGTAGCATCATTAAAGCGACAATGGGAAGAAAACTGAATAAAACTTTGATATTGAGTGCAAGAACTATATTTCATGCAAATAAAAATTTTTTATACTGGTAATTCAGTTATTCTTAAATTTTTTGCATGGGTGTTTTATTCATGGTAATTACATTTTTTAATATAGTTATGATCTAGAAAATAGTGAAAATACAAATATTTTGTTATTTAGATACAAATTATTGCTCCGTAATAAAGGTCAAAATAAAAAATGCTCCAGATTATTTTTTTTTCATTCTTTCAAGAGAAATTAGAAAAAAATTCTTACTATAGGTACCAATTAACAAACAGCCTCTATAAGTATTCTCATCAGAGATAGTGTCTCCATTATCAAGTTAAGCACAGAGGACACGCGAGCAATAGGGACTCGCAATATGATATTAATATCAGCATATAGTAATAGATCTGTACAATGCTGATAGTTTGTCAATATGATCAATTAATATTGTGAATAAATTGCAGGCGGTCAGTTAAACACCCTTACAGAATTAAATGATCATGCGATCACAACAAAAGTGGGAAGCCAGTGAAACGTGTATAGATAATATCCATATATTTCGAAGTAAACAGAAATATTGAATATTTTCTGTATTTTTCCCACATAAGGATATAAATTAGATCATACGGTGGCCAAATGACTGAGTTCGTTTCCAAGGCGTAGAATATTGGGAATGAACTTAAGCTCTATTTAACAAATTTAAATAGGACCTAAATAGAGTGGATACCTTGAACTTCTTGGGATTACTGCATAAATTTGTGTTATATTATTAAATATTACCAAAGAAGGTTTATACTATTATGCCGGTTTAGTTTAACATGTTTGTGTCTCATCCCGCACTGAAGTCAAACTTTATTGCGGCTTCCGTGCGACGATTTCAGGTTTAATACAATTTCCTCCTTATTATTGCAAGACTTTCTGTAGCTGTACCTGTGTATACTATACTACCAATTCAAAACAAAACTACGAATAAAACTCTTCTGAAAAGTAAAAAAATAATTATTTGATGTCGGTATGCTCCAAGAAGCCCATCAAAACCAATCAAATCGACACGCCATCTCGTATTCTCAGCTCTCACTAGCCATATACGTTGACGCATAGTAATATGGGCAAATCGACAAGCTATCACGAAGTCGTGGAGTATGCAAATATTGAGAACGATAACAGCCACATAGGACGGCGATCGGTAGTGGAAAAAGCGAGCAATTTCAACGCAAGTGTATTTATAGACACACGAGATCTGTGCTGGCGAACCAAGAATCAATGTTTGACTATTCTCTAACTACGTTTGATTATTATTACCTCTTTTTAAGTTAACATTTTTATTTTATAAATAGATATACTTTGGTAAAGAAAATCCCTTCTTTTTGTACCCATCGAACCAATGTTTTATCGTTCCAATCCCTTCTTCACATTCTCATATATGAATTAACTCTTAATACTAAATATAATATTCCTGTCTGCTACAAATTACGTTACATATTTAATTTTTATTTTTAAATAGTTAATCGATTGATCAATAATGTTTTAAGAATTCTCAGTTGCTGTCTAAATGTGTTTATTAGAAATAAGCATTCTGTAATCGTTTTGGAATTACTCAAATACTAATAAATCAAAGAATTCTTTCTGCAGGTTTACATTTCAGGAATATCTTTTGGTAACCAGGACTTATTGAAAGTATGATTGAAAGATTTTTTCTCTCAACTGGAAAGTCTATGAAGACCGCACAACTCCTCACAACTCAGAAGAGTTGTGAGGAGGTTATTTTTCAGCTATTAAAAGGAAAAATTCTTTGCCCTGTATTTTTGCAGTTATAAAAAAACAGTCTGACATTACATATATGAAAAACTGATTTGGTAAATATTGCAATATCGGTACTGCCAACGCTATCTACTAGCTTTTTTGCAAATTTTATGTTCGTAGATATATTGCAATATGATACTCTAAAACTATCCGTTAGGGTTTTTTATAAACTTTATGCTAGTGGAGTTCCAATAGAAAACAAAAATTAAAAAATCATAAAAACAATGCCAGTAACTTTTTTATACCACATTTCAGTCGAACGAAGTCGCTTTGGTACAGATAGTAATAAATGAAATTGTTAACTAGCAAACAATAACGATCAACGAGTGATTTTAAAAAAAAAGGTTTGGAAGTTACGAATGGAATTTACTTTTAGGCGACTTTTGAATGAATGAATCGATGATTCCTGGTATCAGGTTCCAACTTATTCCATATTTTGTCAGCAAAAACAGTGAAGTAATTGTCGTAGAAGATATAATGTTTGAGATTAGTAAAATTAGAAGATTGTCAGCGCTAAGTCTGGACCACGCTCGCCTAAGGCTGAGAAAATAGATGTAAGGTAACCCGGGCTCCGAGAATACCTCAGTACTTTAAAGAGGGACTGAGAAAGTTCAAATTGCGCCGACAGCAAATCTCCAACCAGTCAAGCTGCGCCCTGTAAACAGACACCTGGTCAAAATTCTCGAGGGCGAAAATGCATCAAATGCACAAATTCTCTAGTCGCTCTAATTTCCCATCACAATCCTCGGTAAAATTAAGATAACATACGTCTCCGCAGTCAAGCAAAGGCTGCAAGAGTGTTTGCCATAGGTAAACTTTAGATCTTGTTGGCACGTAATATTGAAGACGCTTGAAAATTGTATGACTAACTTAATATATTTGCGGTTTCCGACTTAGGTTGTTTATTAATTTATAAGTCCAGATTTAAAAAAAAAATGCGAACAAAATATGATAATTTGAAGATTTCTTGATAGATTATAATGTTACTACTTAAATGTAAAGTTACCTTCGACCTTTCCTAAATAAATCAATTATAAAATGGGTTCCATGAGCTTTGAAAAGTTTAAATGAAAAATGTTATCTTGACTAATAGAAAAAACAAATTTATAGACATATCCTTCAATGTGTACAAAATATAAATGCAAGTATAATTATTCATGAAACATTTATAAATGTACATTCTTTCATTATTAATGCGATAACGTTTCCTGATAGGATATTTTTAAAAAATCTTTCATACTTATTTTCAATTAATAAAAGCTTCCCTTTTTCCAAATATTCATATTTAAAGTAGTACATTTTTTTGGAATGAAACTTTCTAAAATAAATAAATTCTGTCGAGTGTAGGCAGATTCACGCCACGAGGTTTTCATATATACTTAGATACATATAAACATTTAAAAGCAAATAATAATTCTAAAGAACTATTTGCAAATATTAATTTTCTTTTTCATAATGTAAATATCATGTCTAGGATCTCTTCTCAGACATATTTCAGTTTGATGATTCGTAATATTTTTACAATTTTGTTTTTAGTTGCTTAAATACAAAATATGATGATATGAAAGAATATGATCAAATAGACGAATTACAGCTTCATTGCAAAATTTTTGAGATTGGCCCGGTAACAAAATAAGTTTAAAAATGATATATTCAATATTTTTTTCAATGAAAGGGAAATAGATTTATAATTTACTCCCAGATCTTTTGAAAAATATAGACTTAATTATGAAAAAAATTGAAAAATGTCAGCCCTCCCTCGAAGTTATTTTAAATACTTAAATATAATTTCCAGTCTTGAGCCCAGGAACTACACGATAAGTATAAATTTCACGATCCTCTCATATTTCGTTTTAGAAGTTAACGTTTCTAAAAAGGCTCATAGAGCGTTGTCACAACAATAGAGTTCAATTTGCGCCCTTCGCTTTAAATAATAAAAATTTCCTGCAACAAATTTTCTTACCCGCGACATAGAGTTCCACCATATATTATTAAATTGTGCCAATATTATAGCAATTTGTAATCAAATAGCTAATAATATCGTATACATAATGCAAATTTATGCTATTCGGTTAAACTAAAGCATTTCCTTAAACGTTGCATTGGCAAGATAAGCTACGCCATTCTGCGGGACCAATATTTACCATGAAGTACTTTAGGGAACTTAAATCGATAAAACTTTAGTATTCGGTGAGTGTCTGCTTGTTATTGCAGCCTCCCAGTTGCATTAGCGCAGAGACGCATTCGCAGGCACGTCCTCCTCCCGTCCCGCCGCGACCCCCGCGGGAGCACTCGCGGAACGTGTCTTACAAACAGGCATCCGATTTCATCAACGCTCGATACAAAGTCACATCAAGTTTCCATTTTGCTTATCTAAGTTTTATAATTAGAATGACGCGTGTTAAGAATGGTATGTATGTTATCCAACATATTTGGCTGGCTTGTTACTACGGTGTGGAATAAAAAATTGCTTCCTTATCAATTTAAAGGCTGTTGAGTGGACATGGATACAGAGTTATCTTTTTCGAGCATAAGATAATGAATGTGACTCGAACAGGCTTTTAATCTAAATAAGGTAGGTGTAAACACAATATTGCAGTTGTATATTATATTATGATGCTTCATTTTACTTTAACGTTGACAATTACTCACAATTAAATGAAACTACGTGATGTAGTATTATTTCTATTTTCTTTAATTTCTTTACCACGACCTAGGTTTCGTTGTACTACATTTTCAGGTGGGATATTAGCAAAGATTAACTATTAGGAACTGTTGGTTGTTCCTAAGAGTTAATCTTTGCTAATATCCCACCTGAAGATGTTGTAATACAACGAAAGCTAGGTCGTGGTAAAGAAATTAAAGAAAGTAGAAATAATATTACATCACGTAGTTTTATTTAATTGTGAATAATGAATTTCTATAAAATTAACGCCAAATATATTCAATATATAACGTTGACCAGTTGACCGTTGTCAGGGCTGTGAGTGTATTTTTGTATTTATTGAAAAGAATTAAATTGATAAAGTAATTTTTTTGTTAATGGGTATTATTTTATTACGTTCTTCCTTTTTACCGCTTTGACAAAATGTGACCCTGATAATTTAACAAGACACTGTATAAAAAAGAGATTCTAAATTTGTACCTTTAGTAAATGCTTATTTGCATCATTTTCACAACTAAATTAAACTATGAAACACATCACGTAGTTTCATTTAGTTGTGAGTAATGAATTTCTACAAAATTAACGCCAAATATATTCAATGTTCAATTTATAATTTTTCTTTTAGTAGATTCTTCTATTAGTTGTTCTTTTTATGTCTGTATGCACGTAGAAAATTTTATGAACATTACATTAAATGCTAATTTTCGTTATATATTCATAAATGAAACTTCTAAATTTTCCTCGTTTTCATGAAGGGATAGATCGATTCATTTTCATGTGATTCAATATACCCATTAATGAAAACCGGAACATAGGCTGACCCGACAGAAGACTTTGTCCTATGTATTGATTGATTAACAATTTCCTGTTAATGCTAAAACTTCACAAGTTGAGAGATAAAACTCTTCCAAAAAGTTAGACTTAGTTTACTTTTCCTGTATATAGTTATCATATATAGTCTCTTTTTATATATAAAGATGTAAATATCTTAAAAAAATTGGATGACTATATTAATTTCTAGTTCCTCCTACTGAAAGCATTGAATAATGTACTCAATGTCAATGAATCTATTTAATGTCTTATATCTTTTTGAGAAGTTTATATTACATCTAATTTTTTTGTAACAAACTTAATAATTGAATATATTTGGCGTTAATTTTGTACCTAGGTCGTGGTAAAGAAATTATATAAATAATACTACATCACGTAGTTTCATTTAATTGTGAAACTTAATTATCTTAAATAAATACAGATTATTAAATATATTAAAAACACAGTGTGGAATACTTCGTAAGTGCGCTATGTCGACCTCTTTTACAATTGATCCTGAGTAATTCGCCTAGTTTATAAAATAATTAAAGTTTAAATTTTGTACCAATTAATAGTTATGCATCCTTTATAATAAAAACAATCTCAAATTAATCAGATTTGCAACGTGTAACAACGACGTTAATAAGAGTGTAATGTCTTGTCAAATGTCATGATGACAGAGGTGTTGCCATGAAAAAGTAACATGAAGACGCAACATTCGTTTTCAGTTAATTTCGAATAATGTATTCATTTATTTATTTTATTTATTTATTCATACTTTAAAGCACATATAATACATACATTTGGCGGATTTATTTCTACATGTGCAATCTCTTTCAATCAACCACATTGTTTAAATATAAGAATTTTGTTATGTGGATGACTGTAAGAGACTTTAAAAAAAAACGAAACTTACGACATAACAAATAACTAAAAATATCATACACATGAATAATACAAAACAAATATTTACAATTATACATCTTGACATGGTTGGGAACAAGGAAAATGGGGAACTATGAGAGAAGACAGAAGGATTATGAGAGGAAAGACTTTTTCAAACCATCTTTGAATAAATTTAAGGAGGACGAGTTCCTGGTATTTGGATCTAGTCGATTCCAAAATCTTATTATAGCTTGGACAGAGAACGACTTTTCATAAAAGGTGGTAGTATATTTGGAAAAAACGAGATTGAGCTGGTTTTCAAAGCGTAGCCTTATAACGTGTGCAGACAAGTAACTAAATCTGTTTCTAAGACAAGTTGAATAGTATTTATAATGCGTTGCTAAAATATTACAATGATGTAATCCGTCGCTAAAATATTACAATGATTTAGTGCGTCGCTTAAATATTACAATGATTTAGTGGGTTGCTAAAATATTACAATGGTGTAATCCGTCGCTAAAATATTACAATGATTTAGTGCGTCGCTAAAATATTACAATGATTTAGTGAATTGTGGCTAAAATATTACAATGATTTAGTGAATAGTCGCTAAAATATTACAATGATTTAGTGAGTCGCTAAAATATTACAATGATATAATGCGTCGCTAAAATATTACAATGGTAATTCTAATAAATTCACCACATTAGCAATCTCTTAGTTCGTTCAGTCATGTAGTTATTTGATACGTTTGCTTTCTTTCTCTCGCTCGTTAGTGATTTATTCGTCGTTTAAGTTTGTAAGCGTTTCATTTCGTGGAGTCCGTTTCTGAATTAAAAATTATGTTGTACAGGCGTACGCTATAATTGAAATTATAATTATTTGGTTTTAGAATGAATTATAATAAAACAAAATACCGATTATTAATATATACTTCTAAATCAGTCTAATGTTTGACCTTGACAGGCAGACAACTATTAATTTCGACTATTGTATATTGTGAATAACCAATCAGAACGTTCAAATCTTTTCGGGCAAATTCAATGGTTCTATTAGTTTACTTACGACGATTATCGGTTTTTTGAAACAGTAAAATAATCGTTAAGAGATTTTTGTCGATATTTCGGTTAGTCAGTTTGGTTACTTTGATTAAGTTTTGTTAATAAAATTATAAGTGGTTTACAATTTTAACATACCATTAACAGGAATAATTAAATATATTTAAAATATTAAATGTTACTTGTGTTATCAACACTTTTGTCCGTCAATAAATTTATACAATTTCTACATATTGTTTCCAAAATGACATGGGAGTGAAAATCCTTAACAATGCATAATTTAATGTTTAACAACTTCTTTCATATAATATATTGTTAACATGTAATGTATTGAATATTGTTTCATTTTTAACGACTTATTTTTATATACTAATTTCACTTAGAATTAAATATAGTACGGATTAAACTAAAACTACAGCCCGCGATACGCTAATAATTTAAATCCTAACTTTATCAGTAACTGCAGGTGGATGGGAATAGATCTACTATATACTTTTCTGTACAATTCGTTCGATGGTATCAACGCATACAACACACATTTTAAAGAGGTTTTTAATTGTAAATCCAAATTTCAGGTTCTTAATATTTACTCAGATTCCGGTTTGTGATAGGATTTATTGTACGTATTCAATTTTTTGTAATAATAAGGAATAAATAAACTAATGTAAGGCAGCTTTAATTCGATGAATTTAAACCAGCAATCGCTTGGTTTCATTTCAAGTGATTTTAACATTAGGCTACAAAGTTGACGAATTATAATTTTCACATCTATTTACCATCTATATATGTTATTCATTAGTTCCCCTCTCACATATTTCTCTTACATTATATCCAGAGAGTATTTTTTTTCACCAACATCGTGTGTCACGCTTTACCTGCCTGTGTGTGTATACCAGGTTATAATTGGTATGTATAACAATGAAATTTAATAGTATGAATAATAATAAAATAAATAAAGAAGATAATGGAAGTCTGGTAAAAGAATTTTTGATCAAAATTGAAATACCACAAAGAAGGACATTAAAAATATTTAGTTCTTAAAAATGGAAAATATTTTTTGGGTGCAACATATCCTTCGTTAAATCAATATCAGTAGGAACTGAAATATTTGTTGATATTCAATATTCCTTTTTAAAAACTCTTTTTCCCTTATTAATGCAAGCAGAACTATAACCGCAGTTGGTGAAGGTATGAAAACTAATCAAGCTTTCACTAAGTAATACACCGAACTCCTCATAAGTGATGTTAGATATAAGAGGAGGCATTTTTTAATTGTAGCATGTTACTATAACATCTGTATCAGAGCCTCTGATCCATGATAAATAATTTTGCTACTTGCTTCTTTGTACAACTTGCAAGCTAAATATTTAATAATATTTAATTCCACACTGCTGTTTAATCATTTGCCCAATGTACAGCAAAAAAATCAAGGAGAGCTTCATTAAATTTTCTATTCTTTTACAAAACTTGCTGGTCTTGTTTGATCAGGTCCAGAGAAAATAAATCCATTTTTTGACGCTTCATGTCGTAGAAACCGTTATTTATCTTTAATTGAAGGTTGAAAATGTTGATCAAGTATTACGTCCATTCTTCAAGCTGCAAATTTAGCTATTATTTAAAAAAATAATTTGGAATAATACCAAATGTTTTGAGTACCTCTTTCATGGGATGTGGTATGAAAAGCAATTTACTAAAAATATATCGATATAACTCAGCGATTCGCATTCAATATTTGCTTCAAAATATTCATGAATTAATTTATCAATTTTAAACATCGCTCCGTCCAAATAGTAAAAAGTTAGAGGAACGGAAGTTATGGGATCTGCTAACATTTTGAAGACATCGATATTATTATGGTTTATCAAAATTTCTAACATTCGTCCGAATAAATCCCCGCTGTAGTTGAATTTCTTCATTTTTTCCACCAATTTTTGACGACTTTTTTTACTAATTATGTAGAAAAATTAATTTTATTTATATTTTTAATAGTTTTTTTTTAAATCAATTGACATCAGATTTACACTCAGAAATTTCAACATTCACAAGCAATTGGTTAACTTGAGGCAAAACTGCTTTTCCCAATAACATATTGTTTGAGGAAGTATTGAACAAAATTTATTAAGAGTATTGTCCAAAAACACATATTTTAACAGGTATGATATTATATTATTTTCCAATGATTTAATTTATTATAAAAATATTTAAAAATAACAGTTATTTTCACCTCCACTGAAAATATACGAAAGCGTTACTGTGCTAGATGTTTTATTGTTAAAAATAATATGACAGTAAGGTATAAACCTGAATACTAACCAAAGAGATAAAAAAGACCTTGGATTAGAGCGAGTGCGATAATATTATGCATAGGTATGGGCTTGCGAGAGGTAAGATTCCGTTGTCTGCTGCGATATTACAACCTCAGGGAATGCCTGCTTAAATAAAGGCTTAGAATATTATTAATAACATCTGTGCATTTCAGCTGTGTTAAAATACCTAAAATCGGTTATTTTTTTGGTACTTTCAGTAAAGTCTGCCATTACTTTTGAACCATTATAACAGTCTGCCATTGTTATTTTTCAATAAAAATAATGTAAAATTTTAAAATATCGAAGTGGCAGCCTTGTTAATATAACTTGAAGTCGGTTACATTTTTATACATTTCACACTTGAGTGACTCTATGGGAACTTCCGCTGAGTTTAATGAATCTCTATATCATTTACGGCAGGTATGAAAGAGTCATTAATGAAAATATAAAGTTTGTTCAATGTAGATTTTGCTTACCAGAAGGGACAAACTTTACCTTTAGAGATATTTGATTAGATGATACTTTGCGTTTCATAAATTTAATTGTAATATGATGGAATTTTTTAACATGATTTAATTAGTAATTCGAAAAAACATAGGTATTGAGAAAGGTAGACTTTTATTGAAGATCACAACATTAATCGAATTTGTTTTATGAAGTTGAACTAGAAATTGACAACTTATTGTTTTATCCGTTATTCTTTTCTTCTTTTATAATTATACAAAAGAAACGGATAGCTACTGCAGTAAACTTCATATTTGCGTCGCTAAGAAGGCATTATGCCTTCTTCAAAGTAAGTCAAGTTCACGGACACGTCGGCTAATTAATGCAAAATTGCCATGTCTTACATTATCGAAATAAAGATATGGGTTGATGTATTTTCGAAAATAATTATGCGTATGTTTCAACTTACTCCTGATACACTATTACGAATTGAAGTTGGGTACTCATGAAATATTATATACTGTGTATATAATAATACAAAACATAATTGATGAAAGAAAATTTTCCATGGTTACGCAGTCGATAAAGTATTTTTGAATATGCCATGAGTATATGCAAAGTGTAAGTTTTTTCCTAATATCCTACATAATTTTAATATTTCGAGCCAAAAATGGAATATAAACCTATTAAGTAAGAATAGAACACGCACAGCGAGAGTGCTATTCACACTTAAGTACAAATTAAAGGCTTCGCCACATTAACATATACCATATAAATATAGATGCAAACAAATATGCACTTGCGCACTTTTTCTGAGCAGTGAACAAACTGAGCCGTCACGCTTGGATCGTTAACGCTATATCGGCTAGACTCGGCTCCCTTCGGCATCAGCCATGTGAACTACTTTCTTAAACACAACATCCGATATCAAATGACTTCTTTTTTTGGGTGCACAGTGCACTTTTTAATTAATATTTTATTTGAGTATAATTTAAACCAATAAACATATAATATTTTGAGCGTTTTTCAGCATATGACTAGAGGTATGCCACTTAAAATTTGGAAAAATAAAATAAAGGTCCACAATATTAGTTTTCCGAAATCGAAAAAAATTGATTGCTCTATTTTTCACATAAAAAACGTCCATATAGATATTTCGAGTGTTAATTATTGTATTTACAGGCTTTAGTACCATGCCACAGGAGATTTTTACTTTGAAGGAGACTTGAAACTTTTTATAATAAAGAGAACATGTCACCAGTCACAATTACCTAGTTTTCACGATTATTTTTAGCAGGATTACTTAAAAAATAAAAATTAAATATATTTAAACATGCCCTTTTAAATTTTCCCACTAGCAACACTACAGTTTTTTAATACGCCAACTTTTGGAATTAATTATATTATAAATATATTAATCTATAAATTTAGTCAATTATTAATATTCGGCGAATAAAAATATATATGGATAAGTTTATTTAATTCGCTGAACTAAAGCTGCTAGTTTATAATTTCTAGTAGCACAAGCAAAAATCGTCTTATATATAGAATTGCCTTCCACGTCTAATGTAAATTTTTATGTGGTTTTCATAACTTATTTCATTTATTAACCGCCTTCATAAAAGGGGAAGTTATCAATTCTACTATGTATTTCTTTTATGTACGCATTACTTCATACTTACGAAATTTGGTTGATGATTATCGACCAATTTGGATGATCCTTTTTTTTATTTGGGAGGGTATATTCACAGTGTGGTTCCATGGAAACGGTATGTGGGATGTAGTACTCTTCTATGTGGGTGTACAAGTATTTGTGAGAGGAACAACGAAGAGGAACAACAAGTATTTTGTGTACAAGTATTTGTGAGTGTGGGTGTACAAGTATTTGTGAGAGGAAAGCAATATCGATTTGAATAGACTTTAAAAATTTCTGACGGTAGCGTTACTTTACAAATTTATTTTAAAAGTCACAACTAAGGACTCGTATTTTCATTATTTTATACTTTTGAGTGTGTTTCTTAAAAAAGTTTTATTTATCTGTAAAATTTGAGTCAACGTAACTTTGCTTTCCCTGTTTAATAAAAAATCTGAGGTTCATTACAAATTCTTATGTCGGAAAAGGAGTTCTCCTTTCACATTTCAAGGCGCAAGGGTTTAAAAAAAAGGCCCGTACACACAGATCATCTATAAAGTTATAAGTGTCCACTTTTCTATAATGGATACATTTTATAAAACTTTTGGATAAATAGGACTTCGATGGCTAATATATTCGAATCTTGATTTAGTCCTTTATTTATGTAATATATGTAAAGAAATATATATAAAGAACTAAATGCTAGCAGAGAGTATTTATTTACGTTACGACATCGGACATATAGACAGTTCGACCTTATCCGAAGATAATGATAAAAATAATCCTTCTTACGTAAATGCTTTCTTAATAAATTTTTTTTTGTTTTGCTTAAGATAAAAACTGTTGTCTTTATTACAGGTATTGCAAAAGACCTTGATAATAAATGGCTTCGAAGAAATGGTTTTAAGATATCTTGTTTTTTTAATTTTTACAGTAAAATTTTAAAAAAATACTAACATTTTAATTTATACATGTATTTTTAAAAGTATAAATTTTTTTTAAACCGCTGATAAGAAATCGCCCAAATTTTTTACTCCCTAGTATATAGTCAGAAAATAATTTTCCTGCTGTTTTAACACATCATGAAATGTATTTGTCTCGTAAGATTCAGTACTTTTTTTAAAATAAAGTCTCCAGAGAAAATTATTTTAGGACACTTTTTAAGGTCCAGAACCCTCAAAATTAAAAACTGAACCCTTACAAGGTCACTTGGTTTTTCGTCCGTCCGTCTACTTTTTAAAAAACTTTTTTAGATATAAAGTTGAAATGATTGCCATGTACTATCGTACTTACATTGCTGTGAAAATTTCAAGTTTTTTGATTCACGTAACAAAAACCACGGCCCTCTAAAACGTATTTTTTTATTAATAGTCTTACTGATCATCAAAACGTATAGAGTCTAGATCTATTCGGTCGACCTATAAGTTTGAAATCAACATAGTGGGAAGTCATATAATACAAGTAAAAGGAAATATCCAAAAATTATTGATCTCTGACTCGAATTGGAATTATGAAAAATTAATATTTTTTAATAGTTTATTTACAAATATTATGTACCTTTAAGTGTTTATAAACGCCTAAATGTGTATGGCACCGTCGTAATATGAGGTATATTCGCTCGATAGGTATTCATGCACATTCTATTACTAAATTAAAGATTATCACAAAAGGAAAAAAGGTGTTTATTAAGAATTTATTTTATTACTATATGATAGACATATAGTAATAAAACAAACTTCTTACCTTTTTTTTTTTACCTTAACAGACAAATGATTACGAAACAAATATGTAGTTTTGTTCAAAATTATTGGCCAAAAATAAAAAGAGAAACAAGCTAAGGAACTGATTTAGGTATAGTGTGTGATAGCTGATTAAGAATGTCATATCCCTTGAAAACTTATCCCTATGGTAAAAATTGAAATACTTGACAATCATATCACAATTCAAATTCTCTATGCACACAGAAACAATTTCTTTTGTATGTTTTCTAGTCAATCTGCATTACGTGCTCTGAACGACCTGTCTAAATATCAAATGAGTGTTACATAAAAAGACTTTGAAGCAACTGACAAATCTTTACAATATCAATATTTTAATAATTACATTTCAATGACTTACAATTGCAATGAAGGCATAAAAATTATTCAGCAAACAAACGACCCCATTTATTTCGTACCAGGCAGTAATGTTCAGCCTTAGAAGATGTTTCAAGTGTAAACATGAAAGATTGGAATAAACGTCTTGATTGTAAAGAATTAAAACTAATTGCAATATTAGAGTTAATTGCAAAATATTGTCAATTTAATTTTGAAAAATATTAATAAGGTTTAAGCAACCCGTTCATTTTGAACGTATCCCTGTTTTCGTTTCGTTTTAATATCGTTTTGCGTATTTATCGAAATAATATTTACCCATATTTAAAAAATATTCTTCCAGACATTAATTTTTATTACATGTTTTTTTTCAAATAAATTTGATTTTTATTCTGGTTTCAGATTCATCATATAATTAATTAAAGTACAGATTGACCTTAAAAATATTTTACCTCGTATGTCAAAATGGAAAGAAAAAAGCAAAGAATATATTAGATATCGTTTGGGCATAGTGATATATTATATGATAACTCACAATAACCCATTTAATGAAAAGAGGATAATAATTACAAAAAAAAAATTATTTTGTTTTAAATTTGAAAGTCGTACTAGAAATAAATGAAATTATTAACGGTTTGTAGGAGAAATTACTTAACACAATTTTTTTAAGTCGACGTATATTGTTTTTTAAATTAGTTAAACGCACAATTTACTCAAAATCACATCAACATCAAATTCGTCTCGCATTATTATTGACTGAAAAATTATAATACAACCAATGGGATACCGACAACAGTCTACATAATATCGTATCTAGATGATCGAAAAGATGCCATTTGAAAGTTTTATTTAAATCATCAATCAGATAAGAGAGAAATTTTTAATATTGTTTTATTTATTTCCATTAAACACTTTGAACCAAAAGGATAAAAAAAATTGCATATCTCCATATATTGATGTAAATATAAATACGTTAAACTCGCAAGACCGAAAAGATCGTGAAACAAAATCAAGTAAAATGCGAATAGAGCAAAATTGTTTGCTCTATTAGCATTTTACATTATATTAATATCACTCACCTTTCAACAGATAAGATGTTTGAATTACTGGTTACGAAATTTAATTCTATTGTTAGGGCCAGCTAATCTAATCAATATATATGTATCAATACAATCATTATACTGAAAAAAACTATCAAACAAAAAAAAACTGTTACATTTTCTTTAAGTTAGATATGTGAAATTTTCTACTGTCATTATTTATTCGACGTTCTGTCCACTGATATTGGTCTAATCGATTTGAACTTTATACGCATTCAAAGTATCTTTCAGAAATGCGACAACACACCTTGGCAAATGAATAATCGTCTAAACGACGTGAGATTAAAGTTGCGTAAACACATATTCACGTTGGGAGCGCTTTATTTACTCGCCTCAATGCGCAAACACGTTAGCGAAGATTAGCCAGATTACAGGTATCAGCTTATCGGGCTCATTAAAATAGTCGCAATCGACGAAAATAATTTTGTGGAGTGCGCCGGGGAATATTTTTATTGTACTGACTGTATTAGTCTTTACCTCTTCTATTTACAGATAATTAAAGGTGCAGTTTTTAATAACGTTTAGTGTTTGATTGCACCGTAGACGGAAAAAAGTCGTAACAAGGATAGGGTTTTGCATATTTAAGCGGGTGTGGTTCTCTTTTATAGTGCTAGTTACAATTTAGTCTTTTTAAAATTGTTTCTTTACTACCTTGTGTTTAAAGAACAATTTAACCAATTAATAGGAATGTTATTGGGTAATTAATGTTACTACAGTCATTAGTGCAAAGTTAGTTACGATTATTAGATATAAAAGTATGGAACGTAATTCAATAAAATTGTTCGAGTATGATTCTAGCAATAAGATAAACAATATTGAGCAGTCAACAACGCCCAAATAGTCTCATTGCATTCAAAAAATCAAAAATACCATTCCAAAAACTAACTCACTCTACTCATTTCCAAATATAGCTCCGTTTTCTACAATTAGTTGAAAACTTTGAAATCAACTGGTTTTCTGATAACAGGAAATAAAAGCTTTAACTAGTTATTTTTTCTAATCTCTAATATTTATACCGTCTTTCCAGTTCATAGCAATATTTGTATCGTTACTCAATGTTTTGTGACAATTTGTTAAAATCTTAAAAAATTGTTTTCCTCTTAAATATGATAATTTTTAAAATCATTTGTCTCTTTCATTACTCTTAATTATACAGTAACTTTATGGACGGACAGCGGGGAGCCATCTTATATAGCGCTACTGCCCTTTGTAAACCATGGCTGTGTCCATTATTTATTTCTTTCAGTCGTCACTCAACATGGGCAGATATCTTCAATTTTTAACTTGTACTGGCCAATTTCGGAATTATCCGACTATCCAAGTCTAAAGCATACAGTAAAATGTTCCCCTTTTTTGAAGTCTATCTTTCAAGATAATTTCTCCAAACTTATTGAGTGATATGCAAGACAGTAAGACATTGCTTCTTAGCGTAATTATGTTAATAAAATAATATTAAATAGTCTGCTATATTTATGACAGGACAAATAAGACTGTCGTGACGTAATATTAAAAATCCCCTTATCTTAACAACTTATGAAATGAAAGGTGAAGAACGTTTCTATACAATTAAAAAAAAATTATTTGTTATATACGCTAGTAATCTGGAGATAACGGTATGTGAGGGATGATAATAGAATATAAGCACGCTATCAAAGTGTACCGGTCCCAAGTCCACCTCCTCATGTATACAAGTCCTTATGCAGAGCCAATGGACGATCGCGATATATTTTCCTCCTAAATGACTTTTTGATTGTCTACTTATCGTTAATTCGATCGTCGGTAAATCCAACTGGCACATCCGCATCACTTGTCAGTCGGCGGACAGCGGGAAGCCATTATGTGCTAATTCATCGCACGGCGAAGAGATCTGATTGGTTGCCTTTCGTGCCGTGCGGATAGGATTCTTACGCAGACATTACGGTATTCGTTCTATTATTAATCTTAATATATTTGCAAACTGATCTAAGAAATAACAATACTATAACGGTTAACCCCACTACCTTCTAGGTTATTTTCGTTATGTATCATTACGAGTTAAATGAAGAGATTATTTTTCAATTGCTTTAAACGAAATATGGAAAGACAATTAAGAATATATTCTCGTCATAAAATTTAGTAAAGATTATCCAATATTAAATAAAATCTTTAAAGTTCAATTTAATTTCAACGAGGATCACGAATGTATGCCTTGAAAATTTCATAAACAAATAAGATTTGATTAACGCTGTATCAGTATATTACAGAAGATGAATAAATTTATACCTTAAATACCACCATGTCCTTACAATTCCTATAATTTTTATGTTGCACTGACCATCATGGCTGATACATTCAGCCACGGAAGCCATACCGGTTTTTATGATTTTCTGTCTTTACAATTTCCTATTTTATCCGTTATGCAAGCTAATAATGAGTAAAGATATATTTGCATGGAAACTTTTTAAATTATGCTCAATGGTTCTAGCATAATCTTTTCAACAGCTTTAGAGACTATCGCGAACAAGCTAAAATGCAAACTATTTTAACGCCAGAATTCATCGTAAGAAATTTGTATGTCTCTAAAATGTTTACATCTTTTGGTTCACACAAACCATCTCACTCACCGTCAGTAATCAATTAAGTTTTTCTAAAATTTGAAAATATACCTTATCTATATTTTACAATTTTGTGTTTCTTTAATAATGTGTTACATCAGGGAAATAAGCAGTCTAGAATAAAGCCAGAAAAGCGTTCACAGAAACAGAATTTAATAGCGTTTTAAGTTTAAAACAAATTTAAAATCACTTTTTTCTCCCTAAAAAGTGGACTAATTTTTTTCTCACAACATTTTTTTTCTGATCGGCAATCCTATGCATATCCGTATTATAAAAAACCTGTAATTTAGTAATAATCAGCGATCCAAAAAATTCAGAGTTTAGTCTCCGCGTATGAAAACACTTTTCTAGTTATACCTATAAACAATAGGCAACATCTATGGACCAATACGAATAGCATGCAATTTGTTCGTTTTTAATGGAATTAGTTTTTTTTTAATTTTTTTGTTGGATGTAAATTTAAATTCTGGATGGCATAACTCACGGATTAAAAAAAAATATTGTTCGTTGTGCTGAGCACTATCAATTAAAAAAAAATTTCTACTCAATTGAATTATCTCTTCTGATCTTAAAAGCCTTTGTATATGTACATTTGTACGTTTATACATTTATATACACTGACTCTAATACGATTCGTGGTTTTGTTCGATCCACTAAAATTTCCTTGATAAACACCGTTTTCGTTACTTTCGTTCATCTGCCGTATTAAAAATATAAAATTATCATCGAACTACAGTATTTTAAGAAACTTAATAAAGAAATTAATGAGAATGTCTTCTTGGATGTTTCCACTATTGTAGTTCGTCACATTATATACAGAATACTCGTTCTTTAAATGGATTTCGAAAAATGGAACATTATTTTATTCCTTCAGTATAAAACTACCTTCGACGATTAATCACGTATGTTTATTGTCCCCAGGTTACTGATTTAATTGGACATGAGCATAAAAAATTACTGTGGACTTCCGTGTTCATACGTTATTTTATAGTTGCCTTATTTTAAACCTCAATACCTTCCTTATAATCGTATTTATGGCAGGCAACGTCATATGTATTTATAAAAAATATATTTTACATTTAGGTTAATTTTATAAATGTATTTTACACTTCAGGTTATTTTTATCATATATTTTACATTTTAGGCTATTTTTAACACGCCTTTATTAGGTCAACTCTATGTATGTAACTATGTAACGGAATCTGAAAAAATGTCATGCACTTCTCTTTCTTGTATGATCATGAAACTTAGCAATTATGTGCAGTTCTGATGACAATACAATATTTTTTTAAAATGGAAATATATTTTAGTTTAAAATAAAAACACTCAAAAATAACGGAATTATGAATATTTTTTATTAACAATAGCACTTATCTATGGTTTGTATTTAAAATATTATTATAACATCAACATTTTCGAGCAGTTACGTAGGTCCAGAGCAAAGGAAATTTGCATATAAATTAGAAAACTGTAGTTTTGAAAAGGTCAAAATTTAAAATGAAAAAAACAGTTATTGCATTTGGTGTACTTGCAATTGTTTGTGTATTGTTATGAAAAAAGTTTAAAAGCAACGTCTTCACAATAAAACATTCCTTTATCACGACGATGTCTCTGGACACTCAACCAGATGGACGCCGCATATTTGAATGCGTTAGGTGTAGAAATTATGAGTTATCTGTCATACAGCTTCGACCTTACGCCATGCAATTTCTATTCAAACCTAGGAATGAAATATATACTGCAAGGAATTCGACTCCCGGACACCGCAGAAAGGGTGATTCAAGGAAAAGTGGGCCGATGGCTTTTCATCAAAAGAAACAATGCACTGAGTTCCGCGGAAACTATTAAAAAAAACAATAAATGAATCACAAACTTACTGGTAGCTTCCACTTTTGTAAACTTTCAGTGTTATCTATCATATTAGAAATTTTTAAGTATCTGTTGCACTAGGAAGTCCATATTGGTGATGAGTCATGAAAAATAATTTCAGTTCAGGTATGGAATTCTCAATGCGCCAGCCAGGATCCTTGGCCGTTTTTTTCATATATTATACTCTCTATGTATAGCTTAATGTTAAAAGCTGCAAAAATTGTGGAACAAGGAATTCTTATAATTTAATCATGTCCGTCTGCTCCTTTGTATATCCGCCCGATGTTGGCTTCATAATTTGTGCAGTTTTCAACGTATGTTAATTAAATTTGTCAAGTATTTATTTCACGTAGAGATTACAATCAATAAGTAACAAAATATTTAAAACTGATCTGATATTCATTTATATCATATTGGGCATTAAGTACATAGTAGTTACCATGGCATTGTCCAGGCGAAAGTTTTCTAAAACTAGCGGCTCGCACGTTATGCTCAATTTTAACGCACCATTTCAACACCTTTTCAACTTAGTTTTTTTTTCGAAATGAACTTAAAATGAGAATAAAGTGATTGAAGAAAATATTAACTTTAATGTAAAAAAGATTGGGATGCTCCCGCCTTACGTTTTCATTATAAGCGCTCAGGGTATTTTTTTCAATTAAGGTTAATTATTTTTGTCAATCACTTTAATCTCATTTATTTTTATCCAAAAAAATTGGTTATAGCGAGTTTGTCTATCTTTTCGCTCCTAACAAATATCATTACTTTTAAATATAATTTCTCACAAAAGCTCAAGTTGTTTCCTCAGTTTTTTTAACTATGGTTTTACTAGTATAATAAAGTTGATAATATTATAAAGATTCCCAAATTTTATGTATTTAGTTTTACTGAGTTTCGAGATAGGGGTTCGTATAAATAGTTGATTTTGACATTCACTTATGCGTCATCAATACTCTTTGACCTCTTTGAATATTTCTTAAACTTGTGTTATATATGTACGTAACAAAAAAATGAAGGATGTGATAATTATGAAAAATTTCTGTGTAAGCCTGACATTTTTAAATTTAAATTTGAATTGAGGAGCACAATTATTACGAATCTTGAATTCTGGAACACCTACGAAGCGTGAAACAGATGCCAAGTTCAAACCTAATTATCAAACTTAAAACGTGTTTTATTTTGTATTTATATATTAGGTTGGCAAGAAAATAATGAAATGCTTTGATATCAAAACGTTCTAGAACATTTAAGTTTTAGATAATACCAGAATGTTGTATAACGCTCTGGAACATATTACATAAACACGAAAAACAAATTCAAAATGACCGAGGCGAACTAAGGTTCACGACAACACTCAATCGCACGTTGCTCCAGTTTCTCGCTATCAACTGGAGTAACTGGCTAGAATTCGTTACATCACATAGCTTATTCAAAAGACTTAGCACCATCAGACTAACATCTGTTCCAAGCTCTCAAAAACTTTGTACGCCAAAGAAAGATTCACGATTTTAAAGATATTGAATAGAACCTTAAAATGTTTTTCAACTTTCCCTAAAGTTTTGATCCGGTGGTATCCAATCTCTGCCCTCAAGATGGTCACAAGTTATTGATATTCATGGTGAATACATTGTAGATTAAAAGTGTTAAATTAGTTCATAAAAAAATAAATAAAATTAAACGTTATTCTAAGTATAAATTACTTCCTTGCCAATCCAATTTAATATTACAATGTTAGTCATGGAAATGAACTTGGTAAAGTTTTCAACTTCAAATCTTTTTATTGTTTACTGAATAATCCGATGGGAACACTCGCAATCGGCAAATAATCGAATTTTTTCACGCGAGTGTTTTTGGTGCGATATTTCTAAAATTATGCACTAGATTCTTAATTACGTTACCGTTTTCCTTGTACGTAGGTATCGACGATTATGAAAATAAGATTATTCGCTTGTGAGAGATGGGTACTAACAGCCAAAATAAAATATTTGGCTTAACCCGAATTGAAGCATTACAAATTGTTGTCAATTCATATTCTTTATTTAGCAAGTACATGCATATTTTTGCACAGACTTCATAATTATAAACGTATTGATATTCATTTTTTTTTAATTATTTCTTTTTATTACGTGATGACATTTTTATATCCATGGTTTATAAAGTCTTAAAAAAAGTAAAGTCCTAAAAATCAAAAAATTCTTATTTTTTTCTACCTGTACGTTAATGACGCAAAGTAATCTCTCGAGCTTACTTATAAAATGTTTGTTATCAGCAATTAAATTACGACCAAGCGTAAAGTACCAGAAGCAGATGAAAATTGTCTTATTTGCTGAAATAGCTCTATGGCTTGAAATATTATTTCCAAAGTTTTCACGAGTGAAGTTCGCACTACGAGGATTTTTTACATATTTAGGCATTTATAAAAATTTAATGATACACAATAATCCTATTAAACTATTTATAAAATTTAATTTCTTTGGAAGGAAAATTTAATGCCTGCGAAATCTTACAGGTGCATGTATATATAATAAATAAATATTTTTTTATGTGACATAATTACAAATTAACGATTTTCGGATTTTTCTCTTCACTTGTACTATGAGACTTGGATTTTTACCTAATTTCATGATTTTAGGTCAACGAGAAGTATCCTATGGGTTTTCATTTATTTTCGAGTATAAAAAAATGTGGTATAATTGGTCGTATTTTTAGGTTTATTTTATTGCGTTGACTTAGAAGCTTTGATTGACCCAAGTATTTGATATTAATTTCAACTTGATACCCTCACGTGTTTCTGAAAAAAACAGGTCTTGACAGACGGAAAACGAAGTGGTCCTATAAGGGTTCCTTTTTCCTTTTAAGACACGAAACCTTAAAATTGAGTAAGATCAAAGTCAGATTCGTTATGTTATATATGTTTACTATAATGCTTTACCAACAGTCATGACCTTTGGATTTTAAAAGTTTGCGAATAGCGGAGAATCGAACAGAAATAATATTTAGAAATATATAGAAATGAAATATTTTATCATTTAACCTCTTAATATTATTTACGTAGTAATGCTGCTACCTTTGTTATAAATATCAAAATTACAAGCGAACTTTCCAATTCTAATCTAATCCTAAATATTTTTGTGTTGTTTAAAATACTTTTGCTTCTAATACATAATAACACATAGAGAATATATGAATTTAAACCCAACGAATATCAATCTGTAATAATATTACACCCTCCTAATATGGTACCTTCGCATAATAACAAATATATCCAACTGTAGATCGACATGTTGGTAGCTATTTATGGAGGCAGAATTCATATTGCTGCCAACGTATGAATATGCGATATCAAATAGTACGAATATTACTGCTGTCATCAAGCTAGTCGGAATTCGAATATTTACCACAATCCATCGATTATAGGCTATATTACTAGTATCTACGTAATAGCTTTGTTAGCAACCAATTTCTGTGATGGCTGATACACATGATATATATTAATGAAACTGTGATGACTGTACAGTGGGTAATCATTTATACTTGCTGATATAGGTACAGAGGATAATCATGTATATTTGTTTAAACTGCAAATTTTAAATATATTATCCCCATTAAATATATAGTTACCAGATATATATCCAATACAGTTACCAGGTACATATTCCAAAACTTAAAATACTAGCTCCTCTGCTTATTAATAACGAATACGTTTCAATTGTATCTGTAAGCATTGAAATTACATAAAAGCAATTGATTTTTATTCATTGCGTTCAGCCAACGAATTGCTGAAAACATAAATAATGCCATATTTCCCGCAGACAAAAGAAGCACCAAAGCCATATTGTTTCCATGGTGACACAAAGCACAACAGACAGTTTGAGCGGGGGAAGAAGACTCAAAAAATGAGGCATTATTCGTGGCCCCGCGGGGTTTCGCGCTCGGCCGCCGCACAGTGGAACCATCACTTGGACGAATGTGCAAATTATTTTATAGGTATTTAAAAACGTCCACAGACATCACCTCGCATGAAACAGGTCCCATTATTGTACTGAACTAATGAATCTACAAATAACGTGTGTATATATATATATATATATACATATATATATATATATATATATATATATATATATATATATATATATATATATATATACATGTATTTGTATATAATAAGTGAGTGAGTGCCAATTACGTGTTAATTTTTTTTAATTCCTTACATAATATAGGATATCGTTTTAAAGGTCTATTTATCACTATTCAAAAAATATTTTTAGTTTTTTTTGTAAATAGAATAATTTTAGAGATATTCAGAAAAACATGCAAAAAAATACTTTTTTCCTCTCATGTTTCCGAAACTGCTTAAACTAAAAATATGATTTTCAGAAAAACACTGTATCAAGGATTCTAGATCTCACAACTAATTAAATTTGCGCTCTGTTTTCAAGCAGATGTAAAATTTATTAGTCATATTAATTATTAAACGAAATTGAATATAATCAATACTTTTGATTTTGGACGCATTTAAACTCTTATGAAAATTTAAGGGTACATCCCTTAAATCTTTATAAGAGCTTAAATGTGTAAAAAATACTTATATTTTTATATATACTCTTGCTTGAGAGATTTTTTGTATATTTAATTCATTTTTATTATTTGCAATTAAATGAAACTACGTGATGTAGTTTTATTTCTACTTTCTTTAATTTCTTTACCACGACCTAGGTTTCGTTGTATTACAACATCTTCAGGTGGGATATTAGTTAAGATCTTTGCTAATATCCCACCTGAAGATGTAGATTAGCAAAGATCTTTGCTAATATCCCACCTGAAGATGTTGTAATACAATGAAACCTGGGTCGTGGTAAAGAAATTAAAGAAAGTAGAAATAATACTACATCACGTAATTTCATTTAATTGTCAATAATGAATTTCTACAAAATTAACGCCATATATATTCAATCATTTTTATTATTTCAATCGATATTTATTCTCATTATAAATGAGAGTACAAAGACTCTTATTTAAGCTCTCCAATCGGAAAAGGGAAAATTGAAAAATGAAACAAAACACTAACGAAATATACTCCTATACCAGTATAGATCTTTCTTTTCATATATTCTTTCATCTAATCCATTCGCGTCTTTGATCTTACACATTTCGTTTCCTTTCTGTATGCACTTTTCCTGACTTTTACATTCGAAATTCTTTTGATATTAAAATATTTTGCTTTTATTTTACTCTTACAATCCTACATTCTTTGATATCGTATTCTTTGCGAATATCTTGTTTTTAATTAGGAGGTTAATTTGTTTTATTAATGTGCTAAATATTAAGTTTATATGTCAAGCGATTTCCGAGGAAAACGGCTGTAATCGATGGTAGAGAGCTACGTGAGTGATCCTGGAATGTAAATTGCTTACTAAAAAGTATTTAAATATGTTTAGACCGCCGGCGACCACAATCTGAAAAATTTAATCTTGCAGTATTTTGACTTTATAAGTACATTTTCTACATAAACAATTCTGGAGACTAGTCAGGCAGCAGTTCTATTGGAGTTTAGGTGTACAGTATTTACAATAAAAAACAATTTTTTATAAAAGAAATGCCTTCGCACTTATAATCAAATAGTCTCGCTATATTTGTAAAATAATCACAATGCAAAAATAAAAAGTGTGGTACAAAAGTAATTGTTTTACTAGTTCGATTTGGATACAAGGTTGTGAATTCTAGTTCCTTATTTTTTCATCTATCTTCTAATATATTACTCGTAATAAAATACTATAATAAACATTAAGATAATAAGTATGCAAACAAAATGTAAATGTGGTAAAAGTATGCAATCAAAATGTAAATGTGGTAAAAGTATGCAAACAAAATGTAAATGTGGTAAAAGTGTGCAAACAAAATGTAAATGTGCAATAAATTATATATTGGTGAATGTGAAAGTCTTCAACTAGTTACAAACTAACTATTGGATGATGACAATACACCCGTATTTGTCACACCGTTATTCAAATGTTGGATGGTTAAAATATTCGCAAATATTTAAATAGTTTAATTAGCAAACATACTGAAGCTGATTTTTTACATAATCCTTCCAGAATATTTTTGATTCTGCTTACAATATTTAGCATCTTATTATAATGCTTTCGGAAATTCATAACGAATTGTGGGTATTGAATGGGTTACGTCCCTTTAATAAATATTTAAGATCACACTTTTTTTGACACAAAGTATATTTGTGATTGAAAGAAGCGATAATTTGTGTCCTTTCTGATTCCCATATGTACTGAATTTAATTAATTTAATGAATATTAAGCATTGAAATGATGCACGATGTCATCTGTCTTCTCAGTTTTTAACATTTTTGAAAGTTTAATTTGATAATTATTGAAAAACCATTAACTCATGTATGATTTTTCACTAAAACTTCTTATTGAATCCTTTAGGATAAATTGCATCAACTATTATAAGAAATATATCTTTTCTGGATGTTTTGACTTAGACCATATTTTATTTTAGACACAAAAGAACTTTTTGTTTCTTGAGAAATCATAATATAATCGATAATGCAACATGAATTATTTTCCAAGTAAATAGACATCTTTAGAACAGATTGGAGCTTGAAGAATATACAAAATAAAATTTTACGTAATAATCAAGATGTTAGTAGCGGTCCATTTATAGAACACGTGGAGTAATTTCTAGGCTATAAAAATAACTTCCAAATTATAGAGTTACCCTTAACTCGACTAAAGGTAGTTTCATAACAGTAACGTGTATGTTTAGTATATGATACAATAATAAAAAGAAATTGAGATGTGAGATAAAGTTACACTCAATTTCATATCCCATGAAAGCTAGACTATCGTAACATAACGTATATATGTAAATGTAATATATTTAAGCTAGACAGAGCTTTTTCATCGTTGCCTGCTCTATTTCGACGAAAGTTGGGGCGATGATTCATTTAAAAAGAAGATTTCATAAATATGGTTACACTTAAATATTTCACATTTTAAGGTAATTGTATCTCAAAAGAAATAAAAACGATCAAATGTGAGCCTGGCTCCGAGGGTAAAATATTTCATTTATTGAATTGATTTCCTAGTGCTATGAATATTTGCAAATACTTAATATAATTAAGCGACGAAAATATATATTATCGCAAATATCTCTAGAAATATGACATCGAGAATAAAAGTCAAAGTTTTTCTTAGTGTATATTTCTAAAGACTATTCTTTCGTAATTCTACTACTAGAATTCTAAAAAAAATATTTCTAAGACCCTTATAAGTAGCCCTTTCAAACCATATCCCAAGCTATAAAGTAGAAATAAAAAACATCTTTCGATTACTTAATTTGTCCTTCTAATTTAATTCGTCCTTTAATGTTAAATATTGAGGTATGTCCAGGTTAATTTGCTTATTACCATATAAAATTTAACTTTCTATGTCAAACAATTGCTCAAAAAAAATGACTGCGATGGACGGACAAGCGGACACGTGGAAACTTAAAAAATGGAATATTTTTAAGATACTGTCTATTTCTTAGAAACCGCACTATTACTTATTGGCTTATGTATTTCACAATATTAGAAAGAAGTAAGAAATAAAAAAAAATATTTGTTTGATTATTTTGGAAGAGTTAAGTTTAGTACAAAAATTAATTATTTTTGCAAAATAATCCTAGAGATATTGTTGAAAATGATTCTAAAAACATGTTCCTAGACCTGTATCCAAAACTGGTAGAGTAAAAATAAAAAATGAAGCTGGTTATTAATAAATTAATTCAATTTCCAACGAAAAACTATACCGTTGATTCTATATCAAAACGTTTTTGAAAAACACGTAATATTTTTACAACTGTGAAATTTTTACACCAGTCAATATATTTATATTTGAATATATATATATATATATATATATATATATATATATATATATATATGTATATATATATATATATATATATATATATATATTTATTTGTTTATATACGTATATTTTTTTTGGAGCAGTAGAATAAAAAATTTGTCCACTTATTGAATTTTTGTAAGCATAGTGCGCTGGCCCATTCGCTTCATCATATCTCGTGGTCGCGTTAATCACTGTCAATGACAGAGGCAAAGGCACACGACTGGAGCGACTGTTTACTGTATCGATGAAGGCATTTGATTAGCTGAAAAGAAATTTTACGAAATAGTTTCAAAATACTTGGCAAAAGTAGTCTCTAAAACCAAAAAAATACATCCCCCTTGAACTTTAGACGAATTAGAAACAATGTGTAGATTTATTAAAATTATTGTAATACTTTTCAAACTATATCGTACCTATCATATCTAATTATGAAAGGTAAACGCGTTTCAAATTATGTTTATACTTTTGTAAATATATCGTACCTATCATATTTAATTATAAAAGGTGCAAGCTTTTCAAATTCTGTTAAATGCTTTTCAAAATATATTGTACCTATCTTACCTAATTATAAAAGGTTCAAGCTTTTATAATTATGTGAAGTACTTTCAAAATATATCGTACCTATCATATCTAATTATAAAGATACACACATAAATATATCGTAACTATCATACCTAATTATAAAGAATCTAATACAAAGTATATTAAAAAGCACTAGCAAAAATATAAGTTAAAACATTGATTTTTAATTAAATAAATCAGAGAAGAAATTAGTCAAAACTGTCACAATAAATTGCCATACTATTCAAATTCACTTTAAAAACTTTAATACGTGAAAAAAGAAAGGTTGTTTCAAATATTTATGTTATTGAAAACGTTTCCGAATATAAAACTCCTAAGAAGGAATTGTGGATACTCGCCGCTGCCTATATACTCTGACCATCGACAGGCACTTAGCGCCACTCTATGTGATAGCTAGAAAATACTTACAAACGTTCAAAGAACTTTTTCGTGGCAATATTAGCTGGTTTCTAATAAGCCTTGTTAGAGGCCGTGGGTCCATATACCGAGAAAAACCATTGAAATATTAAGAGGTGGAAGTGTTATTTGCTGATATGAGAAAGCCATTGAGATAACCGGCGGTGGTGGACATAGTATATTTTATGAATGTGAATTAAAGGCTCTAAAATACCACTCGTGGAAACAAACACATGTGTTGACATATGCGTATGATAGCGATTACATTTGTTTAATTTTCTGTAATCTAACGTTTATTTAAAGTATCTGACAAATCATGAATTCAAGTGAAAATATTTTGGTAACAGATAAAGTTAATGTCATGTACTCGAACTCTTACAGCTAAAGAACACATTTAATAAAAATGTAACTAATTAAAGCTTTGAAATTGGTGTTGAAGATTGGTCTATATACATTTTTTATGTGCGTAAATATGTTAAAATGTTTAAGTTGACAATATTTTTATTATTAAATATATTTGGCGTTAATTTTGTAGAAATTAATTATTCACAATTAAATGAAACTACGTGATGTAGTATTATTTCTACTTTCTTTAAGTTCTTTACCACGACCTAGGTATCGTTGTATTACAACATCTCCAAGTGTGCTATTAGTGAAGAATTTCATTTGTTAGTCAACATTCTTTGCTAACAGCCCATCTGAAGATGTTGTAATACAAAGAAACCTAGGTCGTGATGAAGAACTTAAAGAAAGTAGAAATAATACTTCATCAAGTAGTTTCATTTAAATTTGAATATTTTCGTTGTTTCTTACTAAATTACCTATAATATCTACATGTGATAAATTCCTCATATCAGAACGTCAAAACCTCCAAATACGAAATTTTACACATAAATTTTAAAGCAGACTAAAAATAGACATAACATTTTTTTTAATAATTAATTAAATTTCTTCGAAACCTATTTTTGTAAACGATACTATAACATAAATATGTTATTAACAACATTATTATCGATAAAAATGGTAAAATAATGAACATATTTTTTATTATATTTCATCTCGATAATGAGCTATCTTAATTTATAGGTCGGTATCTCAATTTTGCCCTTATATCAAAAACAATGACAGCAATATTTGTAATTGTAATGTTTTAAATACATTCGTAGAAATATATATGACTTGATATAATTATATTTCATATAATCATAGGTATTTTCAAATATAATCATAGGAATTATACTTCATATAATCATAGGTAGAGATTGTAAAATTTGCACTTACAATAATAATTAATTATTACACAAATAATATGATATTACGTCCGACTGTATCATTAAATTAAAGGTTTTAACCGGGTTAAGTTTCACACCTAATTTTCTCTACCATTAAAACCTTCATGAAAATTATTGTATAATTTTGCGTGTGTATTAAAATATTACTCTTTTTTCGTCCACGCTCGACTCGAATTACTTTGAAATTTCTTTTTTACTATGTAATGACAAACCGGATGCGACATATTATCATTTTTAATTCAAATGAGTCTCCTGATAATAAAATACGTATTTTTCAGAACTGACAAAGGATAATACAAGTTAATAAAACCCACTTTACGCAATTGGAGTTTTCATTAAAGAAGATAACGTCTTTTGATGTTATATTATGCAAAAAATGTGTCACTTTTGAATTAATCCGACATTAACACATTTAATACGTTCATACCTGACTTGGTAAATTCAACAAATTTGAATCGTTCGTTTTATCGGAATTGTTGGTCCTAGAATGAAACCTTGTAATGAAACTATTTCTTATAACTTTGCCATGGTTAATTTTTTAGTTAAAAAATGTTGACCATTCGATTTAGTTTATTTGACCATCACTCAAAGTTCTGTGATCATCAAGTCAGTTCACAATAAGAAAAATTATTAAACGAAATTATCTGTTGTATTACTTTTATGTTAGTCAAATTCAGTCTTTAAATAATCCGTAGACATATTACATAGGTAAATAGATGCTTACATTTAGAAGCATAAATAAAGGTTTATTTAATTTTTGATCAATTTCATTGAAAACGTCTACAGAATATTTTTATATCACGAGAAACCTTACAAAGGCGAGACCACTCGGTTTCTTCCCACATTCAATGAAGGCAATTGAAATTATTTTATTCCGTCATTTGTAAAGCTCAAGCCGAAGGCGGTGACCTCGTGAAAATAATCGCAAACTACGCTTTGAAACGTAAAAGCGAATGGATTTTATCATAAAACAACGAACTGAAATGTAATACTTGGGCCAATCTTCGACTGTCCCTTAACGCTTGCTCCTAGTTAAACATCACTTGATTATTAAGTTAACATTTATGTGCAATTGGTAGCAATGTAAGTTGTACGTTCTACATTTCCCACGGAGCTTACACGTACACTAAGTCTATTGAAGGCTGTTGATTTGAGAAGAACGGTGCTGTGAAATACGGCAACGGAATAAAGAGTAAATTTAATATGAGCCGTCAGAGGCTTGAAAGGAGTTCCTTCAGGAAATTTGCAGTCAACCTTTCTTTCTACTCTTGTAGATATTATTAGGTTTTATTATGTAGCTTCATCTTTCATTTTGATTTATTTTTTACGAATTTAATGTAAAAAAATTATGGAACCAAATTCTTATTCTAAAAATAAATTTTTATTTTTAATGTTCTAAAAAGTAAAAACCAAAAAATATTACCTAAACAAACAAAACAAGTCATTTTATGGGTCTTCCATTTATCGTTAAGGACATCCTTTACCCATCTTTTCTCTCCATCATCCGATTCTGACTCCATTATTAGTACCTAATCGCCCCACCATAAACAAAAACTTGTTAAAACAATATCCTTCAATTAATATTAAAACCAAATAATAAAGGAGAAACTTCTACAGTAATGAACATATTAATAGGTAATTATCCATTTATTAAACGCAATCTTTGTTTGATGTATAAATTTTGTTTTTTTTTAAATGATACTATTTTTATGTACTAAAAAGTAAAAACCAAAAATTTACCAGGACAAATGAATTGAAACTCGATCACACCGATTCTAACTCAGTCACTAGTACCTGATGACTCCACCACATACAAAGACCTTATCAATGAAAAGTACCCAAGCTCGATAGACCCATTCAAATATTTACATTAAAGATGGTTTTTGCCTACCATCCTCTCTATTCAGAATCTGTCTTTGTTATTAGTACCTAATTACATCTCGACCTACCCTAGAGTGATGTGTATACTATTCATCGTTGAGAAGATTCTATGCCCAATATCCATCTTCATCATAATTTCCTGACTCAGTCATCATCGCCAAATGTTGTCACCAGAAATAAACTTGTGTGTAAAATTTGAAGTCTCTAGTCTATAGGGAAGTGGATGAAATATAACCAATAATTGAGGAAGTGATGACAGAAATTTATAGCATACAGGCGGATAATAAAAAAATTAAATAAAATCTTTAATACTCACGGATGTAAAAGTAATAAAGATATTCTATTACTGACTAAACTAAATACGAAGGAATATTAATTTTTACTCATTTTTCTGACATTCTTTTCGATTTATATGCATCGATTTCATTTAATTTTTGTTAACAACTAAATGAAACTACGTGATGTAGTATCATCTCTTCAAATTATCGACCTGAATATGTTATGCAACGAAACCTGGGTCGTGGTTAATAATTGAAATAAAGTAGAAATATTACTACATCACATAGTTTTATTCAATTGTTAACAAAAATTAAGTGATAATGAATTTCAATAAAATTGGCGCCAAATATATTCAATAATTCAAGATCTATATCAATAAGGCTAAAGGAATTGTCAGCCACAGGTAAATACATAGACCTTCTGTCTATTGATTGTGATGAAAATTTTAAAAAAGTCATGATGAACGGAAATCCGCTCGAAGTTGTATAATTGTATTCCTAATTTATTCAAAAAGGTATACTAAACCAAGGCCCGTAAATAAAACTAATACTTTCCAATATATAGAGTGAGTTTAAAAGTTTCAAAAAGAATTCTAAGTACATATTTATTCAATATTTATAACTTTTTTATCGTGTATTAATACGTCCATAAAGAAAACGCACGTCGATAATAAAAAGAAAACTAAAAGGAAACATACACATAGGAAAAAATTATACTTTGCTCGTTGGAGACTTGAAAACTTATGAAATTTTATATATTTTAAAGAGCGATGTTTGGGTCAGAAACACCAAATTCAGTACGCGAATTTAAGTCGTATTTGAACGGTTTACTGCATATTAGCTTCAGGAGTAAGTGGTAAGTTGGAATGAAAATTTATGTATTATTATATTATTTTTATAAATATATTGATGCAAGTTTTTTTTTCTTAACTTTATACTAAATGGTCTAAATAAACATATTTATGTACAAAAACAAATGTTTTCTTCTAATTTTAACAGATTATTACCGTAATACAAATGTACAAACTCAGATAACTTCTCTATTTAGAAATTCTTCAAATATCTATGCTTTAAATGTTTCATACATATTACTCATAGTGGTACTGAAAAAATGTTTATTTATTGTTTTCCCACAATAAAGATTAGAAACTGAGGGGTTAAAAGATAAACACATATTATTGCAACTTTAATACCTTTAGGGTCGCAAAATATCACGGAGAAAATTATTGTTGGGAAATTATCTTGACATTGTTTTTTCAATTCGTCGACATGGCTGGTTATATCTTGGCTTCAAGTGAAGTAATTAAGAATAAAATATACAGAAAGGTTTAGCTAAACCGTTAATAAACTAATTTTTGAAGTTTTAAGTCGCAAGTTCGGATATGATATATTATTTGTCGGAGCATTACGCTAAGCGGTATAATCCCCAGAATATTAGGATCGGTATGTTTGCCGACGTATTAAATTCTATCCATTAAAGTGAGATTGATCGATGTCGGCAGTAACTTTCCCTAATCGACTTTAAACGAATTTATATGTAAATTTACTAAATACGCATCAGTTTGATAATATCGTTAAGATATGTAGACCTATTAGGCATAGACCGATACTACGCATTGAATATTTTAACTATTACTTTATATTATTATATGAAATAAAGTTTATAATTTACTTTACTCCAGAATCAAGCGAGAGATAAATATTTAATTTGAAATAAATGTTTACCATAGATTTCCTATTAAATCCATTTAATAGAAATCATATTACAAGAAATGAAAATTAGTTTTTTAATTTAACAAATTTTATCTGATATTTCTCTAACTGAAATCAAGACAGTTCTTCTGTTCTAATTTTTCACCATTCTTTTTGAATAAATTTGAATTTGAAATAATTTCGAACATTTAAGAACATCACAGTACAATGCTCGTTCCTATTATGAGCCGCCATACCAAAATTCCGAAGCTTTTGGTAAGTTTTTGCGCGCAAGCTCATAAATATTTTATAAAGAGGAGCTTTACGTGCAGACGAAAGCTACTCAGCGGTCAGACCGGTGCGTCCTAAAAGGATATGTTCGCCGCGGCGACGCCTGGTCTCGATCACCTTCAATCGCCACGCTTCGATTAATGATTCACATGCGGATGTCGTGCGTCGGTTGATGGCTGATATAACTAACATTTCTTTTAGGTTTTACTTTTAATTTAGTCGAGACAGGAACTAATAAGTGGTATTCCCCTGTCATTTGGAGAAACTTATTTCAAGGTACTTTATAATTGTTTCATAGTAGAAAAGGAAATGTTTTACCTCATGAGTATTTTTCGACAAATTGAAAAATTGATGGACAATTTCTTTTCCATATTTCGTGTTTATAAAGCGTGTTTATAATACCAAATTTAACTTTATAATACCAATTTGATTTTGAGAGAGGCTGTAATATGGTAGTATAATATTTGTTTAGTGTATTTATAGATTATTCTCTGTTAGTATATACTTGATATAATTTTATTTATCAGACACTCGATACTATAACAATAAAATTTTAAGCAATAGCTTTGAAAATATAACCTTCTTCTTTTTAATTATAATATTAAATTAAAGCAATGTTATTTTATTCACTCCTTTCAAGAAAATTAAAAAGTTAGGTGAACTATCGAAAACATAATGCCTCAAATACGAAATTAAACAGATGGCATTTAATACCTTACTCATTAAGAATCCTGAGATGGAATGGTTGCATATCTCTTGTATAACAGGAGAACTTGTACTGGGTGTTTCCACCATCTCTTCGAGGGCCATTGTGTCGCTGTCATTGTACTGTTGGAGAAATACTGATTGTGAAGGAAGCGGTACAAGACTATTAGACCTCATGAAGGTAGTCTACGTAGCCGTGCAAGAAACGTACGTGGTGCGAGGTGGCGTCAACAAGAAACATTACAAGTGACTAAACCTTTACTCTAAAATTCAGACTCACATATCAATCATAGATATTAAGAGGGTTAACTGAACAATTTTGAACACTGATTTTTAAAACATTGAAGAATTTTAGTTATTAACCGATTTTTGTGGATCTTCTACTAATTTTATTAATTCTAAATTAACATGTATTTCGTTATAGGTAATGATGTAGAATATTGTTAAACAGTTTAAAATTAATGACAAATGTATTCTTTGCCCAAATTTTAACTTAAATTATTGCTCATGTTTTTGTTTAACCTATATTTTAAAGCAAATGACTTTTCTTGTCTATGAAGTTAAATATGCTTTCACCGCAGTCAAGCTTTAATGATTGTTTCACGTCGGCTCAGAGGAGAAATAAAATTTCGATTTGTGCTTTTTTATAGATAGGGTCAGTTTTTTTCTTTAATTAGGGTTATTTTATAATAATTGAATGCCAAAAATTTTATTGCCCATTTAAAAGCCTCGAAGTAAGTGATGCGACCTCTCTCACCAACCAATCGATGTACCATTTACCTTTCTTGCTCAAACATCTTTTGCAACGGATTTTTTAAAATATATTTTATTAGAAAAAAATTATTTGATATGGAATATCAAGTAAATTTTTAACGCTATAAATTATGATTTCAATTCAAAGTTGAACTTAATATTCTCCACAACAAATGTGTACGGTACGTGTATTACACTCGTACTCGTACATGCAGAAAAATGTATTATTCGTACATTCCACATTAATTAATGGATTAACACAACTCTGTATTTATTCTCTTCAAAAGAATATAGACAGAGTTGGCTATTAATATTTATAGAGAAGTGTAGTGTAATTTAACTTTTAGGTATAGGCATTTGTTGAACACCATATTCATTAAGCTTCCGCACTCACGTGTATCATCATTCATTATAAATCTCTAGCAAATTATTTAGAATTATTGATATGTTAGTTCTGGGTGGTAATGGAGTCTGAGCATAGTTGCTCAGACTTTATTTTAATGTTAAGGAATTTGCAATGATTATCATTTTGCGACCACTTCCATTATTAAAAAGTTAATCCATATTTGGTTTAGAGTTACCCGGATTATTTCTTTATAAGACTTCTGTATGTTCAAGGATATTGTAATAGTGTAACAGTATGATCTCTGTTTTCCACTTCGTGTAACAGTCTGAAGTTTATTTTTCGATAATTTATTGGTGGTATAAATATTGCTTAGTTAAAACTAAAATGCAAAGAACATAGTCTTCTATAACTCAGAGATTGTATAACCTAGATAGGTATTTAATAATTTTATTAATATATTACTGATTTTATTTTGCTGTGATTTTTTGTTCATGATGGAGAAATTTTCCTTAACCCCGCACTTCTAAAAATTCACTTTATTTTAACAATATTTGGATGCTAAATTTGCTTTCTTCGGTATTTTTGAATTCTTAATTTGAGCCAAAAATTATTTCCAGTTTCATAATCCGCCAGTACCCATCAATAATCTGAATTTCTTTCATAAGGCTTTACAGAAAATATTCAATTTGATTTTCATTCTGAAACTGTCAATAATGTTTTTACAAAGCTTTCCTTTGGCTATGTTTGAATAATATTATGATGCTTTTTATTACTTCTTTCGACCAGTTTTTTTTCTATAGGTGCGGAAACAGAATAAAAAAGAACTGAGGTGGAAATATAATTTATTAATAGCTTTTTATAAAAAAACTTATTTAACTTGCTTTTAAATATGATCATATTTATTAGAAATACGATAGTATTTAACTCTGAATCTCCACCCGTATATGAAAGATATACCCAAGAAGTAACTGATGTATTTTATTATGATACACTTTGTTGAAAAATAATCGAGACGTATTTAGGAACTTAAAATATAAAGATACTTATACAGAAAAAAAAAACCATTAACTTCAGCTATTAATAGAGCAAGTTCTTTGGGAAAAAAACGAGTGTGCTTTAGACCACACGATCGAAGTAAAACTTCAAATTCACAAAATATGAACTTTAAAATGAAATTACAATTTTATTCACTTTAAACGTAGAATATTTAATATATTGAACAAAATAACAATTTATAAAATTGTTCAAGAACGAAATGAAATTACAAAATAATAAAAAAATCGCAGTTCGCGTAATGCTAGCAAACTCGCATATATATATATATATATATATATATATATATATATATATATATATATATACATATATATATCATGCACTGGCTATGAGAGGAAGAGAGAAAGAAAATGTATGCTCGCACCTCTCTCTCTTGTCCCTTCAGTAATATACGAAACGTAACTCTCTCTCTCTTTCCATCTTCACTAACTTATACTCTCTATTACTCTCAACTTCCGTTCGCCTAGCCCGATCACACTTTTCGTATCGCTCTTGTCACGCATTCACCAGCTTACTCCCCAAGTCAAACGTGCGTAAAGAAGTTTTACTTCAAAAAATATTTTCATTGTCTTTGCATGTAAATATAATAAAAAATGTTATGTTCCGACGCGCGATTGGAGTTTACTCCTTAAGCACGAGCGTCTTGAAATGTATAAAATAGGTAACACTGTATATAAATGTGAAAAAAAGAAATTACATTCGTGCAAACAAATTAAATGCTCTATTATATTTTCATTATAAAAGTATACAGGTACGCAGAAATGTTGCGCGGATAGGTCACCCAACGTTTACACTTTTTTAAAGCTCTGAACTTCGTACACAGAGAACTTCGTACGTTCTGAACTTCTGATTTTACTCCTCATAAAACTTCCTACAGGGAACTATGTTTATTATATTATTTATATGAAAATCGATTCTTAAGGAGTAAACTCCAAAAAAAAACACTGACATTTTGTTGTAAGAAAAGACTGGAGTGGAAGATGGTTTTATTTAAAATCCTAGAAATTAGTCGGAAAAATAAGCCTCATGGAGCTTTCTTCCATGTAGCACTTGGTTAGTTTAAATACAAAATCCTTCAAAAATGATCACCGGCTTTGGTAGGTTTTTTTTTATTACAGACGTTGAATCTATCAAGAAGAATCATGCCAGTGACATCCATTACATTTAGTGATTTATATAAGACGCAAAGACCCATCCAGTAACGAGTTATCTTAGCCACATTGTAGGTTTAAAAGAGACCAATTGTAGGTTTTTCTTTATCTGTATCAGTCGGACTAATATCTTCCCCGCTTGATGAATGCTCTAACGACTCGTTACTATTTCCAATTATTAGGCAGTTTTCCGTTTTCCTTCTCATAAAGTGATCTTCTGTTATGCGGAGATTAGTCGTCTGTAATCTTTTCAGAAACGATTCAGTGTTCTGGAACATCGTTGTATTCCAAATGAAGCATTTTTGTTATGTCCAACGTATCATTTGGAACATTATATCTCGAGTTCCGAACGAACGAAAGAAATGAAGTAAACACCATTTCGCTGATTCGTTTCGATGAGTGAGATATGAAAGGCGCGTTACAAACTGCGAAGCAAAAAATGTTTATATATATATATATATATATATATATATATATATATATGTTTGTGTGTGTGTGTGTGTGTATATTTAACAAAGTAGTTTATTCCACAGAATTTATTCGTTTTAAATTATGTTATTAACTATTTTTGGTTGATTATCAACATCAGCGTACGAAAGCGTCAAGTATAAATACTTGTCCGTTTGTACTTAAATATATTTAAATTAAACAATTTAATCTAGAGTGTATAGAACCTTTTATTTAATTACATGGAGTTTTCAAGTTTAACATGTTTAAATATCTAAAATTAATTTAAAACCACTTAAGTTGAATAAAACACCGAAACATACACGATCTTCGATCGAGATAAATAAAAAGTCCTGATGGCTGACCTTAAAATAAACCCAAAACGAGTAGGTAAGTAATAAAAAATATTAATTTCTAACATATTCCATCCAAATTGTCAAATTTAAAATTAAATATTTCGACATTCAAATCACAGCAAAGACTAATTAGGCTCACTGTAAACACCGTGGACATTCAAAGAAATACATATATATATATATATATATATATATATATATATATATATATATATATATAATACATATATAATACGTATAAATAGGTAGGGTTCAGGGTTAATCAATTCTGCTGCACTCTTACTTTTTTGCATTTGTTAACATTTTACATGGTAACTACCATGTAAAATGTTAACAATTTTGCGGAAAAATACTATTAATTTTCCAAAGATCCTGATACGATTTGATTTTCTCATACCAGATGTCATATGTAGTTTTTTTTAATCTTATCAGGGCATATTAATTATTATTTATCTGTCATGCTTTTCACTTTAATTATTACTATATACATTTATATTAATGTTTTTGAACCTGTCCACTTGGATTATGTAAAATACTTTAACATTTAACCTTTAATAGGTATTCTCTCTTTCTCTTTGGGGTTGAGTCAAATTTTTATTTATGTTTTGACTTACTATGCAGAGTATATACTGTCAAAAATCTGGTAATAATGGCGGTACTGGTTTAACAAATTTAATACCATGAGCTCTCCAGAGACGTTTAGTTATCCATCGTTCAAGGCTGGTCAGTAATAGGTACGGTGTGAGAATTTTCCTTGAGATAAACACAGTCTAAGTGTTGAAAATACTAACCAGACACTGCCGGTTATGTAAACAGACTAAAACACGTTCCGATATATTAATTAAGAGATTTGTGCGTAAGGTAGATTCTAAAATAAATTTAAGTACGCTCGTTACTACTATTTACATGATAGTACTAAACTAAATTTACTGTTTTGTAAATATTTATTTCTCACAAATATTCACGGAGTCTTTTGAAGAGAAAATAAAATATAATTTGTTGAGTTTTTCGCCATCGATATTTTGACTACATTTAAATTTATCGCATCAGGTGTGAATAGGGTTCCATAAAATGTCTCCGAACAAGCAGATTATGTCCGTGACTTTTTTAAGAATATTCCTAATGTGACGGAGGTTTTTTCTAATAATAATCGCTCTAACTTCAGTCTAAATCACTGCTACAAAGTCTAAAATTCCTATACATCAGTTTTTGCACCCTTGTTTGCGTTCAGTTTAGTAGCGTCATTAGTTTAATTCAAGTCGTTTAGAGATAAATTAGTCAGAAGAAAGATAGACTAGATTTTATTTTAAACTATAATCATTACTATAATATAAGTCTAGCTAAAATCTGACAGTTAATTTTACATTATGCTTCAGCAAACAGATATACGGAGATATAGAAAAAAAAAGAAAATAATTCTGGTAATTTTTTGACGTTTATTCTTAATTAAATTTATGTGCGTCCCTGATAAGTTATTTTAAAAATCTTGAATGTAAAAACAAAATTGTTACTTACAAATCCCCGAAACATTTTAGATCTAGATTGATTTTGACGCAGTTTTCACTAGCGGAGAGAGTATTTATCCACAGAGGTTTTTCATGTGTTAAGCATTAGTATAGATGGTCACGTTACAAGGCTATGTTAACATTTATAAGGCATATCTTTCAACGCAGATATATACGATGGATAGCATGACGACGACATCTGCATTGGAGTATATTAATTTCTATACGATAAAACTTAGTGTTTTTTTAAATTTATCTACATAAAAAACCCATATTCAACTTATAGGTACATCCAAAGTACTGAATACGTGTGAATATAAAAAGTACAATGATTCATAGTACACATGATACTATGAAAGTTGGTGAACACTACAAGATATTCTTGCACGTTCTAGGTAAGTGAAATAAATTGTGATCCCCGTCCTCTCACTTAACAATTAGGAGTAACTAATAACCAAATGTAAACTAACTAATAATCAAACGTGTAGTAATAAACAACTACATAATCGTATTCGTAAAGCAATAACCGGAGCAGAACATAATATCAAGATTATGCGTCCCTCACATTACTGCATTGATCAATGTAAGTGCATGGAAAATTGGTGAACACGGCAAGATATTCTTGCATGTTCTAGGCAAATAAAATAAACTGTGAACCCCGTCCTCTCACTTAACAATCAGGAGCACCGAGCTTTAACAACCCAAGATCGAGGAGTATTAACATAAATATTTTATAATTGAAAAATGCCGTCCATCCGATTTAAAGCAAATTACATCCGAACATACTCTATATAAAATTTGAAAAAAAACAAAGGATGATAATACAGTAATTTATATAAAAACCTATTGGACATTTTTAATAATTTCGTCCACATTAGCGTATAAGTTACTTCTTTTAATAACGTATCTTTTGCGTGTATTGGAAACAAAAACTGCATATAACACTCGCTACTTTAATTTAAAATTCAAACAGGCGATGTCGCGGCCACCACTGGTAATTGCGTGAAATGCGATCCCTCCCAAAGTAAGAGCTTTTTTCTGTTAGTTTAATTTTTTCTAAGAATATTTTATCCTTCCCTAACTATTAGGAGGGTTACTAAAACCTGTGTGGACGGTTTTGTTTAGAAAATGAATAATAAAAGTCACAATGTTAAATAAGTAATTTATAAAAATAAAATTTAGTACACATAAATTTGTGAATTAAATTATGGAATACTGGATAAAAAAATCGTCGAAGAATCGAGAAATAAAATGTCAAAGAAAACTTGATTTGATTCATAATCGCTTTCCGAGTGACAGCAAAAAGACACTAACTTTGAAGCGAAAACACGTACCCTGAAATATTAGATGGTCCATCTCCTTAGAAGAGAAAAAGCATTGTCGGGAACTCTACCGATTTAAAATATTTTTTATCCAACTTTTTCGTCGGTCTTCAAATAAAAAAATGACATTCTTTGCTAATATATTCATATGTTTTTTTTCATAAAATATGCTAATATATGTATGTATGGAGACCATTATTTTTCATAATATTGTAATAATCTATCAAACAATTAAGATGAACTGGCCTGCGATAACGAAGAACCGTATCTTATTAAACCGTGGTCACGATATCATTCAGTTATGTTATTACATGTTACCATTTAGTTTTAAAATATGTAACTAACACTTAATGAAAAAGAAATACTTAAACGTTTATATTAAATTGAATAGGTGTAAAATATATGGAGAGTATTATTTCTCATAATATTGTAAAAATCTATCAAGCAATCAAGGTAAACTGATCGTGATAACAAAGAGCAGTGTCTTATTAAAGTGTTGACACGATATCACTCAGCGATGTGGGGGGCGTGCACAAAAGCGTAAGCTGACATTCAGACATTCAGTCATTCACGATTAATTAAATGCCATAAACCAGGAAAAGTTGAATATGCGAGGCACTAAAAACACTTTAATTTTAAGTGTAGTAACTAATAATTTAAAAAAGTGAGGTAACGAATATTCCAAAGGCGTCTTATCTTAAAGCTAGACCTTCGATGAAAATTATATCGATCGTAAAGCGAATGCATGTCGTAAAAGCATAAATCGATCTCAGACCTCTCCTTGCCCGACCACTTCACTTGTTAAGAAGAAGGCGGTAGTAAAAGTAACACGGCGGTAAATCGCACATAAAGTTAAAAATAACTTCATCACTAGCGTCAAGCCGATGTGCTCCTTGCTAAAATATCTTCTCAGCACTCGAAGTGAGCCGGAAACGAGAAGCTTTCCAAAAGGGTTCCAATATATACGAACCGTAATTATACATGCGCCGGGCATTATTGATATAACGGGTAAATATTTAATTAAATCTACGACAGCTTAATTATTTTCTGAGCTCATAAATACTCGCTCGCGCCGGCTCGTTTCCTCGTTGCGAGCTCCGTCTTGTTACGGTCCGGGCGCCCGTACCTACTCGTGTCTCTATACGCCTGTATTAATAATGATATATAAGCCCTATTATGTACATAATGTATTTATGTTGGGGTACTTACCTGTCGACCTACAGGGCAACTCAGTGCCTCTGACGCGGGTCGTTCCAATTTGTTTTTTGTCGGCGTCTAACCACTATGAACGTAAATTCACAAAGCTGCTAATATGTGGCAAGTATATATTATCTGGTACTTGCAAAAAGATGTTTAGTTAAATATACACTTGCTTGTTGGTAATTTTTTTGTATATCGGATATTTTTATTACTAACCCATAAATATGAATGTTCTAGCAACTAATTTATGTTCTAGTAATACCGCGCAAAGTTTTATTTTCTTATAGCAACGAGTTAATTTTGTATTTTCTTTTGTTTTATATTAAAACTAGTTTCGCTATTTACATGATAGTGAATATAGTCGTATGTGGGACAGGAAGTTCTAAACTTGTTAGGCTGCCAACCAATTAATCTATCATCAGTATTCATCAGTGTTTGTTCACGTAGAGAAATAGAACATTTGCAATTTTTCCCTAAAATATAAAGTTATTTCTTTATTGCACTATGAGATAATTACAGTAGCTTCGCTAGATAAAATGAACTTAACCTGGGATATGTTTCAAAAAGGGTTTTAAATTTGTGTAAATTTATTGCAAGATATACTTCTCAATAAGAATCACTAGGGAGATCAGATGGCATAATTCCCTTGCTAAAATCTTTGCTTAGACGTAGGGAAGTTCAACCACATTCAACCATCGTTGTGCATATGTGGATGGATTATTGCTTTGTTTACTTTTCGATCTAAATTGAAATCATGAAGCAAAAGTATTTGAAGTTGTCCTTCGAGATGTGTTCAATAAAATTCTACAAAAATCACTGAAAGCTCTAAATTAATATATTATAAAAATATGTAAAGTATATATTGGTTCCCTGTGCTTTTGATAGTTATATAAAAATTTTTATATATATCGTCAATACGAAAATATCGCTAAGAAAATATTTACATTTACGCTTTGTTAATAATAATTGTCAATTTAATAATAGAGTGAATCAATAGTAAAGTTTTCAGTTTAAGAATATTATAGTACAGTTTTCAATTGGAATATATACTAAATAAGATATATTAGAATTTCATAATGTCATTTCGCCTGCAGCTTAAGAAATAGCTGTTTATTTTGTGTTTCGTTGAGTCCAGAATGCTTGTAAAAAGCAATATATAATAATTAGCAATACACATCAAACGTCTTTTTTTTCATATTTCATTGTTGTATAAAATTCTTTGTATCTCATTGTGATATAAAATTCTTCCTATTTCATTGTGGCATAAAATTCTTTGTATTTCATTAAAAAATAAAATTCTTTCTATTTGATCATGTTGTAAAATTCTTTATATTTCATTGCGATACAAATTTCTTTTGTATTTCATTGTGTTCTAAAATTCTTTATATTTCATTGTGGTATAAAATTCTTTGTATTTCAATGTGGTATAAAATTCTTTCTATTTCGTCGTGTTGTAAAATTCTTTATATTTCATTTTGTTGTAAAATTCTTTAATTTCGTTGATGGTATAAAATATAATTGTTTCAAATATAATTTTTATTTGGCAATGATGGTTTAGTTAAATATCTCAAAGATACATCAACAGTTCAATTCTGCAACGGAAGACGAGTCATAACAGATAATCTATATCCATTGCTAAAAGAGAGTGTCACTTAAGTTCAAACAATTTAGCCAGGAATTTAATATGTTCATTGTTTACATACATATTTTCATTTGGAGTACATTAATCAATATTAATAGTCAGAATTATTTAATATATCTCACGAATATTTAAGAAACTATAGAGACTATCTACATGGACTGACACGTCCATTTTCAATATAGATTTTTATCGTTCATTTGAATGATCTCCGTTATCTATGACACTTTCTGAAAGTTTTCCAATTATTTCTTAATGACTTCAATAGATGGTAGTCATAGCATATATTATTTTATAGGAAAGCTATATTGATATATCAGTTATTACTGAAGCTTTTAATTCACTCATTATAGGCTTATAGGCATATTCCTGGAAAAAAATATTTATCCAAACTTTTAGCCTCCTTTAAACTTAGTTCCATCAAAATTAGTATCACTATTTAATCTACACTTTGTGTTATTAACTGAGTCAGCCTTATAACAATAAAAACAATAAAGAATTCGTTTAACATAAAAACAATAAAGCGTTTGCTAATATTTAAAAGCTTCGTAACGAAATTACAATGAACCTTTTCGAGAATATTTACAAATAAAGATTCCGATTTAAAAAGCAATATTCAGCGCAGAAACGCATCGTAAAATAAACACAGCCGACGTTTCTAATTATTTAGGGAACCCCCTATAGGGACCGCTGTCCTGTCTTCTACTTTCCCTCGACCCCTCACGTTTAGTGTATTGTTATTGGGAATCGGGGGTGTGCGCACTCACATACGTTGTCCCTCTGAGCGTATCTCTAGATCGATCGCCTGTGCATAGCCGCCCTTACTGTGCTCAGACAGTCGAAAAGAGACGTTCGAACTTCCGCGATGCGGGGACACGGGCTTATTTATCATCCGAACGTACGAGCTTTTTATTGTCAGTTATAGAGGGGAAGTTCGCGTCTAATCACCACTAAAAGTCCTGTTCCGCTTTTGCGCCGTGATTTGGCGTTTCTTTTCATTTTATTTGATTGAGTTGAGTTACTAAGTGGTAAAATGATATCAAAGTTTAGTCTAATGTTTCGTATTAGATGCACGTCCTACAGAAAGTTTACAAAGTACAAAATATGCAATTAAAGTCAAATGAGGTACTTAAATATCACTTGATTTTAATCCAGTATAAATAGGATTCGTATTAAATGCGTGTTTTACAGCAAAATTTCGAAAGTAAAAAATATATAAGAGGGAAATCAAATGAAGTATTTAAATGACGTCTGCTTTTAGTCCAGTATAAGTATGATGCGTCTCATACAAAAATTTTGTAAATTAAAAAATATGTCAAAAAGAAAACCAAATAGGGTATTTAAATTAATATTCTTTTACTCCAATATAACTATGATTAGTATCAAATGCGTGTCATATACAATGATTAGTATCAAATGCGTGTCATATACAATGATTAGTATCAAATGCGTGTCATACAGAAATTATCTAAATTAAAAAATACACTAAGGAAAGGATAAAATGAGATATTTAATTTACACCTGTGTTTAGTCCAGTGCAAATGAGATTTGAACTACGTGTCATACAGAAAGTTTGTAGTTAAGTACAAAATATTTAAGGATAACATCAAATGTGGTATTTAAATTATATTTTCTTTTAGTTTAGTATACGTATAATTAGTATCAGATGCGTGCCATACAAACATTTTCTAAATTAAAATTATATCGAGGAGAAATCCAAATAGAGCATTTAAATTATATCTTCTTTTACTCCAGTATAAGTATGATTAGTATCAAATATGTGTCATAGCAAAATTTTATAAATTAAAAAATACACCAAGGAGGGAATCAAATGTGTTTAGTCCAGTGTAAATAACATTCAAATTATTTGCGTGTCATACGAAAAGTTTATAAAGTACAAAATATATAAGGATAACATCAAATGAGGTATTTAAATTATATCTTCTTTTGAGTCCAGTATGAGTGTGATTGGTATCAAATGTGTGTCATAGCAAAATTTTATGAATTAAAAAATACACCAAGGAGGGAATCAAATGTGTTTAGTCCAGTGTAAATAACATTCAAATTATTTGCGTGTCATACGAAAAGTTTATAAAGTACAAAATATATAAGGATAACATCAAATGAGGTATTTAAATTATATATTCTTTTGAGTCCAGTATGAGTGTGATTAGTATCAAATGCGTGTCATATAGAAATTTTATAAATTAAAAAAGACACCAAGGAGAGAATCAAATGAGGTATTTAATTGACGTCTGCGTTTAGTCCAGTGTAAATAATCGAATCGAATTATCTGCGTATCATACACAAAGTTATATAAACAATACCTGCTTTTAATACAGCGTAAGTATGATTAGAATTAGCTGCGTGTCATAGAGACAGTTTCTAAACTAGAAAAAATATATCAAATGATTTAATTAAATGGAAGTATTGCCTCATAATGGCTGCAGGTTTTATCTTATACGCGAACAGCCTAACAACACCCTTTTATCAGAGACGTAATTTAATAATAGTATAAACCTTTTTAAATATACTTTCCGTAATTTAAAATTATCGTAATTGTTAATATATCTAATTGATACATATGGCGGACTTATCGCTACGAAAGCAATTTCTTATAACCGACCATAACACCAGTTCAGCCCCGTTCGACTTACGGCCGAGAATCGAAACCCGGGCCGGGAATATATTTAGTTACATAATTTCTTACTTGACGCAAACTAGTTACATACCATGAAGTATTGTGTCCAATTGTTTGGTACAGCGTACTTAAGTATATCATATAAAACTTACTGGTTTCGTTGACATGTTCCCCCGTTCGTCCTTTGCAATATTCTGATTACAAGTTTTAAATACCATATCTAAAATTTAAATTAGTTTTATGTACTAATGGGTTATATTAAGTCATGATATGATTTTACGAAAACTGTTAAATTAAAAAGGTACCCTTCAACAGGAAATATTAGGTAATTAAAACTGTGTCATTAAAATATATTCAATTTATATACAAGTTTTATACAGGACTTGAATATATAAAGACATAAAATGTTTTCCATAGTACAAAATTAATTTAATCAAAAATAAACAAATGCAGCAGAATAGCAAAAGAAAAGCATTGTTTACTCACATTATAACAATTTTCCTACAAATCTTTACATAATATTAAACTGAGTTTGCTAGGTTTTAAACCTTCAAACTTTCAGTTCAATTGTAAAAATGCGGAAATGAATAAGTTCCATACAGACTGAAAGTTCAGCGCCGAGTAAGCAGATTAACTTGTTTGATTAATGGCCGATGAAAAACGAGCGATCCAATCGACCTAATTTTTTTCTTAAATACCTGATGCAAACCCTTTTCGCTGAGAACTTCATTCGTTTTCATCATCCCCCCTCCCTACCCCGATCGTTTACTTCCCCGCCTCCATTCAAAAACTAACTTCCTGCGTCAAGGGATTGCGTAATGAATTACTTGTTCTATAGAAAGCTATTATGCTCGAATTTTGTGAAGCTTGCAAAAATTGGGTTTTCATTTGAAAATTATTCAATTAGTTTAATTTAGTATTCTTCAATAAATAGTTTAACGTTTAAAAAATCTTGTTTACCGAAATTAACAATTTTTCAATTCACAAGAGATAACGTGAAATAAAGTAATTAATTTATTTAAAGTATTTAAAGTTTTTTTAGTAAAATTCTTACTTAGCTTACAGCTTATTGTCAATTCTATCAGCAAGCTATTGAAAAATTAAAAATAAAATTATATTTCAGACAATTATCTAAAACTATGATTAACGTACCTATAAACATCGATTAAACATGTACTAAAATGGTTACTAATTCCAATACTGATTGATAATCAGTGTAACCTATTAATATTTTGAATAAATGCAGATCCAGATCAAACTACTTTCTGGCTCGTAGAGCAAATCCTGCTATCAAAAATGAGGGGTATGATTCAAATCAAAAGTGAGGGGTAAATGAGAGTATATCAACCATAATTTGCAATTAAATTTATAATATTCTATATTTACCACATATTTGGTTACAACTAAACTATTGTACAATAATGGATTAGAAATAATCTTATATTTGTGATATTCGTTCAGTTTATTTAAGTTTCTTATCATTTAAGTTTTGATTGGAAATCAAAAGTGGTGTATCGTTTTTTCGTATGATTTATTTACAAAATTAATGCATCAAGTGAATTTTTTAAAATCCCTTTATATCTATTAAATACCGTTGCTATTGGACCTAACTGTCTCACCGGGCAAGCGACATGAAAAAAAAAATGTTACCCGTAAATTTCTATTAAATACATTTCTGAAAATATACCAGCTCAAAACTATGAGCTTAACTAAGGAATCGGTTGTGAATGTTACTTCATATCATTACCACAGCACTCAATTGAGAACACTTTTCGAGATTTCCAATCATAATCTAATCCATACTAATTTCAGTAATGTGTTGATTATTGTAAAATAATGTCGATTCCTTCATCACAGTCTATAGTTTTGCATTGATCGATTACTTGAACTTCTTTTAGTCAGGCGTTGCAAGGTACTTGTATTGTAAAATAGGTACTAAAATATATATTTAGTTAACGAATTTACCTTCATAATCTTGTTTTTGAGAAAAAGTAAAATGCAATATCACCAGGAAACTAGGAAATACACCGTGTATTTATATCACTACGGTATACTTATCCTATCTCAGGGTTGGCAGATTCGTGTAGGAGATTTTGTGAAATGTGGAAAGGAATGAGGTCAAAAATCGATATAGAATTAACTAAACACATAATTTTTAATATTAAATATAGTTTAAAAAATACGGCCATACTTTTTTCATCCGGCTAACAATTCCTATATCAAATAACAAATTTTGATTTAAAGCGCTGCCCAAAACCCTACGGGATAGTTAAATTGTTCTCTTCTGTTCTGTTAACACTAATTCTACGTAGTTTTAAAACTTTTTCCATACATAAAAACAGTAGACGAATTCCTATGACTAAATCCCTCAGGGGATAGGTCAGCCACTCCTGCTCAATTACATTGTTTATTCATCCTTCGTCTGCATTTTTGGTGAGCCGAGCTCTGAGGACAATTTTGAAATGCTATGTATTCAATGACAGATTTTTATTGCGCAGTACATGCAACCACTTCACTTAAATTTATGTAACTTTACGTCTCGTGTAGTAAGTTTTTAAATTTTATACTCTCTCTTGTGGTTGGCAACGTATGTCACAGATATATTTATCATAAACACATCTTACATTGTTAGGCTTAACGTGTCTTTCTTGTTGTAATAGTTCTTCTTAATAATATTTAAATTTATGAAAGCACGTGACTTGCCTATTGATATGATCTATGTATTCTTGTTTCATCGTGTGTCATAGCTATATATGTGAAATATGATATGAGTCAATGTAATAAGACGACAATGTATAACATAAGTGATGACTCAACAGCTTTATATCGGTTATGTCAGTATTAGTTGTTCATATAAAATGGACGTGCTAGACGAGAGTATTTCGCTTGGGTATTTATTTTAGCTACCCGTTAACAAGGCTTGTTTATTCTCGATTGTTTTCAATAGACAACTGGGTTTATCCAATTAAAGGTAACAATAAGATATTTAGTCGCCACAAGATAGACAAATTGACGTTTAAAAAGTTTGCGTTGCGAAAATTAGGTTCTCTACCTTTGTTTCTCAGAAAATGTAAGTAGCATATACAATTCCTTTATATTATTAAGATATGAACTAAATGCTACAAATGATTGTAATGACATCAGTCAAAATAACGTACCGGTTATAAGGAAGGAAATTGAGTTTCCAGTTGAATTCCGTTCAATAAAATTATTTGAAAAACCGCTTATTTTTTTTTAAATTTTCAATATATTTTGAAGTATATTTCTTTAGACACGTTATGAAATAATAATGATAGTGAAATTTTATGATACGCGTATGCGCACTTATGATGCAACAAAAATCGATAGGGTGAAGTTGCTTACTAAACATGCGTCTAGTGACTGACACTATATTCATGAGAGTTATTGAGGTATTTTTAATACACAATACGTATTTTATGCTAATATGAATATAAGTTATATCAGTGCTTTTAAATAACTTTCTTTAGTAATTGAAGTTTAATAGCGGTCAATATTATAAAAAAAAAATATATTTATTGTGAATATTCTGGATAGAAATAGTGCCTACGAGCTTTTTAAAATAGATTTTAAGTGTATTTCTCTAGTCTGGTTAAGTTTCGATATGCTTTTAATTGAATTATGAATTATTATTTTATCATTATTATTATTTTGTCATAATTTTGTTATCATTAAGGAGAAATAATACTAACTTCGGATATCCGAACAGGAAAAGAAGTTCGAGCCCGACTAATTTACAAACATAAGCATATTTAAGGCCATTTCCAAGAAATACGATCATGCTTTTGTTTAAGTTTGTAATTATAACCGTTTTAAGAAATATAATAATGCTTTTGTTTAACTTTATAATTATAACCTTTCTAAGAAATATAATAATGCTTTTGTTTAACTTTATAATTATAACCTTTCTAAGAAATATAATAATGCTTTTGTTTAAGTTTATAATTATAACCGTTTTAAGAAATATAATAATGCTTTTGTTTAACTTTATAATTATAACCTTTCCAAGAAATACAATCATACTTTTGTTTAGGTTTATAATTATAACCTTTCTGAGAAATATAATAATGCTTTTATTGCACTCGCTACATAGTCGAAAGAACGGTATCAGTCAGTTCGGGGATAATAGATGTACCTCACTTATTGTTGAAAGTAATTTGTAAGTATGATTTTCGTTCGTTTTATATATATATATATATATATATATATATATATATATATATATATATGTATTTATATATATATATATATATATATATATAAATATAATGAGTGAAGACGTTCACTGATTTAAGATATGTCGGTATTTCTTTGTGTCAGAAAAGATATTCTTTGAATTATTAATGGAAATAAGTCAAGTTTTCGAATGTACCTTTATATATATATATATATATATATATATATACATACATACACTTATACGATTAAATTAGGTGGAGTTTAATTTATAGATTTCTTCATGGGATGTGACGCTAGAACGTGTTAACGTGTTGCTAATTCACTTCAATACCCTATAATGAGTGAAGACGTTCACTGATTTATAAATGAACTTCGAAAATTTAGAAGAAAATTTTCTTTAACAATTTATATATGTTTAAATGTTACTGACTCTCCGATAAAGTAAAATAATATGATGAAAATGAATAAGACAAACTATTCAATCAAAACTAAAATTATGATAAAGTTAGCAGAAATGCATCGACGAGGAAATGGACGATGCTTCACACTCAAATCAACTCGCAGCTGCAAGAATATACATCACGTAAAAAAAAGAATGGAGAAGAAAGGTTTCAGCAACTGAAAGAAAAGACACCGCATAAAAGTAAGAAAAAACTGATATTGTATCGGAAGGAAATACTTTGTCATCGGAATCGAAGTTATTTTCCACTTTAAATAATAAAAATAGTACAAAATTAACAGGTATGATTGATTTCTTATATCTACATTTAACTCATTTCTTATATCATATTTCAGCCTAGTATCATTCAAAATCTAATATATAAAATCTTGTGTTCTAATTAAATTAACCTGAGTAAAAAAATGTTCAAAATTTTTTAATTCATTACATTGCAAGTAACGAATTGTAATTCTAATAAAAATAATCACACTATATTGTAAAATTATTTTCATTTCTTTCATTATACACGTTGTTACGCTCAACAGCCGCGGCCGTGTCAACGACATAGCCAATCTCGTTTCTATTTCATTATGCTCACTAATCTCGTATCAGCATATATAAATCGTAGTCGCTTGCTAAACGTATATCAGCTTCTTTTTCTGATTGATAAAGCAGTGAAACCGTATTTGCTGGATAGTTTTTACGCAATGTTTGGGTAAATAAAATAATAAACAATCAAACAGGCAGCTGTCTTCAAAGAAAATTAGATAAAAACCTTTTAAGTAGTTTGAAGTAAGTTAGTTTTGAGTGGAATTCTCACTATGAGCGTCCCGTGCGTACTTCGGTATATAAAAATATTTAATTAAGGGTACATAATGTTTCTATGAAACTATTCAGAAATATTAATATTATTTTCTCTATGCTATATTGCCTCAAAAATCTCTCACAGGTGTAAAATTTCATTAATTTCTCGAAAACTATGACACTTAGTGTACAAACTATAGTTTTTCTTTAATCTCAAATCAGATTTTTCCAATCTTGACTCTTTTATGACTTTTGGTTGAGTCATTTCGTACGTAGAGGTAGGGTATAATTTGATGTATAACTTTAAAAGTATACTACTTGAAATTCTGGAAAAATTATATTTCAAGTCCATATAACTAGACCCTTTCAAATAATATCCCGATCTATAAAAGTAGTCTTTTTTATTTAACCCTCCCTCCAAAATTACTATATGACTACATAAAAGTTTTACTATTGCGAAACAAGTAAATTAATACGATCTCTTACATCCTAAATTTTAAGTTTCTGCATCAAACGGTTTCCCAGAAAACGAGCTGTGACAGACAAAAAAGCGTGTAAATTATCTTAAAACGGATTTATTTTTTGTTTCTTTTAAAGCAATGCAAATTAAAAATGATGAATTTGAATAAGACATTTTTAATATTATTATTATTTTTATAAAGAATATAAGAAGAATCTCACGGAGATTAGAGGCATGGAAAGAAAATTATATTTGTGACAGAATATCTTTTAAAATTTAAAACGTGTAAGCAATTTAGAATTAAAATTTGGTATATGTTTAGTATATATTTGTCAAAATTTCAAAGTTATTTATACTTTGAAATGAGATATAGGCATACATACAGAGAGACAAAAATTCATTAAGCTCACATAATCTTAGTTTAGCTCCCATTAGCTTTTGTCCGTAGATTTACTTACATATATCTCTTAAGGGTAGATTTCTTCCCCAGTAATACTATTTTCACCCCAAAGTCTTGACTTTGATATAATTATTTTATATTACAACAAAATATTTTATATAATAGAAAAAGTATATCACAGCCTGAACTTTAAATCGAAGCGCTATAATATTCTGTTCATTAGTTTGATACCTGCACACTGGAACTACTAGAGTGCTAATAATTGAATTTAATTTGTCTCAAGAACGTTTGGTAAAAAAAAGTGCTCTAGATTTCCATTTGGACTTTGCCCTCAAATATACAGATGAATGAAAAACAAGTAAAGAAACATTTTATCGAGTAGAAATGTAAATAAGGAAAATAAATTAGCCAAAATTTTAATAACTGCCTAAAAATTATTTCATTAAATGTTCTTTCGAATTGATGCCCTAATTTTTCTGTGGTATATTAACAAACGGATTGACAGACGACTGTATCTGTAACAGAGAAAAATTCTGAAAATAATGTAATTTGTAAAGTATCTATATATTTGAAAAGTATCTTAAATATACAGACATACTTCTGTTATTTTTTTATAATAGTATAGATATGCTAAACAATAAAACGGTAAAACTAAATTTGCACGGTAGTTTAAGCACGACGCAACTTCAAACAACTAAAAAACAGACAGAAATACCTTCCTGGAAGACAATTTTAAAAGCCATTTACTTTTTAATACTTTCTCTTAAATGTGTGTTTTTAGATATTTATAAAATATAAATGTTTACCTTTATAGTTTTATTATGTATATATAAATATAACTTAACCATAAAAGTGGCCAAGTGTGAATATTGGTCACGAATCAAGAGTCTCATACTTAGTTTGTGGTGAATTTGCTTTATTTATCATAAACGATCAGTAACATTCACATTATAGAGTAAGAAATATATATAATAAATAAAATAATTTAATAATACCTAACATAAATAAGTAAAAAGGGCACATACGTAATGGTGAATATCTCAAAAACTATAAAAGCCAAAATCATCATTTTGGAAAAATTAATTTTGAAACCCTTATAACTTCTATATATCTTCTGTTATTGCTCTATATAACATCTATTATAACAGAAGTTATAAAAACTTATATTATTACCTCCTTCAAATGATATCCCATACTATGTGGAATTTAAAAGAAAATGTGCGTGTACTTACGTACGCGCTTAAAAGTTATACTTCTTTGGCATAATACAAGAATAACTTTATTAAGCACGCAAATACTTAATTGAAATAAAATAATAAAAGAACTAGATTATAAATACGGTTGGTAATACTTAAATTCAGTAAAATAATGAAAATTAATACATAACGAAACTTAATCTCATTTAGAGAAATACACATAATATATATTAAAAAGTTTATAAACCCTATTTCTATGGTGAATATTCATAATAAATATTTTTTTTATTATTTGGACCACTATTAAATTTCAATTACTAAAACAAATATATTTGGAAACACTTGTAGGAAACAGATAGACTTGTAGGAAAATAAAACATACGTTGTATATTTACAAATACCTCAATAACTATCATCAGTAACTTCATGTATGTTTAGTGAACAACTTCATCCTGTCGATTTTTGTTGCATCGTAAAATTTTACTCTCATTATTTTTTCATAACGCGCTAATATACTTCAAAAATTCAAGCATTTAGTTGTCCCCCGCCCTCACCCCCATGCCTCCTCACCAAACACAAGTATTTTTAAGTATTAGCCATGACGATATGTGTGGGTTAACATTCTTCATGACTATGAAAATTTCAAGCAGTTTCTAAGAAAAAAAGACTGCAACAGACAGGAAAATGAGTAACCATATGAGTGTTTTACCGGTAATTACTTCATTGAAAACAAAAAATAGAAAAATTTGTTGTTAACATGCATACGCAATGGTGAGTTTTTTAAAATGTGTTTGTTTTATCTGATTTCTTCAATATTTAAACTACATAGAGTAATACCGTATATTCTCAAATTTAACTGAAAAACATGGCTTAAAAATCTTACAGAAATTCTGTATTAAAAATAAAAAAGATCTTACAATTTTAACGAAAATATATTCGTACTTTGATGAGCAGCTCATATTAAATTGCTTCTACTGCATTTGAGCTTTGACACAATATACTCGGTAATGGTTTTCCTTAAATATTTAATAGTGGATATATATTATTCAATTTAATCATCAAGGTTATATACTTTGGAATAAATCAAACTCAACATTTAGTCTACCTACCTCTTTTTATTATTAATAACTAGAGCCAGAAAGTTGAAATTACTGTAAAATATTAATATCTATGGCTTCGTGATCTTATATAAAGTGAAGCTAATCAATGCAATAAAAATATATCGCATTTCAAATATCACGTATTTTGATCACCTCCCTAAAAAACTCATCAAAACTAATTTACTTAGTTTACTTTTTCTTTACTGTACCTTAAAAGGGAAAATAGAACCCTTGCAAAGTTATTCTAGTATCTTTTGTATGTCCATCACAGCCATTGTTCCCAGAAAGCAGTTGGTGTAAAAACTTGAAGTAAAACTTATTAACCCACACAGCTTAGAAAAATTCATTTGGAAATTTTAGGGTGGGCGAATTGAGTACTCCCCATGTCTTTTACAATAGATGTAGTAGGCAACACATTTATATTTTTCTATTTCCGTTTCCGATTTCCGATTTTCTCAGAAACCAGGCGACGCAGAAACTTTAAATTTGGCACAGAAATACATTTTATTAATTCACATATTTTATATTTCATACTAACAAACATATTTTGCGTATATTTTACACTAACGTCTTCTTCAAAATATTAATACATCTATTAAAGAGTAGGTAAATAAAGGTTTTCAAAAAATATTTTTTTCAAAATTTTAAGTTGCATATTGCTTGAGATATTCTAAAGAATACGCCAAAAAATATACCATTTCGTCCCCTTATTTCCGAAATTAACTTCCGAATAAAATTTGGCAGGTACCATACACACACACACACACACACACACACACACACACACACACACACACACACACACACACATATATATATATATATATATTTATATATATATATATATATATATTTGCAACCTACTTACTAAAATTTACGACAATATGATATTAGGGAACGGAACCTTCAAGATGCGGGTTTTATTCACCACTGCTATCTTTTTCTCTATTTAATTTCCTTTATATGAGTGCTACCTTTGTGACAAATACTACTTTAGTTTATTTTCCAAATACATGAAAAAATATGATACCACGCAAAGTCATATGAAAAAAAAGAAAAGTTTGGGTTTCTACGTTAAATTTTGTGTTTGGCTTCTACGTTGATTTTGTGTTTAGTTTCTACATTGATTTTGTATTTGGTTTCTACGTTGATTTTGTGTTTGGTTTCTACGTAGATATTGGGTTTCTACATTACTCGTGTGTTGAGCTACGTTGATTTGATTGATCATTCATATTATTCCCATTTTTTCACGGAGTTTGGCAACACCCTTTTTTCTTCATTTTATATTCCCAACTTCGCTCTATTCTTTTTACCTGTAAACTTTACAAGTTTATCCCATCGTCTCGCGATTTACGAAATGTCGCGTTTATTTAAACGTTTATGTCCTCGAGACAAGTGAAAGCTCTGAGTCTCGAGAGTCGACGGGCCGGGAGGTCCCGGTGCTAGTCTTCAGACGTCGAGTTGGTGCTACGCGGGCGCCACCTGTATCTCGCTCCTGTTTAGATTTATCTTCTGAAGTTGAGTTCTTTCGTTTCAAAGACACTTAGGACTCCTCTGAACGTGCAGCTTTTATTTGTTAATTGTACTTAAATGTGCTCTACGGAGTGGCTGCAATTTAAGCATTAGTTAAGGGCAAACTTATTAGAAAGAGATTTATCTTCGCCAGGAGAACACAAATTTTAAAAAGCGTCACTAAAATATATAACAGAAATAATCTGGTAGGAGGGGGATTAAATTAATAAAAAAAAATGACGCATTGTTTTTGCGAAAGTTAAAAAATGTTAAATCAGTATTTTCAGTCCTACTCAAAGTACAAAATTTTAATGAAACGGAACTAAATAATGCTATATGAAAGTTTATAACTCACCTTAATTTTATTGAGCTAGTTTCAGGATATGAGTTTAATGATTTAGTAATTATAATATTTACAAAAATTAAGATTTTTTTTTTGGATTTCAATACCGGGAGAGATTTTCGTTATAAAAATTTAATTGGTTAATAATTTTTTTATTCATGTTTTATTTCATTTTCTTTATTTATTAATAATTACAAGGTTTTGATATCAACTATTTAGATCCGAAGGTTGCATTACATGTATTCGGTAATCCCTTGACATACACTTATATATTATGGAATAACCTCGCTTTTTTCGCTTTTCTAGTATAGAACACTAAATACCGTTAATTACTTCATTGAATCATTGTAATCAACATGCATACATAACGGTGAATATTTTTAAAATGTGTTTGTTTTATTTTATTTCTCTAATATTCGTACAACATAGAGTAATACTGCGTATTATCAAAATTAAGTGAAAAATATTAATTTACAATTCAGTTCAAAAAAGTTCAATAATATTAATTTAAAAAATTAACGCCAAATATAATAAATGTTAAGTGAAAAATATTACTTATTATTCTTACAGACATTCTGTATTAAAAATAGAAAAGAAGTTAGAATTTTCCTTCAGAGGTCTTTTTTCCCAGAAATTATTTTCAGGAAGTAGATATTAAATAAAAACTAATAAGAAAGTGAGTTCAACACTAATGATTAAAGTTCTAAAAATTTTACCTGATAAAATTTAAAAAAAAGTCTCCCAAAATCTTTTTCTTTCTTTTCGGTATCTCAAAAACTATTTGTTAGAAACCTGAAAATAGGAACTATGTAGTTTGTATCAATCAAATATCATCATTATCTTACAGAGAGATTTTCTCGTTATTGAAATTGTACTGTTTAATGATTTTTAATTTGTGTTTTATTAATTTTTTTACATTTTCGTTATTTATTAATTATTAAAAGGTTGTATAGGAATTCGGTAAATTGGAACGTTGTGTTATGTGTATTCCGTACCACTTTCACGTACGCTTATAAGTTTGTAAAATTAAAAAGCTTGTAAAATTTAAGTAATATGCAGTTGCGGTGAAGTTAAAAATCTATAATGAATAAATATTATTTTGGTAAGGATTATTAATGGCGTTAGGCTCGACTCGCACTTGCTTGATTTTTTGTATACTTTCTTTACTAGTTTTCATTAGAGATGATTGGTTGTTTTCTTTAAGTCAAGACAACTGAATCTCTATATTGAATATATTTTTGTAGCAATACGCAATAAAAGAAGCGATCAAGTAGAGTTTGGCTCGCGACTCAATGTTTCTTGGTCTTGACTGACATGAAGTCACTTTATTTATCCTAAGTTATCATGAAAATGGACGCCCAAGCCCAAAGAAGGTAATATCTAATACAGTTAAGTGGGAGAAACTAGAAACTCTAGAAACATCGCTTCAGTTTTTTTTACAACTTTCGCGCTGAATTTTTTATAATTTTAGTAACGAAAAAAGGGAGGGAAGAGAAATTTTTTGCACGTTTTTCGATATATTTCTAAAGATATATTTTCAAAAATTATGAAAAATATTTTCGAGACCCTCGAAACTTTAAAATATAGATCTTTTAATTGATATTCCATACTATACATGAGATTTAAATAAAGAATTGTACATTAATATGCGTGGGGTGGTGCGGTTTAAAATACTAGCGTAAAAATGTTATATCTATGGAATAAACACATCATCAAAAACTTACAAAATCATGTATTTTTCTACTGATAACCTATAACAAGGTTATTTGAAGAACTGCATTTGGAAATAAGAAAATTTAAAAATAGTTCTTTTTTTAAAACGGGGGTATATTATTACCCATTGACTAGTTCCCGTGATACCTTGTTCCTCTTGTTGAGGTTCATGGTTACAATATGATACCAAAGGACTCATTGAACCTAGTCGAATAAATACAAACACTCTGGGTTAACCGTGAGCAACTAATTAATTCCCAATTTACCTCCTGCTGCCACAATTGTATTTTTTTAAGTTCTTCCATCACCTTTCCACAATTAAGGGGTTGAATTTGGAAAAATCGTTTCATAACAAACACTTAGTACCTTAATTTTGTAAACCCTATAATTTTGCGATAACTGAGTAGAATGTATATATAATATATATATATATATATATATATATATATATATATATATATATATATATATATATATATATATGTATATATATATATATATATATATATATATATATACATGTATTCGGTCGATGTAAGCATATATAGGATGATGATGTATATATATATATATATATATACATCATCATCCTATATATCCTATATATGCTTATAAATACACTCATTAATTAGCTCACTTATCGCAAAATTATAGGCTTGCTTAACGCAAAAAAAATAAAATATATATATATATATGTATATATATATGTGTGTGTGTGTGTGTGTGTGTGTGTGTGCGTGTGTGTATTAAATATGTGTATTTACGTATAGATTAGATTACTGGATTTGTCCCACGAAATAAAGGATATATTATTGTACAAGTAAATTTGTATAGATATCAACAGATAGTTCACTACTAACATTACATTCAGTTTATCGCAAAAGTCGATTCTGAGAAATTCTGAACCGATAATTCTCGTGAAAGGCACTCAAAAACAGATATGGGCCCGGCGCCATTGCCTTTATTTGCCAAACTTGTTTTAGGGGAATTTGTTACTTCCACACGTCGATTGATAGCGCGTTGACGCCACTGGATCCGGATATCTTTGTTTTGTATGAGTAATATCACTTCCCGCCCTAGGTCTTCGATGGAAATATCTTATCTCGGAATTTATATATCGCTTGTGTAAACCCGTGACAAACGCGTACATGAGTCAAAATAACAACAGACGTCGTAATGTGATAAAGATTTACGTAAGAATGTCTTCCGTTGAATTGTCACCGTATCCGAAATGTGTTTCCGGCGACAAAAGATAACAGAGCTCCAAATTTCAATTTCGAAATCGACATTTGCTATTTTATACTTTTATCTGAATTGGAAAATGAAGATGAAGAAATGTTTTTGCGAAGGAAGTGTCTAGATATTAAGTCATCATATTGTACAAAGAAAATTATTAGAACAAACATTTCGCTAAATATATTTGAATTCAAAACTGTTGGATCAATAGAAGTGCAGTGGTTCTTATTTGAATAGTTTTCTAAAGCGTACGTGATTATGCTTTAATTTCGTCTCACACGATCATTTTTCTTCTTATCTAAGTTGAATTTAAATTAGTTAGTTGAGAATTTAGAGCATTCAGACTGCATCCAAACCTTGATAGTCTTCCAGAACTTCCGCTAACGTACCTGCTTACATTTATAAAAATATTGACAGTAATTTTGGAAAAACTGGATAATCAACTTTATGCAATTACCTTTCCAATAAAAACAAGATTAACTATAAATTGTGGAAATAAAGATAATATTCCCGTACAAGGAAACTACTTGCTTTAAATTTCCGGAAGTTACACTTTCGTCTCCAATACCACTAAAAACAAACATTCAAAACTAATTGAAGGGATTAATAAAGTTACTTCGGACATACTAATATAACTTATATAGGAAACTACAGTTACTTCGGACATACTTATATAACTTATATAGGAAACTACAGTTACTTCGGACATACTTATATAACTTATATAGGAAACTACAGTTACTTCGGACATACTTATATAACTTATATAGGAAACTACAGTTACTTCGGACATACTTATATAACTTATATAGGAAACTACATACTTATATAGGAAAAATACATACTTATATAGGAACTAAAGTTACTTCGTACATACTTATATAACTTATATAGGAAACTACATACTTATATAGGAAAAATATTAAAGTATTTAAAAATTAAAAATTACGCTCCTAAAAAAATTATGAATTAGGAGAGCTAATAAAAAACGGCAACCCCTGGAAATAAAAAAAATAGATAACACAATAGAATATTACTACTCAACCCGTCGGCTCTATATCTTACTCCCATCTGCCGCAGTTTAAACAATATATTTGAAAATAAAAGTACCAATCAGAATCGCAGGCTCTACATCTTGCATGTCAAGGCAAGATGTTGGTTCTGAGAAAATTCTATAATTATTTGCGTAGTGCTTTAATGCAGTACTTATATATACCTTTACCAGTTAACTACAAGGTAGAAATTCAATTAATTAGTTCTGAGGTAGATTGTAAATTATTTCAATATTGTAATTTTGACAAAAAACATTTTTTTATATAAAATTAAGAAAATTAGTTGAAAACTGTTTAATCATGAAAGACGTTACTGGTTGGCCGCATATTTTGAAAAGTCAAAATTTTCTTTCATGAAATATTCAATTATTTGTATAATTTCAAAAACAACGGGAAAAATAAAACACAATACACACACAAAAATATATATATATATATATAAATGTTTAATTTTTATTCTTTGGTCCTCTGGAATATATTTAAAAATTTAAATACAATCATATCTATACCCACAAGTGAAGATACTTCGCTAAGGGATATTTATTTATAACAAAATTCACAAAACGTTAAAAGGAAAAGTACGAAATTATCAATAGGTTTAAATGTAACACTAATCAATATTTAATTAAAAATAACATAGTAATTTTTATTTTTACATGAAAATACATTTAATTTTATTAGAATTATTTATATGTACTGATGTTTTGAACTGACAATTACAAAATAAGTGCGAACGCGTATGCGTATATTAATAGCAATATAAACTTTAATAAATTAAACACTAATAATAACTAACTTAACTAACTTAAGCTATAACTACAGTTTCTACATTTTTTTATTTTTCCATAGAAATAAAAACTGAGACCCCAAAGCTTCTAATATATGAAAAGTATATATAAATAAATATATATATATATATATATATATATATATATATATATACTTTATAATAAAATTCGTAAATGAATTACCTTTAATTTTATCAACATTGAAGAATAAACCGACTTGAAAATCATTTACCTACGAAGATATTTCTAACTTCGAAATAAATGAAACATAACAAAAATTTAGCAAAACATAACCAAATCACTCGACAGCGGTCTGAATCCACGCTCTTCACTCTCGAAGCTAATGCGCGTCAGCTATCGAGACAGGTCTTTCAATTAGCCTTCACTTAATTAATTACAGGGATGATGTTATCTCACGGCTTACTCGGGAAAGCATAACAGATAAAATTTAATTATTATTTATAATTCGGCGGTCGAATTTTTGGTCGAGGTTTATTTACGGACATAAAATATTTAATATTATTTTCCACATTAATAGACTTGTGATGATTAAGATTTATGCTACGAGGATTGGAGCTAGCTTTGATGAAAATATTCAAAAGGTTATTTTCTTACGTATTTCAGTGAAATTTACATCTTTCAACCAAAATTTTAAAATTTAATTGAAATAACATTTACACTAATGGTAAGGGTTAACCCAAACCATAAGTTTTATTAAAATCACCTATATTATTAGTATTTTCAATGAAAATATCACAATGAAACATAGTAAAGTATGAAAAATGTAAAAATTAGTGCATTAAACAAAAGTTATCCAAAAAGTTATTTCCCCATTTCGGCGAAGTAATAAAACACCGTCTAGTTGACTAGTGGTATAAATTTCATTGATTATTTCAATAAAATTGAAGTAGGATGTGCAAAATGAACCATCAGGAAAAAAAATTGTGTATAATTGGCTTGTATGGAAAACACACCTTAAAAATCCAATTATTTTGATCTAATTTATATTACAAATAGAAGATAAATTGAAATTCTATATATAATAAACAGTTTCATAACCGGAACACAACAATTATATTTTGGGGTCTATTGTAAAATAAGTGATCTGTCACTCCGCCACATCGACCGTCATTTTATTTCCGTTCATGCAATATTATTACCGTAACCATCGCGGCATATGCAAATAAAATATTATAATTATATTCTGTGATACGTTACAGATTTGTATTTTGTTGTAATTAAACAAAATAACCCAAAATTGCGTTAGTTATGTTTGTCATGACGTAAGGGTGGAAAAGTACGATTGGGTTCTTACACAATGATACTTTTGAATTTGGTACCACGATTGAGCATAGCATGAATCTAGTCTTATATCACTTTTCGCGTAGTTTTTAGAGCACAGTGAAGAAAATTGATAATTATTTTAAATATAGTAATATTAAAACTTGAATATATTAACTATCGAGATCAAATGTTTTTATTATGTTGTCTTTTGATAAATATCCTTCTTATTTTATGTTTTAATTTATAAAGGTAATATTCTAAGTGCAGCAAAATAACTTGAATATATTAAGTATCAAAATCGGGTGTTTTTATTATGTTGTCTCTTGATAAATGTACTTTTTATACTTTACGTACGAAACTATTATATAACGGGTGATAATGACAGGTACATCAATTGTGAATGAGACGAGAGACGACATAAATGTAAAATATAAATGAATTATGGAAAATAAAAGTGCAAAATTAAAAAAAAGGTATTACAGGTAACGCTAGATTATTACGACCGCAATTTATTTTTACAAATATTTAAAAAAATCTACAAACTAGTAATTATTTCTTTACCATATAAAATAACAATATTTCTGGACACCTAATGGCATGGTTGTATTATGAAAAATGATACTGAGTGATTTCGGATAGATTAAAAATAATAAATACAATGTTATAACCAAACATTGCGCTAGGTTATTCTAAATCTGCATAAACATGATCTTTTTTTCACATTAAACATGAATAAATAATTATATTCCTGGGCTCAAAACCCTTTGCAAAATGAGCGTCGTCCTCTATTAGATAAATACCATATCAATATTAGTCTTATAAAGTAACACTTGACCTCCAGTTTTGTTTTAGGATATTATCCGGGTATCTAATTTAGATGGCGTACCTACCTACGGTAAACGAAAACAATAAAAATTAATTAAGCACATTTTTTAACGAATATAGTAAACATGAAATCATATACATCTTTTCTTAAAAAAATATTTATGATAAATAATTAATGGTGTTTTATCTTCATATTCATGCCACAAGTTTAATTTTTATTTTTCCCAATAAGCGATAGAAAAACATTTTTAGATGAAAGTTGTGCTCTTCTAAAAGTTTTTTTAAAGGTATGAACTTATTATTTACGCGTTTTTTGTTGCAAGAAAAGTTTAAAAGAATTTTCTACGTTTTGAAGTATCACCATTTTTTTAAATATTGGAGAAATTTCCTCTTTTTCCAACTTAAACAGTTATTTTTTAGCCAAGATTTAAATTTATCAGAGAATATTATCTCAAGAAATGTTTATACATAACGAAACGACGTTGTATGAAGACACGTCAAGGATACTTTTTTAAATTAGTGATGGAACAACAATTTTTAGACAAAAGTTATAGTGCTTTAAAAGCCCTTTTTAACCATATATAATTTTTACATAAATTAGCTGTATGATAAATTTTAAGGAATTTCTTATATTTTGAAGCGCCTTTTATCTACAAACTTACTTAGACTTTTATCTAAGCTATTTATTCGATTAAGAAATGTGGCTTCCGAAGTGTCGATAAATTTCATTTTATATATACACACACAAACAGTAGCGAGCGAGTGCATAGTCTCGCACGCGCACGCCCTTGCCTGTCCGCACGCACGCACGCACGTAAGCACACACACATACATTTTTAAGTTAGCCTTGATTTGGTGTCTGGGGATCACGATCGATATAAAATAAAGTGATATCGCCTTGAAATTCAAACGTCGACTAACTTTATTTGTTAGTTTCAACAAAATTCCCCTAAAAAGTGGACACTGACCAACAATTCTGCTGAAGTTAGTGAAATACTCATATACTGGTCGCAATTCCCTTTCAGATCTTAATAATTATAAATTATATCACTACTCGTTTTTCTTGTTATTTATAAAAATATTACATGTGTATTTTTTTGTTTGAACAATATTTTACTAGGTACTAAATTTGAATTTAGCTATGTATCGTTTTATAATATTGAGGCATATTGCGTAATATTTCTTTTTTTAGGTTATTTTTTTTAATTGAGTCATTTATGGAAAAGCTAAATTAATAAACCGCGGAATATCATCATATATTTAGTATTATTTTGAGAAATGTTGAAATAAATATGATATTTTTTGTTTCATTTGTCGATTAGTGGACCTAAATCTGCAGTGTACTGCTTTTCTCAGTATAACTTCTTTTCTCAGTTAAACTTCATTTCATAGTTGTAATATATATTCATATCAAATATATATTACATAATTTAAATGTATTTTAGTACTTGTATCATTTTATAAAAATGTCCGATGGAAATAGCGTATGATATACGTAACATGGTTATCTGAGAGATAATGATCATTTTTACGACAAATATTATCAGTTTGTTATTACTAATACGGATTGGTAAAAACCAGAAAATGTATACGATAAATTATGCGATACGTAAGTATATTGTACTACATACAGTTTATTGTATTTATAGCCGCATTCATGCCTCTATTATTAAATATATCGAATGCAGTTCATGGATTGGTTGAAAATATTTACATTTTTTATAAAACGCATTCATCGCTTTCATCCATCACTTATTTTGTAGTAAAAAAAACAATACAATTTATATATTTTTAATATTCATCGATTTGATCTGATTTCGTGGATTTAATGAAAATATTTACATTTCTTATAAAATGCTTTTATCTATCCCTTAATTATAATAAACAATTGATACAATTTACATATTTTATATATTCACCAATATAATATGATTTCGTTGATTGGCTGAAAATATTTACATTTATTATTAAATTCTTTTTTGCATCACTTATTTTATAATAAAAAAATCGATACAATTTACATATTTTTTATATTCACCGATATAACCTGATTTCATGGATTGAATGAGAATATTTACATTTATTATTAAATGCTTTTATCCATTACTTATTTTATAATTAAAAAAATCGATATATATTACTTATTTTTTATATTCACCGATATAACCTGATTTCATGGATTAGATGAGAATATTTACATTTATTATTAAATGCTTTTATCCATTACTTATTTTATAATAAAAAAATCGATATAAATTACTTATTTTTTATATTCACCGATATAACTGATTTCATGGATTGGATGAGAATATTTACATTTATTATTAAATGCTTTTATCCATAAATTATTTCATAATAAAAAAAATCGGTATAAATTACTTATTTTTTATATTCACCAATATAACCTGATTTCATGGATTGGATGAGAATATTTACATTTATTATTAAATGCTTTTATCCATTACTTATTTTATAATAAAAAAAATCGATATAAATTACTTATTTTTTATATTCACCGATATAACCTGATTTCATGGATTGGATGAGAATATTTACATTTATTATTAAATGCTTTTATCCATTACTTATTTCATAATAAGAAAAATCGATATAAATTACTTATTTTTTATGTTCACCGATATAACCTGATTTCATGGATTGGATGAGAATATTTACATTTATTATTAAATGCTTTTATCCATTACTTATTTTATAATAAAAAACTTGAGAGATGTCAAGGGACAAGCGGATGGAACGAAGTTCCTTTCGATTAATTAGTGAAGGAATTGTAATAAAATTTTTTTCTTTTAAGTTATAATAATAAATATTGTTAATATTTTTTATTATTTATCATGTACAAAAAACCTGTATACACTCAACAAAAATAATCGTCGCGACACCACACTGTTCAATGCGAAATAGAAAGACGAAACGAAAATAACTGGCTTGCTTTCTATGAGAGAGAGAGAGAGACAGACAGAGAAACACGCGCACGCCCGCTAGCAACTATAGCAAAAAGTGTCGTTACAACTTTTGGTCTTAATTTTTTCCGTCTAGCCCCCTTTTGCAACGCGCGATAAGGAACTTCGTTCCAAAAAATCGATATAAATTACTTATTTTTTATATTCACCGATATAATCTGATATCTATAAGGTAAGGTAAAGTAGTTAATTAATTAGTTATTTAATATCAACACGATCTATTTCTAATTGAATTTTCTGAAAAAAATATTTAGAATAGAAATCGAGCAAAGTGTTCTATACAGTTTGCAAAGAAAACATTACAGCGAACAAACTAAATATAAACGCTTCGACACATGGATGTATCCATAGTAAGAAATGTTGTCCTTTTAAAAATATTTGTATTCATATGATTATGGTTTGTCGGTTTACTTTAACATTCACGGTAAGATTCTATGTTTACATGTCACTTAATTATTCTGTAATTATCCATGTATTATTATATTAAATTAATGACGTGATTTTGGAAAATGTTTCATAAAATCTTGATCCAACCTTATCAAAATAACTAATTCCATTAATTGCAATACATGTGAGAAAAGAACAAATTTTCAAAATATTTTCATTAATATTTGTTTTAACTGAAAAAGAAAATAGTAAACCGAAAAGTGTTTTAACATTTTCAATCATCAATATCAATAATATTGTGCGCCAGCGTCATCGCACGGGTAGGACGACATAACCCGATTATCCAACGTCAAAGTTTTGTTTACGTTAGACAGACGGTGCGGTCCCGTAACTCGACTCGAGCTCGGCAGCAGTTCGGGAGACATGTGTCGACTAAGTTAAACTGTTCGAGTTGTCGCAGTGCCGCAATGATGATACCCATCGATATCGCCCGACCGGATCTACTCGGAAAACTTTCAACTCCATTCTACGGTTTCATGCGAGAACAACCTTCAATCGAGCTGGCCGAAAGAGTTTTTTTAAATATTTTAATTTATTTTAATTTTATGGGACATACTTCTAGCGATCATTACTATTTGAAAGAATGACCGAAGAAATCAAATCTAAATCTCATGCTGTATTGCTTTGTATTTTTAATGCTAATTGTGATATTAACTCAACGAGTTGCAATTATTTAAATTTTTTATTATAATCTACGGTTTGCCCTAATCAAAATTAGTTTCTTACTATAAAATCGGTTTATAAAAATATTTCGATAAACTTTTTACCATGGTTATTTTTTGTTTGACTTCTTAATATATTTCTATAAATTATATTTGCATTATTTTTTCAATGACCAGATGTTTTCATAACTATCGCACTAATATATCATATCCTGCGGACGTGGAAAGACGAAGGGGAATTAGGAAATAAGAGATCTTTCTCTAAAAAAGTTTTTTGGTGTTTTCTCCTTAAGAACCGAATGTCATAAATCGCGCCCGGTATGGCGGATTATGAGGCGTAAAATCAGAAGTTCAGAGCGTACGAAGTTCAGAGTGTCCGAAGTTCAGAGCGTTAAAAAAAGTCTAAACGTTAGGTGGTCTCTCCGCGCAATATTTCTGTGCATCTTTAGAGTGAGATATCAATATGTTTATTTAGCATTTTCTTATGGCGTAATCGCAATAACGGAGTTTGACACACATAAGCTCGTATTAATAGACAAAACATAAAACCAGATTAAGTTACGATTACCTAGGTCTAGATTAATATCAATGATCGTATTATGTATCCAATGGTTCAATAGACGCATATTAAACTAGTACTAACTAATCGAGTTTGGAAATACAAAGATCCGAATGCCGATCTGACATTTATGTTTTGATTTAATACTTTCACCTGCGCAGAACGTACTGCGTATCAATTGTTAGCTAATTTCAGGCACATTTTTATATATTGAATTATTTATTGAAAGTTCTGAAATACTAAAGTTGTAAGCGTTGTTCCTTTTTGGCTGAAAGTATTGCGTTTACCAAAAAAGTAATAAAATGAATACAAGAAAAGGAAACTACACGAAAACAGAGAAAAGGCTATTGGTACATATATTGGTCCCTTACAAAGATGTAATTGAAAATAAACGCAGCGATGGAACAAGCGTGAAGATGAAAAAAAACGCTTGGGACGCTATTGGCGAGAAATATAATGCTAGTGATATTATTAATGAAAGGGTGAGTACAGTCAAATGTACATGTAGTACAGTCAAATGTACGTGTAGTATATGTAATAGAATACAGAATTGATTTGTTTGTACGAATGTAATTTCTTTGTTTATATAAAGTGATACCTATTGTATACATTCTAAGCAACCGTACTTAAGGAGTAAACTCCAGTCGCGCGTTGGAGCTGACACGCAACAAATTTTATTTTGAATATTTTGCAATATTTAAATAATTGAAATATTCAAATAATAAAATTTAAAAAAATTGTGGTCCAAACTGGTTTTTAAAAATTATGACACGTGTTTTCGTCCGTTAGTCTATACATATGATAACACGCCACAGTCTGAAACTTTGACCGATTTTAGTAATTTTTTTTCTATTCATTTCACAATAATAACAAAACGAAAGTTTAGCGATTATCACAACGATTTCTCAAACAGTTTTATATTCATAAACAATTTTGTTTCAAAATTCACTCTTGTTCTCGGTAACTGAACTCGGTCCCGTTTTGAGTGAATCTTCTTCCCTTACTTTCTTCTCCTTGCTACTTTTAAATTAAACAAATTTTAGTTTTCAAAATTATTCTTTTGGGCCAAAAGGACCGTTCATGACAATATTGTTGATGGGTTTTGCCTGATTATTAGTTATGATTAGCTAATATATACTTATTGAATTACTTTGATATATAAATGTTGGAGAAAATATTCACTGTTAAAATAATATTATTGAAAAAAAAATGACGGGTAAGTGCATATACATTTAATTAGAATAATTTAATGTCCTGTTTCATTATGTCATTTTCATAATTAAGGTATCTAAGTGAATGGAATGATAAAGGCAAATCTGATATACCAGATATTTTATTTTATATAAATTAAGAAAATGAACAATTCGAATGTCGTAAATATTATGATAGTTATTTAATTATCCAAATATTTGATTTATTTCCTTAAGTAAATCCGGGAGCGTTTAAAATGCGATCTGAGTATTTTAAAGCATTTATTTTTAAGTGTTTAATGAGATAGAAGTCTTCAAAGGCAGACGTATAATTAGTATATTGCGTTAAATAATTGTACAGACGAGCAATTAAATAATATGATTCGGAATTGAATAAAATATTACTTTTGAAATTGCTGTTTCATCTAGGCCGCATACAGTTTAAAATCGCTGTGCGTGCGGTCGTCTCGATAAAGACGTCGAGTGCGAATCTTTACGAGACCCGAACGTTTGAGATTATTGTGATAGTTTCAGTAAGTTGGCCAAGCCTTAATTAATTTATTGAAACTGAGAAGACGAGCGAACGAGCGCCGATATCGTCCGGTTTCTAGCGCTTCTCGCACTTGTCGCTTACAAAGTCAGTCAACTTTAGAGGCTTCCTTAAGGACTACCAGATTATTTTATTGGAGTTTAGTTTATTTCCTTAAATGGAACTTGCGCTAGTTTAAGTTGCGCCGTAGACAGTAACGTTTGGAATGATTTAGGGTACCTGATGGTTATGTTTCATGCCAAGTCGAATTATTAAATTATTTTTGAAGTTATACTCCTTTAGGCGCGTTATGGGAAAAAGTAAGGTTAAGTTTCGGTATGTATTTATTTACATTATAAATTATTAATTTATAATTTATACTTAAAATTAATAAACTACGATAAATTTTGAACATACTCGTTTATTATCATTATAATTAATTAACCGTTTTATTTAGATTGTTTTAGTAAATTTAATAATTAATTTTATACACGTGTTTATATTAAATTGAATGAGTATTAATTGAAATTTTTAAACTAAATAAATTTAATTTTGTATTTTATTTAATTAATTCAAAAACCTAAATAATAAAATTACAATATAAAAATATAATAATCATTATCATTATTATTTAATTATTAAATGATAAGATTATAATTCTAGATAAAAGATCACATTATTTAATGCTCTGTGTGGGAAAATAAATTTTAATTCATAAAATTTAATTGGTTGAATTTAAATTTCACCAACCTTTTTTCTAGTTGTAGGTATTTGCAACAATTCCATCATTTATTTAAATTTTATTTTAACTTCGCTAAAAGCTGAAATATCTCAATTCGGATCTATGTATTTATATCAACCATTATTATATTTTGTTTATAATGTATAATAATACGAACAAATTTTAAAATTATGTCTTTGAAATTTATTTTTGGTTTGATTGGTGTTGATTTTCCTTGACCATTATTGTAGCATTATCTTTGCTAATATCCCACCTGAAGATGTTGTAATAAAACGAAACCTAGGTCGTGGTAAAGAAATTAAAGAAAGTAGAAATAATACTACATCACGTAGTTTCATTTAATGGTGAACAATGAATTTCTACAAAATTAATGCCAAATATATTAAATATGTCTTCGAAATAAAATATTAATCCGATTGGATTATAGTAAAGAAGTTTATTACCAAAATTAAAATTATGAAATTAGTCACAATTAAATGAAACTACGTGATGTAGTATTATTTCTAATATTTTTAATTTTTCAAATTAAAGATAGTAGAAATAATACTACATCACGTAGTTCCATTTAATTGTGAATAATGAATTTCTACAAAATTAACGCCAAATATATTCAATATATGAAATTAGTAATAAAAAATATTTTTATGTGGAGTTATTTATGAAAATGAAAAAGAACTCTGTACTCTGGAGATCACATTATGGGTGTCAAGCTTGCAATAATTTTACTCTGTTTATTAAGCGTAATTAAAACTATTAAAAGTAATAAGTTATATACACATTGGTGTTGGTTTTAAGTGATCATTATTTTAGCATTATCTTTATATTAGGTAATTATTATTAATTTATGTTAACACAAACTTTCGTCTTCTTCCTTTTCACTTTATGCCACATTTCTCGATCTTAAGCAGTTTGTATCCACTTCTCTCCAACTGTTTTCTTGACGTCGTCATATCAACGAATCTCTAGTCTTCCTTATGGCCGTTTCTGGTCCCATGGTCTTCATTATACCACTGCCTTGCTCCCCAAACTTTGTTTGCGTGTGACCTGACCACCTACTCCAATTTTAATTCCGTTTTCCGTTTTGTGACGTAAACTTGCCGTTCTTTCCCAATATATAATGTTTTTTTAATTAAAATGAACCAAAATTGTATTAACTGGTTGTTAAAATATTATTTCTTAATTCTACTAATATGATTTTTACGTGATTTAATATCATGTAAAAATCATCCAAAGGTTCTTTATATTACGGTTAATTAATTTTATCGATAATCAAGTATTAGAAATGTAAGTGATGAAATGCCGCAACTGGTAACAATCGTTTAGGTAAGAAGTGTTAAATTTTATTAAGTTCTGTACATTTTTCATTTTGCATATTTAATTGAGATGAAAATTATCATTGACTTCAAACCATTTGGTGAAAACTTTTGAACCAAATATCGTGTTTTCAGCAAGCGTAACTTACGGCATCCTTGCCTGTTAGTAGTAGAAAAAGGACTATTTCATAGATTTATATTTCTAACTAAAACGGTTTCAGCAACCTGTACAATTATGTTTATATATTGTCATCAACAAAGCAAAGGGCGGAACATTAAACGATTCTGGATTAGACATTACCATCGTTTAAATTTTTACATGGGGGTTTTACGTTTTCCTATCACGTGTATCTTCGTATAATATCTTCGTTTTGGCTCCTACGAGCCTGGGGAAGGGGCATATGTGTATAACGAACTATGTCAAACACTACCTAAAATTTACTATGCCACTATAAAGTTTTGCAAGGTAAGATCGCTATATGAACAATATATATATATATATATATATATATATATATATATATATATATATATATATATATATATATATATATATATATACATACAATATATGTATGACAAAATACAAATGTATTTCCGTGAAGGGGGTATTCAGAATCGAATTGAAAAAATGCAACATATAAGTTGATGTTAGATAAAACTTTATTAGTTTACACACGTACACACACACACACGGGCGCGCACGCTCACACACACACACACACGCAAACACACGCTCGAACACACATACGAACACACGCACACACACGCGCACGCACACGCACACACACACATGCATACGCACCCGCACACATACACGCACACTCTCACGCATACGCACACATGAACGCACGCGCTCATGTACGTACACAAACATGTACACACGTGTGTGCACAGATGGAATTAAGTGCATGTTTAATACATAAGACCGATTCCTAAACGTGCCTCTCGAATATTTTCGTATAGTTTAGAGGTTTATAGAACTCTCACTAGAGCTAAACATTACCATAAGATTGGTCGTGTTTATTTTGTCAATATTAATGGCACGAGAACTTCAATTTACGAAAAGCATATTTCAAAGCACGTTTATAGTCAAGGGATCTAGACAGATAACTTTTCGGTTGACAACGGCCAGATATAACTTTTTTTTTTATTATTTGTTTATTTATTAAAAAGATTTTTCTTTTTAAGACATTTATCTTAATGCGTTCCCGATTCTAATTTAGATGACGATACATATTTTAGTCTATTGGTCTATTTTGTTTTAAAGGAAATGTTTTTCCACTTCAATAATGATCTGAATTCAAATCCCTTCGGTTACAGTTTTCATATTTTCATCGATATAAATAAACTCCAGACTGTCCATTTTACTACGAAATGTGAAAATATGATATTGTCATAAAATTTGTTAAATGATTATCTTCTGTTCTCGAATTCGCCCGCGTGTTATTGACTAAATGTACTCTTTACCTCATATACAAGCAAAAACTCTCCAGCCACGCAAATCTGCCGCCTAGTCGAAATAATTAACCACTGCGTAAATATACGCAACAACAATTTATTACGTTTATAACTACTAAACTGTAAATGATAAGATTACAGTGTCGAAGGAACTTCTGTAGTTTAATATGTTTACTTGTTTATTTGCCAACAACGAAATTTATTTAAATAAGAACTCATGAGTTCTCATAAATAAAAATCAATGAATTATGTGTTCAGCCATAATATGAGGTTAAGTAACAATAATTTTACTTGTCTTTAAAATGCTTACTGTATTTTACGTTTTCGGGATAGGTTTATATCGTCAATAAGTTTTGCTACAGTTCTGGTGAGATATTTAGTTTTTCATGCGGGAATTTTTTAGGTTTTACGTCCAGTGTCTGCTACATCATAATTGTAAATAGCGTCTCTTAATCCAGAACACATTATCTGTATGCAAATTTAATTCAAATTCTAATAGGCCATTTAAGCGTAAAGAAAGATAAACAAATAAAAATGTTACGTTTCTCATTTAGTATAGAGAGATAGCTTTTTATTGTTTCAAGTTTGTAATTTAATAAAGAATTGTTATTAAGAAATAAAAATAATAATAAAAATTTTACGAAACACGTAATAACCTCATTCTTTTTGTTATCAAAATGAAAGTGTTTTGTTTTTTACGTGTTTTACTGATTCAAAGTGTTTGATAGAAATAGCATTTAAGAAATGTAATGAAAACCACTAGAGTTAAAAAATATAAGATTTTTCATTTGTCTGATAGATAATTAAAAAAAAAATTTTTAGAGATTTTTTTTTTCATTTTATGTGCATAAGAGTGTCACTGTTATTCTTATAACACCTGTACGTAATGCTATACGAAAATAAAAGATTTCCCGTTTGTCTATTTCATAATTCAAATAAAACTTTGGAGGGACTTATTTTTTTCGCTTTCTATAAATACTAATGTAATTTTTATTCATACAACCTCTGGGCATATATTACAAGTTTTTTTCATTTGTGTTGTTGGTATATTGATTTATTTTTTTATTTTTTCTTGGGTCTAATCGTGTAAGCATAAAATAAAATTTGTCATTTGTTGATTAATATTCTAAATAAAATTTCGAAATGATTTATTTTTTTTATTTTCTATATATAAGCGTTCACTTTTATTTTTGTAACACTTGGGTTTAATCTTGTACGTATGAAATAAAATTTGTCATTTATCTGATGGACAGTTTAAGTAAAACTGTTAAGGAGCTTATTTTTTCGTTTTCTATATTTAAGGTTGCCATTTTTTATTCTGGTAACACCTATCCTCAACGTAATAATGACTGCTTCTAGTTCCCTATCACTTGTTGAATGACTACGAAGACCTACTTAGCGAATTATGGTATGCTCGTAGGGAATTAATTTTAAAAATTGTAAGGTTGTCTTAAGAATGCCGTTGTACAACAAGGAGTCCTTATAGATTCAAAAAACTCCAGCAGTATTAGATACATTGCATGAAATTTTGTAAGTGGATGCATGGTGTAGAAATTGATTTTTTATGTTCTCAAATATTAAAGAAAGTTATGTGCACATTTACATGTAGCTGAGAACTTTTTTACGTTTTTCATCAAGTGGGGCATTAAAAACAAATTCAGATTTCGTTTATCAATAGATTTGAAAAAGTTGTAAAAATTATATTTAATAATTTTAGATTTGCAATTGCAATTAAAATTGTCAGTTAAATTACATTAAGAATTTCAGTAGATATAGAAAACTACGCAACCTTCTTTTCAGTGTTCCAGTATACCTTTGGCTGTTTTTTATTTTGTTAGTTTGGTCAATGTCCTAATTAAAATATAAATAAGGTAATAAACCATATAAATCACAATTTGTGATTTGATGACATGAGTTGATACATGATAACTATAATGAATGGACGGAGGAGCGTATCATAAACGTATTGTAGTTTGCTTACAACCCGAAAAATATACATAGCTTGAAGAATTTAAGAGTCTAACCTAACTGCGAATTCTAAGTATTATAAATAAATAATCATAGTCCATATCCTTAAAGGTACAACTGAATATTTATTAAATGTAACTACCTTAAATGACGTCTTCGGGAATTTTGTGTTTGTTAATCGGAGCATTGCATGTGTCATTCATATCGATCGTTTGACATAAGTCATCCCGCAACAATAAGGACCGTTATTCGTAAGTATCCGGTTCCGGTTCAATTGGCCACCAACGCACGATGCAAGGTTGGTGACCCGCGCTCGCAACAAACAAAAACTCGACCACTCGCTAAACTATTTCAACTAGATCAACGTTTCAAGGCCCCCGCAGTGCGAAGGAGAAAAAAGCGATACGCGGAATACTCGACGCCGACCAGTCAATGAGTACTCGAATAGCAATTTGTACCTACTCAGTACGTGCCTATTATGTTTCAGTTGGTCTTGAGTTGACGCAAGGAATGTATATTGATTATGTCACAACAACATTTATTTATTTGTGTAGTTACGGTTTCAAGATCAACGATCGTCGTACATAGCTGCACGTTTATTTTAATACGTGCCTTTTCTGAGATATTGTCATCTTACGTTTTTCTCATTTTCAACCGAATCATATTTTTTTAATTTATTCTTTTAGTACAAAATAGTAGAATATTTTGTGGCGTTGGTCTTCAGAACGGACTATTTTTATCAAATGTATTTCAAACGACAGGGTGAAGTTCGTAGTTATTATATCAGTAAATAAAAAGGTTAACGACCGTTATATTTAAACAATCGAGTAATTACGGTTGTTTTTATTATTTGAAAAAAGTTCTATCTAATGATATACAAAAACTCAATATTGTTCTTTAATTTAGTTTAATACCTCACTAGTGATATAATTTTTTCATTTATTTTAATCGACGAGAAATAGATGTGCGGATATTGTGGAGAGGTAACTAACTATCTGGATAATGTATTGTACTAACTACTATTACTATTGTACTAACTATCTGGATAATGTATTGCACAAATTCTATTTTCAAAGAATCTCATAAGAAAGGAAGACTTTTTGTCAACTTTGAAAATACAAATATTTAGTAATTTAGTTATATCACAAGTGAAGTGAACTCCTTGTAGCGGCTTCAGATCAGGGCCGACTAAAAGGCGAAAACTCTGAATCCAGTGTTATATGGGTATTATTCCAGCAATATAGTCAAATGGAAGCATATCGCCAAAATAGCTATATTCTCGAGCTGTCAAAATATACAATCACTATCACATGAGTACATGACAGAGCAGAATATTCATCAACGGATCATCGTTCATTGTCATCGTTGTGGTGACAATAGCAACGGATCATAATATTCTTCTCTCTCTTGCACCCTGATAGTAATATGATTATTACTGACGTTAGATTAACCCAATATACGAGCAATATTGCTCTGTAATTTATATTCTAATCAAGAAAGGCTAATTTAATATTATTTATTTACTGCAATTTTCTCAATTAGTTTTATAGTTTCCTCAAGGTTCTTATAAAATTGTCGTTGTTATTTTCACACTAATATCACTTGCCTACGAAAATAAGGAATATCTTAGATGCACGGTCGTGTATATGAAACAGTGACACCAGCAAAGATCTGTTTGGAGAAATGATGTAATTATCGGATGTTGATATGATAAATCCACAGCTAATTTATAGTGATTAGAAGTTATTGCGCGTCGATATAAATATAAACCCACGTATCTCAGGTAAGACATTCTGATAATCGAGTCACAGCAAAGTTCGCCATTGGGTCAAAAATGCCATCTTATTATCGAGCTGATAGCATCGCATTCATCTCACCGCCTAATTGCCACATTCGTCTGACCGACACTATTAGGTAGAGTAACACCAAATAAGCCAGGAACCGTAAAGAAAGACCCCCTCACCATATAAACGACGAGGCTTTTCGCTCCTGAACTACACGAACTACGCGTGACGACTCAAAAGTACCAAGCCTCATGAGTTAGTGCAGTGATGTGATAAGTTCACACCAATAGGGCACATTGCGATAGTGTACATGATAAAATAGTGTATAAACAAGCTACTAAGTAGCTCTTTAAACTAGAAGACCACATATTAAATTAGATTAGAAATCCAAATTTGTGAACAGATTGTGATGGTATTCCGAAAGAGTTAAAAAGGAATTTTAAATTTAATCTTTATTAATTTTTTAAGTTCTAATATACAATTTACGGGTTATTAAATTGTTTTACAAGTGTTGTGGGTTTAAAAAAAAACCTCTGTAATCATTTATCAATTTTAGATCTACAAAGTGTATGCATATCTTCTATCTAATTTATTTCTATTACTATCAAACTTTATTTAGACTTAGAAAATATGAGTTTAAAAAATATTAAATGCCCTGATTTTGGACTTATTATTACAGGATCAATATTCAACAGTGCAACGAGTGAAAAATATTGGTGCCATGGTAGATTGTAATAAACATATCGGCAATAACAATAGACAAATGTTTATAAATGATAAGTAAACACAAACAATTATATGTAAATTAGGCACAAAGTAAATTAAGATGAAGTTAAGTAAAATATATTTAATGAACATCAATATATAAAGCTATATCCTCACGTTCCTCTGTCTCTTTTAGAGTACTGTATTTAAAGAAAACCAAAATTTATAGCATCACTCATGTGTTCATCTGTCTGTCTATCATAACCGTTTTTCTCAGAAACTGTTCGACGTGATATTTGGCATAAAAATACAGCATATTAACCCGCATATACGTTAATAGTTTACACTCAAAATCTTTTAATTTGTATATATATATATATATATATATATATATATATATATATATATATATATAGAAATGACAATAGCAACGCCAGTAGCTGTACTATAGACAATGAGATTAACGGAGAAATCAATATTTCCTTCTTTTAGTCTTTGGAACCAATGCTTGAGTGTGTCATACGAGAGAACACCTTCAGCCAAAGTTGCATGTATTTCGCTTTGCCCTAAAAGAAATTCATGAAACAAATTCAAACCAAGTTCTCTTCGTGAATTCTTTATAATTTTTACTCATTAAATCCCAGTAACTATCCGAAGACAATACCATGGTCTTTGTATACTCTACTATAAATTTTGCAAAAGTTTCGCCGAGGAAAAACGTGTCGAGTGTATTAATAATGTTACCCTAATTAATATATGAGTGCTTTTTGATGAACTTAGCATATTAAGGTCATATTTCTTATCCCTGAGCATACGTTGTCATAATAAATCTTTAGCTAGCTAACCTAACTATATCCACGGCTTCACCCCCGTGGAATTATATTTTTAACACGTACATGAAAGCAGCGAAGTTACATTTTAGGATCTTTTTGTATTTTTGTAACTAATTACGGATTTAACTAATTACGGATCTAATTTGTGACTGTAAGAATAACATTAACAAATCAATATACAAATATTTACTATCTAAAGTAAAAACCTACATATTTTTAACACGCACATGAAAGCAGCGAAGTTATGTTTTAGGATCTTTTTGTATTTTTGTAATTAATTAACGATTTTTTTAATATTGTTTTGTTTTACAATTTTATATTACACTCTTTTGTATTTTGTAATATATTTTGATACCTCTAATTGACGTATTTATATTTATTAGTGGCTTAGAGCTTCACTGTACACAATATTTGACATCGTGTTATTTTGTTGGTAACCAAAGTTTACGGTTTCTCTGGAGTTCAAACTCGTGATAAACCTCGGCATGTTCACCAGCTGGTCAGCTGCAGGGCTTTGGTCGCCACAATTAAGTAATTTTTCAAATATTTAATTAGTAACATTGGGCCATTGCACATATTTGGAAGGCCTGAATTTCTTAACAGCATAATAAGCGTACAGGCTTTTAATGGTGGTTCGTGAGATAGTAAGCCAGAAAGATTAATCGAATTTTAAAATTATTGTGAATAGTGGACTGCATTCTCGATATTGTTTACCGTGGCAATTCACTTATGGTTTATGATTTGGTCGAAGATTTTTTGTATTAACAGGTTATTGATTTCATTGAGTGTTGTTCCTAGGCAATACTATTGCCCTTGAACACAGCAAATGAAAGTCTCTTTTGAGTAAATTCTCGAGGCCAGGATATATTGCGTCTATAAGATGCTGCACACTATGGATTATCCGACTTAGTGTGTCAGTTAGTGCTGAAATTTAGAGAAGGAAAAACTCCTTCCCAAGGTTGAGCAATTGTTTGGGAAGTCGGGATGAGTGTCTCCACTAATATAGATATGATGACTGATATAATATGATCCACTGATATGATATGATAAGGGAGATAAAAATAATTAAATTTTAATTTTCCAAATAATTAAGTATTTAAAAAAAATAAAATAAAACATTAGTTTAAAATTTTATTATTCAATTAATTATACAATTATGTCTCATTCTATTTTAATTGCTTTATTAAAAAATAAAAATATGAAAGTTTTTTTAAATACTTAAATTGAAAAAAATAAAAATAACTAAATTTGAATTTTTAAAATAAATAAATCTACAGTTAAAATTAATTTTAATATTATATTTATTGATTTTAAAAGGAGAATAAACAAAAAAATTTAAAGTAAAAATTTTTATATTAATAAGATTTAATGTTAAAATTAATTTTTAGTGTAATTAATTTTTTTAACGGCAGATAAAAAGATTAAATTTTACGCCCCCGCTGACACAAAACAAAATGAAAAGCTGACCTTGACCATATTTTTTTAATTTATACTAATATTTTAGGAACGCATGGAGAACAAAAAATATTTATTATTTCAAACGATAAATAGGCAAGTAATACGCATTTTATTTTTATTTTTAAAAATACTATCGTAAGATCTAAACTACTTGTTCACATTATATAGTGAAAGGCAAGTTTATCTACATAATATATATATATATATATATATAATTATATATATATATATATATATATATATATATATGTATGTGTATATATATATATATATATATATATATATATATACATATATATATATTTACGATATGCAAATTTATTTTCATAACAATTAACATTACCCAGACAATATTAGACAATAAAATTATTTTTAAATATTTTATCTTTAGCGATATTTTATTAATTTTTGCATTAAAATTAACATAAAGATATATGTGTCCGTCATGGCGGACTTTTTACAGGGGTTTTTAAGCTTAGCAACTTTTCTATAGAAAGCATTCACATTTCTCTTACCATAAAGGCAGCGTTCATAACAAACGCATTCGCTCGACTGTTTTTTCATTGACTTACGTTGCAAAAATTTTAAAACATAAGAGTCATTACTACTTAGACTTTTCTTCAAATAATTGACTTTTTACAGAGTATAAATGTAGCACAACTATTGAATTATATTGTAGTACTATTAATAAATCATTTGTTTTAGCAACAAAAAACGTAAAACCATTTAGATTGCAGTTTTTTCATTAATCTATAAATAATTATTATAATATATGTGATTTTTTATAATTTAAAATAAAAGAATATTTCAAAGTTGTTTTATATTGTTTGATTACCCCTGTGTTTATTATGTTGAAAAACACAATCGTCAAAGTCTTACGAAACATATACATAAGTAGTACTGCTTAATTTGTTATATCATTTTCATAAATCTAGATCTCGAAAAAATAATTTTATATTTTCAGTCGTCATTTATGGATGAATTAAATTTATATTCTAATTTGTATGGATTTATAAGAAAACGAGAAAGTTTCTGTTTGATATCTAATAATAAAAAAAAACTTTCGAAACAGATTCTAAATTCGTATTGTAACTGGAATATACCTGTACAAATAAACGAAAAAGCTAGTGTGCTTTAGACCACACGACTGAAGTAAAACTTCAAATTCACAAAATATGAACTTTAAAATGAATTTACAATTTCATTCACTTTAAACGTAGAATATTTAATGTATTGAACAAAATAATAATTTATAAAATTGTTCAAGAACGAAATGAAATTATAAAATAATCAAAAAATCACCGTTCGCGTAACGCTAGCAAACTCGCATATATATATATATGACATTAACAAATCAATATACAAATATTTACTACCTAAACTAAAAACCAACATATTTTACACCAATATACCAAATATTTACTACCTAAACTAAAAACCAACATATTTAACGCTAGCAAACTCGCATATATATATATATATATATATATATATATATATATACATATACATATACATATTTCATACACTGGCTATGACAGGAAGAGAGAAAGAAAATGTGCGCGCGCACTGCTCTCTCTTGCTCCTACAGTGTGATACAGACAATAGACTTGCACTGTGTCTTAGATATACGAAACATAACTGGCTATGAGAGAAAAAGAGAATGAAAATGTGTGCTCGCACCTCTCTCTCTTATCCCTACAGTAATATACGAAACGTAACTCTCTCTCTTTCTGTCTTCACTAACTTATATCTCCCTCTCAACTTCCGTTCGCCTCGCCCGATCACACTTTTCGTAACGCTCTCGTCACGCATTCACCAGCTTACTCCCCAAGTCAAGCGTGCGTAAAGAAGTTTTACTTCAAAAAAAAATTAAAAACTCAAAAGAAATATTCAGTGAATAAATATACAGACTCATGCCTTCGATTTACAAATTTGTAATGAAATATTTTTCAAACCATTTTCATTACCATATAAACAGGATTTTATTGTTTTAAACTTTTTCCTCCTGTTTAAAACGCGTTGTTTTTTTTTTTAAATGATACCATAGTCGGCAAAGTCTTTGCCGTAATTCTTTGTACATAATATCACTCTATATATAAGTCATCGATATATGACTCAACAAGATCGGTGGATTCAATTTAAAGTTGCAAGGGTACAAACAAACATACATTGTAAATGTGATAATAAGCATTTTACGACTGGTGACATCACCTTGATCCGTATAGCCGGGTAATAACTGTGACAAAGAATTCCCGTACAATCATTGGGAAATAGTACCTTTACTCTGATTCCATCGTTGAATACTTTGATTTGACCATTCGAAACGTTCTCAGAAAAAGGCGAATCGTTGACGTCGTTCAGACAAGGATGTCGAATGTATTATTAAACGATTTATACCTCAGATGCGTACTGCAGGCGCACATACCGGCGTCTATAGCTATTTAGTTTCGGTTTGTAGTCACCGTTATCTATGATATGAACGGATGTGTCATTATAATCAGTCACGTCGTTGCAACACAGTTTATCGGAACAAGACTGCATTGACGTGGAGACATTTATTTTATATAAGATCGATGAGAAAAATATAATACATATAAGTTGTGTTCTTTTTTAAATGTTCCAAATGAAATAGTACTTTTTGTTTACGCAATAAAATTAAAAACATGCCATATTTTTAACTTTACTGAATAAGTTTAATGCCAAAATATATTTGTAAAATTAAATAATGATATTTGTTTTTACAAAGTATAGTTTTGTATGATAGTTATGAAATGATTTTACATGGTACATTTTTTTGGATTTATTCAATATATAAGTTTTAAGGTCATTAAATAATAAGGCTAAGATACAATGTTTAGTATAGTAAGCAAATATAAAAATATTTATTTATTAATTTATGTATTTACTTTAATGTATCTAATTGGTTCATTGACGGGTTTATATCTACGAGAGCTAAGAGATTCCTACCAACCAGAACACCATTCCAACCCCGCTCGACGAACGGTCAGGATTCAAACCCGGGGCTTCGCTGTATGCCGCGTCTTATAAATGTCTCGTGATCATCCCAACACACCACAGCGAAGACTTTACAACAATTTAATTAAAAATAAATTTTCAACATTTTCGTAAATATTTTAAAATTATCTTGGTCTCTATATGCAGATTGATAATATTTATGAACTTGAATTTAATGAAAATAAAGAAATAAAAAATAACTTCTAAATTCATAAAATAGATTCTATTTCATAAACTATCGTTTTTTTATAGATCCAATTCGATAGGAATAAATAAAAAAAAGAATATTTGACTAATTTTTGAAATTATGCACAGAAAATATGTTCTGTTCCTTCTCCGAAACGGCTAAAATAAAAATTACGAGAAAACGGCCTTACCAGGAGTTTACATGTAGTCTATCGAAAATCTATAACAATGATTCTATATCTCGTAGGTTTTGAGGAATTTACCTTATTCTACGACTGTGAAAAATATATTTAAATTTTTTTGGACAACATATTTAAATTTTTCAAATGGCATTTATATTTGTAAAGAGTGTACTATAATTACTATATACCCTTAAATGTTTATATGTATGGACTTAAATGCACAGAAAATTATCCTGGTATGAGTTCTCCGTTAGAGTTAAATTATTTAATAGGCTTTTAAATTGAGATTTTTAATGTTACCTTTGCTGATATTGGACTATAATATAAACTGGAAAATATAGTGATTAAATAATTAGATCCATAGCAACGCCATTTGTTAGAAATAATTTTGCATATTTCCTAAAAAAATGGTCTATTATTTAGAATAAAAAATATTCCATTTCTATATGCTAATATCTTGTTGACTTTAAGACTACCTAACCTGGCCTAGCCTAGTCAAGAATTTGATAAAATAGGAATTAATGATCTAAGAAATAAAATAATAATTAAAAATAATTCAGCCGAATTTAAATTTATATAAATAAAAAAAAAAGATCATTACCTTTATTTTTGAAGTATGAATACAAAAGCTTAAATTAGCGTATTTTTTTAAATTTAGTGTAAGAAGCACAAACATTTTTGATGTTTTTAGATATAGTTTAATTCTATATATTATAATAAGGCTAAACCATAACCGAAACTAAAAAACTTAGTAATTAAATTTTTAGACGCATAACAACGCCATTGGTTGAAAAGAATTTGGTTACTCCTTACAAATTGGTCTAAAATTTCAAATCAAATTTATTTTATTCTACATGCAAATTCGTAATATCTATCTTTTATTTGCTAAATTTGATAACAATTGGTCAATTAGTTTCTGATAGTTTCTTAAGACAGATTACTCTCCTGCGAAATTGAGAGAGAAATATGGTATATTGCAACGTAAACTAGATAATAATTCACCCGACAAGATTTTAAACGATAGGGCGGGAAACGAAAATTTCTGTTTTTATTTTTTTTACATCCAAATTTGCTTGATATACCAAAAGCCACGATTAATTTTTATATGTCATTCAATTTGTTACCTCATTAAAGACGTTCAAAAATAAAATTGTAAAATTTATTCTAAACTTACACTAAATTGTTAATACTTTAACTTCTGCAAAAATTATTTTTGCTTTTACTTTTTCATGTCTAATTTTTTTCTATATTACATGAGCTTTTGCTTGATATACCAAAAGCCACGATTAATTTTTAATATGTCATTCAATTTGATACCTCATTAAAGACGTTCAAAAATAAAATTGTAAAATTTATTCTAAACTTACACTAAATTGTTAATACTTCAACTTCTGCAAAAATTATTTTGGTTTTACTTTTTCATGTCTAATTTTTTTCTATATTACATGAGCTTTTGCTTGATACATCAAAAGTCACGATCGATTTTTAGTATATCCATCAATTTGATACACCTTTAAAGACTTTTAAAAATAAAATATTAAACTTATACCAAATTATTAATACTAAAATTATTTTGGATGATCTAACTCTATACTCGTATCAAATTTTAGCCCCTTAGGTTATACGGTTTAGAATTTAGAAAAATATGACCGACAATCGGAAAAACCGGTAGAAAACGACAAGTGTTCCGCTGTCAGTTTCGATGTAAAGCACTGATTACATAGGTACACAAAATTTTTCTTTCAATTAGGATATTATTAAGAGATTGAACAAGAGGGTAGAAAATACTTCTGACATTAATGCATTGCATTAAATAAAATGTCATATGCGGTACTAAAATATATTCACAGGACTATAGGCGGCACTAAAATATCACTTGCGACATTAAAACATTATCGGTGATATTAAAATATCATCTGCGGTACTGAAGTATAATTTACGGCACTAAAATATTATTTGCCGTACTAAAATATTATGTGCAGTGCTAAAATATCATCTGCGGTACTAAAACATTATTTCTGGCATTAAAATATAGTCAGTTGTACTAAAATACTAAAATAAGTAAGGTAGTATACCTTACTAAAATATCATTCTCCACAATGCACAAAAACCATGGTTAGTAAATAATATTAGCATTATGTATGATAAAAAAACGAAAGATGTCAATTAGATTTCCCGCTTACTTCATTGTATTTTCCATTCAGAATACAAATGTTTTGATTAATCAAATTAGGTAATTAAATAAATTTTTCTTGACTTCAAGTAAAGCAATACAAACCCAAATTAGAATTTATAGGATTTATTTAAGTTTTGGGCTTAATAAACTTTATAGAAGAATCAATTTTTATAATAAGAATTTAAAATATGGAATCCTAAGAGCTGCATTAAAACGCACTGCGTTAGTTAGCGTTAGTTAGCGTTAGCTCTTAAGATTTTATTGCAAATATGATAACGTTTGAATATGAAAAATGTCGTATATACTTATCAAATGATAATGCACTTTACTAATTTACTAAAATATGTTAAATGTAGGCACAAACTATTATTACGCCTGTAATACGCTCCACTTAAAAGCTTACCGATTAATAACAGCTTACGTCGACGAAAAATTGCTCAGTACATTAAAGTAAATTTACCGCAACCTCGCTACATAAAGTGGACGAGAGCATGTGTGTTCTAACACCATCATTATGTCGGCGAAGCCTAAGCGGAGACACTGGCTGGTATCACGTGCCGCAGTAGCGGTCGGCGGGAAAAATTAAAAAGTGTTTAAATAAAAACATTATCTGGCAGGCGGCGGCGCGAGTACAGGCGGCGCACGGCACCGGCAGTCAGTCCGCGACCGCCGAGCGAGATGGACGCGGCCCGCGCGTTTGCGCTGTTACTCGCCGCGCATGCCGTAGTCGCGCACCTAAGCCGCGACAACATCCTCCGTATCCAGCTTTGGGACGACCAGGGACTCACCAAGGTGCCGCGCGTAGTCGCGCCGCCCGCCCGCGATGTTCCGAAGGCCGATCGTGTTAAAAGTTCCCTCGTAAATAGAAACGACTTGGATAGTGTCAAGGCGGAAAACTTAATGGGTGAAATGTTCAATACGTTTTATGAGAGTGAAAGTAGTAAAGTAGAAAATAAAAGGTTTACCCGACTTAACGGTATCGGTAGGAAAACACACCGGTCGCGCACTAGGCACCACCGGCGAAGAAAAGTTAGAGACAACACAAACAATCGCAGTAACATAGACGACGTCGACGTTGAGAATGAACTATTCAACGACCGCCTAGAGGAAGAGCCTGGTGCTCGACGGGGGAACGATAGCTCCAGACCTCTCCTACTGCGTTTCCACGAAGACAAGCGACCTCTGAACGTGTTCGAGTATTCTGAAAGTAGTGAGCTGTCCGACCACGAGGATGAACTGAGTAGGGAAAATAGAACCAAGGATATCGAGCAAACAGCACGACTTAAAGACGCGCTAGGGAGTTCTCCCGAAATAGCCCTGGGCTACTCGATAAGCGCGCTCGCAAAGGGTGACCCATCTCTTGAGGGAAGCCGATTATTGAAAAACATACAAGATTCAAACAAACTTGCCAACAATTTACCAGGAGGCGGGAGAAATGAAAATGGGGCTGGATACAGTGATGTAAACATGGGAAAAGCGACTCTCAAAAATGAATCGGTGGACGCTAAAAATGCAAGCGACCCCGCGGCGCTTATCCAAGATAGCGACGATAGCAAGAGTGATAAGGTAAGTGGGGCATTTTATCCTATTGATATGATATCGGAAAATACAAAGTGGTAAATAAAATACACAAGCCAAGTATGAAATTGACACATTTGATTACTATTTTTAAAGTAAATAGATTACTTTCAAAGTAGAATGAAAAGTTTTGGCAATTTATCGATAAAACGGAATGCTTTATCAGTAATTAATGTGAACGTCATTCTTTATTTATCTTTGCTAATTAACGACCTTCTATGATTATCGCATATGACACATGGCAATGAAGTTATTGAGTGACAGCATAATTTTACTATAGACTTCATACGAAATCAGCTGTTTTCAATTATAAATACGTTGCGTAAATTTATACCGTATGAGTTTGTATTATTTTAATACTTTGACTTTTTTTACCTTGTTTAGTAATTTTTTTTAATAAGCACTGACATACAAATTTCTTTACTTTATTTAACAGATAAAGTTTAGACAGAAGTAATAAGGTGAATATTACCAATTTATAGGTTGTGTGCGAAAATATTTTTACCAAAATAAAATCTCCAAGAGTTTAAATTTACCTAAAAGAATGACAGAATAACAAATCATTGATACATTAATTTAACTTTTCCGACTAGAAAAACTTTTAATGAAGTTACATTGTAATATTATATTGTAATATTCAACGAATTATTGACTCAAAACGAGACGGTTTTAAGATAAAAGAATAATTATTTATTCAGAACTTTAATATGTAACGCTATAAAATTTATAAGATTTACGTTATATCTTTATGCCAAAGTAAAAAGCTGCAACAATATTATTTATGGCTGATGTATTTTAAGAAGTAAGCTGATTTTCACGCACCTTACTTACTCTATCTTGGTTACAACAACAGCGAACGTAAACAAGACACAAGTATAAATCAAATAACTTTAACGCAAAATTTCAAATAGTCTCTTAACATAGTTTAGCAACGCTTCTTTATTGTTACGTATAAAAGTGTAAAATGAAACAATAACAATTTTCTATAAAATGACTTATAATAGACACTCCATCAATTTATTATTTTTGCACAGTACCAGCAATCACATAAAAGTATATTGCTAAGTTAACGGTTTTCAAAGGACAAGTTTTCCATAAAATTATATTTCGTAGGTCTCTTGATAAACAGAATAGTAAATACCGACAGACGATTCATTAAAACTTAGTACCTCGTAACCAATGAATAAAAAGATAGCCCGCCCAACGCGGCTCGCCCTACATAAATCGTATCGAGTTATTGTTAACAGAGCTAAGCAGACACGTAAAGAGCCTGTGGCTAATAAATTGGCTATAAAAGGTTTATTTGATAGTTGCCTGCGTAATTAAATTTACGATCGGACATGGTTAATGAAGGCGTAATCATTTACGATGCATGAAAATTATACTGCCAGTGTGGAGACGCCAAGAACTGCATTTAACAATCAATTTGCACTTAACACAAAGGTTTATGAGTTTAATCTAATTTAGACCTTTCCGGCGGGAAATATGCTCAGAGAACTGTTTGTCGCCTTTGAGGAGTTAAAGTCTTTAGCTCTATCGTAAAACACAATCGATAGAACGTTTGGTACTTCTCGTTTTTGTGCAAAGTGCATGTTAAGATGGTTGAAATTAAAAAGTTATGCGATAGAAATAAAAATTAGGACATTTTAGATAAATTGAATATGTGGACAGAAAATGACTGATTAAAAATATTTATATAAAAAAATGTAAAGAGGTCAAAGAGATAGAGGAGTATGTTTTCCTTCGCGACGTTTTAGTTTAATTAGGTGAGAAATAGTTAGAAAATAAATATAAATATTGGTAATAATTTCTCTCGACTTGCTACTGGTTTAGCGTAAATGTTTGGTTTTAAATTAAAAACGTAAAAAAATCACATTGAATCTGATTCAGTAGTTTTTGTATCACAAACAAGAAAATATGTAGACCTATAGTTGATTTTTTATAATGGTATTTTTCTACTCTGATTCCTTTATTTTAACGATAAAAATTTTGTGGAAAAACTTTTTCCAACAAATTTTTATCGTTTTATACTACATAACATGTAAATCAGGTTATGTATAATATGAGGATAACACTTTACTAGAAAGTTATTTTTAGTATTATTTATTCATATTGAACAAATAACACTCGTTACGTTTCTTTATCAATCTATGGCAGCATTCCTTCTTAAACATTTAACATAAAGATGACCGTTGATTGTTATTGTTAGCGATAGTAAGTTTGAACCAAACCACCAGTAAAATATTTTTAGTTTTCAAATTCTTTATAATAATATTAAGTGAATGATGAAATTAAAATATATAAAAGAATTTTTATATTGATTTGGTGAAAAAATATTCAAACAAATCATGACAATTCATTGGTATGTTCCTTGAAGTATTAAAGGATGTAAAAAAATATAACTTGTCTGTTAGTAAATACACAATAGAAAGTAAATATAGTCCAACTTTGATAATTAAATTTAATAAAATTTAATTTAATTACAGAATATTTTATAGATATTTGACTATAAAATGAACGAAAATACTGAGTTCGAAATTAGATAGCGTTTTGGTAAACAAGGTTTTTAGATTAACATGATTTATTCTCGAGTAATACAAAGTTTCTATGTATGCGGTTATGATTAATTTATCACCACTAAAATTTAGATTGGTAAATCGGCATTATTTTAACAATAATTTTGATAAATGTTTTCTTAAATTCAGTATCCGTCTTTTAACATGAACACATTTAATTTTATTTCAAATTCAACAGGAAAATTCATTCGACACAAAAGGTAGGCTAACTTATAATCTAATTTCAGAGTATCATTTCAGCGAAAGTTCCATTTCAGTTAATTTAATACATTTTGCGATATGCTGTAGAAAATAAACTAATAAAGTCGTTTCACGTTTAAATGTACCTAGCACGAATTTTCCTAGACACATTCAACATAGAAACTCAAAAGATTCTATATAAAAATATAATGAACGGCATTTATGTGAGCTTGAATCGTAATCAGCCTGTTTTTTCCTTACACAAGAATAAGGATACAATATGGAACTTTTTCGGATATTTAAGGCGCTAACTTTATCTGTGGATCTAATGGCTTATAGTTATTATTTATAAGGAACAAACTTATAATTTTTTCGTATGATAAATTAATACTAATTGATTATTATACAAAAGCATTTACATAGAATGTAACCAGTAAAAGAACTACATCTTAAGGCAATAACAATTCGGTGCAGAGATCCAGTTTATATGGAATCAGGAAACATAGTCATAAAATCAATTTGCCTTGACCTCATAACTATTTAAGTGATATTGAATATATTTAGCGTTAATTTTGTAGAAATTCATTATAACTTAATTATTATTCACGACTAAATATAGCCACATGATATAGTATTATTTCTACTATATTAAATTCTTAACAACGACCTAGGTTTCGTTGTATGACAGCATCTTTAGATGAGCAATTATTAAAGAATTTAAATAAAGTAGGAATAATTCTACATCACGTAGTTTCATTTAGTTGTGAGTAAAAATTAAATATTTATATGAAACAAATTTAATTAGGAAACTTATTGGAATAATTAATTAATATAATTTTTTCTTGCGAAAACTTTTCAAAAAAAGTATACTTTATTTATTCCGTTTGTTTACGCTTAATTTTTTTTCTGTTCCATGGAAAAATATTTTGTGTATAGAAGGTCTAAAAATTTATCTAATACCTGTAATATAATACTCGCGTTATCCATGACATCTTAGTGTATTTTTATTATCATTAAATTCGCTGTGATATCTCATTTAGTCTCCGCATTATTAATAAGGGAGTACAAGCCCCGAAATACCGAAACAATATGTCAAAATCTTCGACGAAGCTTCGAAGCTTGGTTGGGCGGGCGGGCGTCAGCGTGGGCTCGTTGAAAATTCTTCAGCGGCACGAACACCACACGGCGGATGCGGTTGAATAATTTACCTTCGTCGTAGTTACGTCAAACGTCCGTCCACTTTGTCCCACCAGGTAAACTTAAGTTATTCGGATAGCAGTCAGTATCATTAGAGACACGATCGCAATTTCGTTTTTAGATTTCTTTTTTTCCAGGAAAGTTTAAAACACAATACTCGCTACGATATAATTTGTAAAGTTATTCTAAAGTAATATATTTTTAAAATGTAAATGTTTAATTTCATTGTGTTCAAAATGTTCATGAATTGTTATTATTTATAACTGTATATTTTTCAATTAGATTTTGGCACTAGTAACTTACGGATTTTCTTTTATACATACTCTACTAATTGCAGCCGTTTTTCAAATAATTGATTCTGGCTTATAAATCCACGACTGCTGAAACTCTTAGGTAAAAATTGGAAAATAGAAAATAATTTTTCACCATATATGCGTATAATATGTTTTTTACATGAAAAAGATTGTTATTTTATGAACTACCTCAATAATGTCAAGAATGATTACAGTTTCAATAATTAAAGACAAATGTTTGACATTCGCACTAAACGTAATCGTAAAAAACATATGCATTAAATCTATTCCTGCATGGGTACGACCAAATGCATATTAAAATACACATATGGTAGTTAACAGGGTAGATATAGAGAACAAAAATATCTTTTATTTTGATTAATCAAAATATCTTTTAAATTGATTGTTCTAACTAAATGTCAGTAATTACCTACAATGTTTTTAAATTCTCAAATCCGTAGTGGTATTGAAAACGGGTCTAAAAATATAGTTGGGATTATAGTAGGATAAATTGACTGTTCCTAAATTTGCTATTTTTGTAATATATAATGAAAGTGTAGATTAATTGAAAACCATCAGGGACAAAATTCTAAACTCTTATTTAAAAAATGTGAACAGCTCCCTATCTCATTCGCTTCTGCAATAAACAGTGAGTTTTATTATAAAATACTTAATAATTACAATAATGCAGTCTTCGTCTAAATTTTAAATTTTTTAATTTTATAACTCAATATTTTTTAAGATTTACCAAACGAAGGAAGAAAAAATTCTTCCTTCGTCAGTTTACACTTTGAAATTATGATTTATGAAATAAGAAAATAGCGAAATACCCCATTTTATTTTTAAAAAACGTAACCAGTGACACCCTATTTAATGGATTACATAAAAAAAATTCTTCCGTTCGATGTGTTCCGGGAAGTAAATCAGTTTTTAAAATAATTTCCTGACTATTAAGTGAGAATCCCGTCTAAAGGATCTATTTCCAATTTTTTTTTATATAAGTCTGAAGCTGTGGAAACCGCGATGAAATAACAAGAAAAAGGGTCAATGGATAAACAGACGGACGGGCGGACCAAGGGATATACAGACGGGCATTAAGAGCTTCCATGTGTTTCTTGTTTTGTGCTGGAAATCTAAGAAATACTTGGCTTGTGGAACTATTTTCAGAATATAAATAACATGTCCTAAGATAAAAGTAAATATATTATAATTATACACTACAACAGATGAAACAATGTTTACAGAACACCGACCTTCTTTAAGCAATATTTTTTTATTTTTTTCCTTCTTGGCCTTGTCGACGGAAGCTTGTTGGGTACAAATATACGATCAGTCACCTAAATACTCGATTGACTCTAACCGAACAAAACGTATGCCAATTAACCTCTACATGGCTTCTTGATGATCGGCGTTATGAATAATCACTCATGATTACGGCTTCATTAGTTGGAATTTACATTGTGCTAACAGGGCTCATCAATCAAGGGTCCCGCAACGGGTACACGCCCGTCTCGCAATGATTTCTCTGAATCAACTCCAATTTGTAACGAAGCGTTCTAACCGCGATCTAGTGGACCGTTGGTGCCGGAAATTAAAGCCTTGAACTCTTTAACACCTGCTAGTTGATTCGACTCCCGAAAGCGGTTTATAATGCCACATCGTTTTATAATATATAGCATGTACTTAAAATATTGATATTGATTTTGAGTAAAACACATTCTAACTTCTTATATACTTCCGTTTAAATGAGAATACGGATTACAATGGTCATATCGAACATTAGAAGAAGATGGAACAAAACGTCATAAACGAAACCGCACATGTATTTGCAATCGGTCTGTAACGTCCTGACTTCGTCGGTTTATTGTTTTTGTTGACATTTTGTTGGTATAGAAATTGTCCTAAAATTCAGTACGAATTGAAGTGTTTACATAATGATAACATGTGTAGTACTAAGTTGTACCTGTTTTCATAAAAATAATCTTCAAGCTTAAGCTTTCCAAAGGCAAGTACGTAAAAATAAGTTTCAGTTATTTTTTAACTATGGTGATAAAAATAATGTAATTTTTCATAATTTTATAAAGTGGCTAGCTGCACATTTATTGATGTACTTATTTCACAATTTATTTGAAAATGATCTGAAATATGAAGTAGGGAAAGTAATTGGTAAAACTATAACCACTATTGCCATACGTATTGATAATAGATTTGAATATTTATATTAATAGATTTGAATTTTTATCTCGCATTGTTTCTATTTTACTTATCTTCTCTAGACTATGTACTAAACCTATGGTTATGACAAGCAAATAGATAAGGGTGTGAGTTATCTTATGAAGGATAATTTTCTTTCCTTTTGAGGTACAAAACCAGAATAAAAAACGTTCGTCGTTAAAAAAATGATTATATTTAATTCTACCGAAGTAACTCTCTAGATATACATTTAAAATGTTAGCAGTTGGACACGTTAGTTTCTAGCAAGCGGTAGTGTTAGCGGTACCGGAGAGACTACCCTTCGTGCCTTATCCCTCGGAAGCGAGACTCGCATGAGACGCCACAAGAGACGAGGCAGGATGACACATCCTGCCTCCGCTGTCTAACTCTCCTTCTTGAACAGTGGCGTAAATTTTAGCAATGCTGTATCTTTTATAATAGAAGGTACATTTTATATTAAGGTGGCCATTTATACGCTGATGTATAAAGTTATTTAAAGGACTTCTATGTAAAATGTAAAATTTATCTATTATTATTCTTATAAATTACATAAATAATCGAAACAACTAATTTACCATTATCGTATCTCCCATAGGTATATAATAATGCGAGTGTAGAGCTGTAATAAAAATTAAAATGATGTGTAGAAATAATTTCTTTAGTTAAAAAAATAGAAAGGAAAATTTGCATCAAAAAAATAAAAACAAGTTGACAATTACTCGCAGCCAGCGCAGCAGACTTTCGTATAATTATATCACATTATCATTAATCTTCCTAAACAGGCGTTTTGAAAATATAAAAAAACCGAAAGATTTTCAGATTCTTCTTTATTTGTGCTATGAAATCTTTCTTCGCTTAACTTATACCCGTATTTTTTAAAATTACTTTGGGTATTTGCTATTAACATCAAGTTTAAAACTCTAGTGATCCTTGAGAAGAGGGGCAGACAGACATACCGGTAGATTACAAAGTGATCCTATAAGTGTACCGTTATTTTATTATGAAACAGGTAACCTTAAAAGACAAGGAATATTTCTAGAAGAATTTTGTCATAGATAAAAATATAAAAATCTATAAATTATTTGGACATCCTCGCTTGTTCCTCCATTTCCAACGATAAGCCATTCTTGGAACAAATTCAACTGATACTCAACGACGGCTTCCGGTAATCGATAATGATAATAAAGCAAGGAAATTACACAGCACACTTCTCTTTCATTGTAGAGCCACGTATCGCGACGTGTGAAATCTGATAAACGAAACAACATCGAGTCACATGGCAAGTACATGGGAAGAAGTGTTCACGATTAGCAGACATATCGTATTACATATATTGACATTTCAATGATAAATGTGCCTGCATTTAAACATGTTAGTGCAAGATGAATCGTGGAAGGTTTTAAAGTTGTACAAAAGAAATACATAAACGTCATCATTTAAATTTTATCTACCTTCTGCAAATACAATACTCTGATTTTTATTCAAAATATAATCGTAACTTGAAACTGAGATCGATGTAGGAACGTTAAAATAAAACACATTAAAAAAATATGTTTTCCGTCTAGGGCGACGTGCGTACATATTTGATAACCGTCATGACATCCAGCGTATGCCCTCCGTAAAATAAAAAAAGAATGCGTAACCGAGTCGCATCTCGAGCTGTGCGAGATTAATTATTCATCGTAAATGATAAAACACAACGTAAAATATAAGGTTCATTGAATTGGCGGGTCGCTAACTCTCCGCCCCGCCGCCTGCAGAGGGCGCACAAAGGAAAGTCGTATTTTAATATTTAATACGTGAAATATAAAAAAAGTATATCTAATTTAAAGCACATGAAAATTGATGTAATTTCCCGCGCCGAGTCGTATCGTAAACCCGGAAGCAAATTGGAATGGAGGGTCCGGATTTGTTTTAATGTACGGTCCGGAGCCGCGGCTTCTTCGCGGCTCGGCATGCGGCGGGGGCGGCGGATATTTGGAAAGAATTCGATACGCATTTTCGCGTTGTCGTTTTAATCGAATTTAGTTTCAACGGTTGCTTCGCCCTTAACGTTTTTCGTAACGTTTATGCGTTTCGTGTGTGGTAATTTACGATAATGGTGTGTGTCTCTTCTCGGGGAATGAATGACGATACTTTGATGAATACCAGAAATTGTTATCGTAATAATGTGTTACTTAATTGTTATACCATTTGTAAAGATGATTTTCAGAGAAAAGCTTTTTTCCCATAATAGTGTAAGTTCATCTGTCTGGGAATCAAACTATATAATACACAGCCGATAGTAAAAATGGAGGTATCAAACATACAATCAAGCTTTTGCCGTAATGGAAACACACAGCTTTCGTTTATTGGGTTATTTAGAGGAGTAATTTGAAGCAACATTTTTTGTCAAGTGGGAGTTGGATTCACTCCTGAAAGCTTCTCGATCCGTACTGCCACTATTTTGAAATTATAATATTTACTATATGCGTATACACATAATTCTGAATGTAAAATTGTTTATTTTTAATGATTCGTAATTTGTTAATCCGCTGTCGAACTTAAATAAAATAAAACTTAATTAAATGATTGTTACATATCAGCGACGGATTTTATTTCAATATTGAGCAAATATTTGTTGCAAGTTTGGAGTTTTACTCTATATTTGTGTGTTGTTCTTATGACAACAGAGTACCGATGTATACCTCCTGATGACCTCGTATGTTGATATTAAGTATAACATGTATTTTTTATTTATATTTGTTTAGATTTATATCCCGAGGAATTTAAAAGAAAGAGTAGGATGAAGGATAAACGAATATTTTACGTATTTTGGTCTAACAAAATAATTTCAGTTACGCGGGGACTGTCTTGGAAACGATATATAGCATGTATATATATATATATATATATATATATATATATATATATATATGCGTTAATTTTTTTATTTCCTAGTTTTGCATCATTTTACATAATCTGATAAAATTTTAAGCAAATATTGCTTACCGTTTGCGAACTAAGGTTTAGTTACAGACAAATAACCAAATGTAAATGACTAGGGTCTATTCGCATTCTTCAAGGGCGGGAACCCAAAAAAGCTGATACAGTCAAACGGGTGAATTTAAATCACTTTGACATTATTTTATCATGCTTTATCTGTATCTTCAAAACCAGAATTTCATCCCTTTTTAGCGTCCCATACCGCTAACGAATAAAAACGAAATGCTTATAGAATCATACATCTGGCTTTCCATTCGTCCATCTCTTTTAATAATTTTTTCACAAACCTTTTGGATGGGTAAATATTTAATTTTGTAAAAAAATGTATGCTAAAATTAGAAGGAAACAAATAAAATACTGGGATCTCGTTTTATTTTCTGTGATATATATTTAACAAAGTTATGTTTATCCTAAAATTTATTTATTTTAAAATGTTACTTTTTATAGTTCTGAACATATTGCTTAAAATAATGCTAATATCACTATTTCAATTAGGAGCGGTAACGATTCCAAAACTATTAGAATTTTATGTAAGTCTAGCTGTGCCCTTTAATTTGGTTCACTGGATCTTTGGAAAATATTATAAATATCCGTACTTACTCGTACTTTCACATTGATCGCGTATTTTAACTGCAAGATTAAGAGTTAAAATACGCGATCAATGTAAAAGCAAGTACGTATATTTATTATGTAAATGAAATTTCAATTACACGCTATACATTTTCTTTTAGTAGTCGATTGCTATGAGACAAGGTCTGTATTTTACTTAAAATACTACAGAACCCAGCGGTTGCACGAAAAAGTAAACATATTCACGGACAAGAAGACAAACAGACGAACTTCAAAAGCAATTTTTTAGATTTTTTACTCCTGCTTACGAAGGTCAATTCTAATGCTTAAAAAGGTCAATTTCGTATTTTTATTATACGTGTAGATAATTAGGAATACATTGCTCAAAATGTCCACAAAATACACCTCAACCCCATCCCCCTATCATCGAAGTTACTGTAGTTAAGATTACAAAAGTATTACTAGAAGCTTACATAAAGTTTACCGAAGAACTATATTAGATAAAAAATAAAACTCCAATAGATTTGATAGTGAAGCCATTTATTTTGCACACAATATATTTTTTTTCTATTTTACACCGTATTTACCTTGTTGATGAAATTACTGTGAAAATAAACAAATCTAAAAAAAAAAATTTGTGGATTATTGCAAAATTAATAATTCAGAAGGTTTTTTTCTATTAATTTGCTTTTCTATTTTTTGACCAAAATTTACTTAAAATATTACATTTTTATTATCGAAAAGATGTAAAGGTGTATTACTAGTTGCAGTATTAAATATTAGTATAAATAATAATTTTTAAGAAGCAAAGGAATTGCAGTAATTATAACTAACAAAATAATTGTCTAATTTTTATATAAATTTATAAATACGTGTAAGAGGAAATGCGTCCCGAAAACACAAAGGCCATATTTAATATTAGTTTAAATAATAATTTTTAAGGAGCAAAGGAATTGCAGTAATTATAACTAACAAAACAATTGTCTAATTTTTATATAAATTTCATATAATTTTTATATAATTAAATATTAGTTTAAATAATAATTTTTATACAGTTAAATATTAGTTTAAATAATAATTTTTAAGGAGCAAAGGAATTGCAGTAATTATAACTAACAAAATAATTGTGTAATTTGTATATAAATTTGTAAATACGTGTAAGAGGAAATGCGTCCCGAAAACACAAAGGCCATATTTAATGAATATCCGCAATGACGTAATGAACGTGAATCTCTTTACCGTGAAGAATACATTCGGCGGCGTCGTCAACTCCCGGCCGTTAATGTTACAAAAACACAGAAAATTATGTGCCGGCTCCGTCAATTTTATGTCATTGGATATACGATTAGTTCTAGTAATCATTTGTTCCTCAAATGAACTGCGGAGAGAACAGATGGTATTCAGGTTCATTTATAACGTACATAATGATGTTTCATTTCTGTACGTAATTTCAAAATCGAAATTATGGTAATATTGCATTTAAATAAAGGGAATTTCTCCTCATTTAAATATTACCATGGATAGATCTTTTATTCATAGATGTAATTTTAGCTATAGGATAATAAATTATTATTAAAGCATTAAGCTAATTTGTCAGTACATCTTCAAAGGTGATACTGTGTGCATTGGTAATTTAAAATACATTTTAGCTCGGTTAAAGGAGATGTTTTTATCAGATGGTCAATAAAGAGAAATTGATTTTCTGTCATTGATTTCCTTTATTAACGAAAATTTAAAAAAAATTGTTTTATTACCTCTTATAAGTTTATATTTGTCTTAATATTGGAAGAGAAAATGAAAATGGCACTAGTTCTTTTTTCCATGAGTGCACCTTACGTCTTTGATATATAATCCTTTTTAGTCACAGCAGGTAAGGAAAACATTAATTTTTATTTTGGAATCGTAATTATATTTTTAATTATCTAATTTGAAAGCAAGTAAAAGAGGAACCATATAATGTAGCAAAAACGTAAATGATTTTGTTTTCCGACATCACTAATGCTCATGAATCTACGGATCCATTTTGTATTTCAATATTTATTTAAAAATAATCTAGCTATTGTTGTTAAATATATATCAAGTTGACTTTGATTATTTTAGTTTAAGCAAAATAACTAAATTCATCAGGGAAAATGTTTTAATAAAAGTTTGAAATATGAAATATGAGAATTCAATAGTCTCTAAGTAAGTCTTCAAGGTTTTCATGAAACGTTGATACATTTGTTTTATTTGGGCTACGAATTTCAGATAAAGTTACATAATAAGGGCTTAGCACAACGAGTTACTTCTTACATATTGTACCTGAACTGGCGGAGAACTCTTTATTAATAGTGCTGTATTAACATTACTAACTACCCTAGAGTAAAAGACTAAACCAGTGAAATTATCAATATTTTTCTTCAACATAATAGAAATTACTTTTGGAAATTGTTTTAAACATGAGAGTATCATAAAATTATAGATTAATCAAAATATTTCTGTTTGAAAGATTTTAGGAAACACATATTTCAATCAGTTGTTAAAATTCAAACTCATAAAAAATTTAAAATTCAACAGCTGCTTATCTTCCAGTTAACGCAGGTAATCAACGGGTAATATACAATTTAATGCCCTGGATTTCCGCAAGTGGCACATATCGATACGTCAAACGACATCGATTTCATAAGAAGAATGGCATGTAAGTTTATGGTGTACAGATTTCTATTTCGTTTTAAAGTATCTTAAACGACTGTTTTCTGCAACAACTTTAGGTATTTCATCGATTGAGTGTGAACGTTGCTAGTTTGTGACAAGTACAATACTTGTGGTAGACTCTGCAATCAAAATAACAGACATTAAAACTATTCCATTATTAAACCATTTCGAAAATCAAAAGTAAAATATATATACGTTACGAACAATTAAAGAACTATTAATATACGCGAAACTAAACTGAAGTTTCTCAAACGTTTTAGTCGGTTCTTCTCCAATTAATCAACGAACAATTTTAAAACAAAAAAAATATCCGAAGCTTCAATACAAAAGGTTTTTCGGTGCTCAGAATTTTATTCGGTTTATTTTGTTTATTAATATTTCCATAGTAAACAAATATTTTGTTTGTTTCTTAGCCAAAACAAACAGTGTCCGACAAACGAAGGATGAACAAAAGGAAGACAAAGAATTACGGTCCAAACTAACTAAAATAATGGCTGTAGTAGACATTATCAGAATCCAAAATTCTAAGTAGTTTTATAACAAAGTAGTTTTATTACAAATTGTCAGAATTTAAATTTCTAAGTGGTGTAAAACAATTTTTTGTTTTAATTTTTATTTTTATTCCAAAATTTTAGCAGTATAATTTGTATAACAATTTAGATTCTAATAATTTATACCACACTCAGTATCTGAGTTAGTTTGGACTGAGATTCTTTATCCTTCTTTCATTTATGTAGAATTTTACAAAAATAAAACTAAACATTTTTGATCGATCGATATTTATATTAGAAAAATTGTAACACGATACATTTGGAATGATTTCACTAAGTTTAAATACATCACGGTTCAATCTATGCCCTGCAGTTTCACTCACGTAGAATCTTAATTGCGCTACTCACACTTTTAGTAACCGAATTCGAACAATCTAAATTTTAGCTGTAATCCATCTCTCAAAATGAAAATCCATTCTCCTGCTTATTACTTTGTTGACTACTATTATAATATTGTAATTAGATGTCTACTACTATATAATCGGATGTCCGTAAAACAAAAGTCATAATTTTCACGACAGTTGGAAGCACTGCGTTTGACAGTTGTATATTACATTTTAACGGCTCACAATAAGAAAGAATACACTTTAATGATGGCGATCCTTCAGTTTGCATTTAAAGTTGTCGAAATGATAAGTGTTTTAGATTGGTACGATTTAGATATAAAACTCTGCTGATAATAAATGATTCAGTTTACTGTAATAGTGCGAACGGAAGTATTCATGAAATTGCCTAATAACATGACTTCAATCATGCAATATAATGAGATGTAATACTGGCTCTTTATTTGTCTAATATTACTGAAACAATCTGAACTTCAAAGTGGTTTAAGATGGGTTTGTTTTGTAATTTTGAACTGAAAAAATGGATTAAAAATTATTAGAATCTTCATACTTTATAAGGTCATTCTAGTACGACGATACAACTAGATTATGTAGTCAGCTACATTCACGATTGCGTTATCTTTTTTAACATCTATTTCAATATTACTTCTAAAATAATGACTTTTTTTTCCTTCTTTCGATTTATTTTTTTCCATTTCAAATGTTTCACTGTCTCTTAAACTGTAACTCGAATTTTATTAAGTATCACAAACAGTCTAAACAATATATTTCTTTAGAAAATGTTTTTGCATCCAAGTGATCAAAGCGGTAAACAAAATATTGCAAAATTCGAATGTTCAATAGTAATAAATTCAGATGCATTACCAGATATATATATATATGTATATATATATATATATATATATATATATATATTTGTCTCTCCGATGGCCTAATATATAAACCAATAAATCAATTATCTTGATAAAATTTAATATTTAATGATGTTTTTATCGTGCTTTTATTAACCTTCCCACCTTACCCACCTTCCCTGTCCGCAACAACAAATATTTGAATCAACGTTTTGGCTAATTTTAATTAAGATAGAGTATGAAATCACGCGTACAAGACCTGTGATAATGCAATATAGTCTATCTAATATCACACCCAATCCAACATGGCGGACGCCCCAAAATGGATTATTACCTTTGTATTTGCAATCTCCTTGATATGGGCATCAAATTAAAGAACCTGGCGAGTGAACTTCTTTTTAAAATGTATGTAGATTATTGAAACTAGTGAGTAATTACCGAGTATTGGGCGCGAAAAGTTGCGACCATAACTATACTACGACTTACCACCGTATCCATATAGAATTTAATTTAATGTATAATCTGCCTGAAAGGAAATTCATTAAACAGTTTTTACAAAGCAGATTTCCCTAAATTAAGAGAAAAATTCAGGCTATATCGATTATTGAGAGGAATATTTTCTTATTTCCTGCTTTTAGTAATTTGTTTCGTCGTCGAGATTTGGTTTTTTAACTTTTATTTTTATTTCCAACTTTTATTATAACTTAGATCTAATGCATAATCAATCTAGCGCCTTCATGAAATTAGATCATAGACCCTCGATCTTAATTATGATACTAGCTGGCAGCTTCTATTATGAATTAGACTGATTGCGCCATAGATCTAGTTATTTTATAGAGTAACTACATTTGTAAAATTTGTGTACAGTAACGTCCAACGACAATATTAACGGAATTATGGTTTTAGTGATTTTGTCAGCCCCTCTTAGTCCATCATATTCTTTATTTGAAGTCTCAATTCTAATTCGATCTGATTAAGAATCATTACGAGTTATTGGATCATCAAATTTCATATTGACGGCATTGAGTAATTCTCCGACGTCGATTTGGTCTCGTCTTAGAAATGGCCATTCAATACTCTTAATAACATCCATTGTTCCACTGACCAATCCCTTTTGTACCTTAACATTTTTTCTGAGCATAACTTGCGACTCAATCCCAATTACCCAATCCCAATAACTTGATACAATTCCACCAGTCCGATTGCTTCAGGTTTAGGTGTTTGGCCATATGTTATTGGGCTAGTGGAAATATTAACAACTTTTATATTTTGAACTTATAATGTTTTGCCCAATAATTTTGTCATTTTATTATATATAAATGTATATATATGTATATATATATATATATATATATGTATATATTTGAAAAAGTAAAAAAATGAGCTTTTTCAAAGGCTGTTGGAATTATTCTTTTTAAACTTTTTTATGAACTCAATAAAATGCCACAACTAGTTTTCTTGCCAAAATTTGTCTAGAATATATTTAATACATACTGATATTTAAATTCTATTAAAGTAAATTATTCGCTTTCATTTGAAATTAATCCACACTGTGATACATATTTTTAAATTTATTCCCGCTGTGAAATGGTAATGTTTTTGTGTGAGTGACGTGGAATTAATGTAGATCGAACGGTAGTCTGACGCAAATAAGATGGAATTTGTTCTCTCCAAATATATTCAAAGCTCGGGAAAAAAGCTTACTTTTTTAATGTAACGAAATAACCTTGGAATTCGTGACCTATGCTATATCACATATTTCATCAATGCCAGTAACTACTCGCATAATAAGCACGCTGCTTAGTTTTCAATATTTATTAAGTAAAGATTTTTTCAACAACAAAATTATTTTCCTCTTTTAGCTTATTTTCAAAATCATTGTTTTTAGATTCTTACTTTGTATGTTCTTTTTCCAAAATAATACTTATCATGTACATTTTTAATAAGAAATTAATAAACGAAAGGAACATGCTTTGTCCTCTTGAAAAGGATGCCAAGAGAATTTAATCCAATATAGTTAGTAGTTATTTTACTAAATTTCATTTTATTTTGAATTTTATTTAGATTATTCCAAAAGAAATATATATTAAGAGTATATTTGAGGATCTTCTGTACAAAGTTAAAGCAATAATGCCTCATCATTTGTATACTATGATCAAGGCCTTTTTGACAAATCGCCATTTCATGGTTGAAAGCGGTAACGCTATAACTAAACATCAAAAATGTTTCAAATAATCTAGACGAAGTAGTTGCCTAGCTAAAGAAATGGAGAATGGCAGTAAATGAAACAAATTCGGTAAATATGACGTTCAAGACACTCAGAAGTGGGAGTTGTCCCCCGGTTTATTTTAATCAAGTCCAAATAGCAAGGCTGACCTGGCAAAAACATATTTACGAAGCGCTAACAGTTAGGCTTACAATTAAGGAAAATGTACTGGCTTATTGGCTTATCTCAATTGTCATTAGAAAGCAAACTGCTTTTGTACAAGGCGATTCTAAAACCATTGTGGAGTTAAGGCATTCAGCTGTGAGGAACTGCGGCCCACTCAAACAAAGAAATCCTGCAAAGGTTCCAAAATAAAATACTTCGTACCATAACAATGAGCAATTGCATAAAGATTTAAGAGTACCTACAGTGAGGGAAGAAATAATCAAACATACCAAATTGTACAGACTCAGAATCCTTAAACACCTAAATATTCTGGCAAAATCGCTGATGGACGACCACCAGTCAAATCGTAGACTAAAATAAAAAATGCATCAAGATGCAGTAAAATAGAATAGTGTTAGGTTAGGTTACGAGATGCGACAGAGGCTGCACTCCAATATTTAAAGACATGCAACGAAATGACAAAAAAGTGTATTAGATAGATTTTTAGTATCCTAGTATATCTGTATCAATTCAATGGAAAGTTATAGTTCGTTACGCAAATTTGTTGGCACTTTACGACTTTCTAACAATATTTCTTTACTTACCAAGTTATTGCTTGGACTAGTTACGACCCGTTCTTGCACCTGCATAGAATTACCTTAATGATAATTAAATCTACTCCCCCATCCCATGTGGTCATTAAGTACCTTCGCTCGGTTTGCTGAACAACATCAGTCATCAGAATGGGTTAAATTGGCGGGAATATTTCGTTCTAATCGGCCAATAATTAAGTCGGTTTCCTTCCATCGTCGGAGTCGTCCAAGCCAGAGTTTTCCTATTAAAGCTTTTTGATTTAAGCAGTGTTTCCCAACTTCGTTACATTTGTTATTACCACTCCGCCCATATGAATCGTAGCCAATAATGTTTCCTAAATTACGAATTTTCTAAGTCAAAAATTATTTTTTAAATCGGATATATGGTTCCATACATTATCCTGGAAACTCATTTGCAATGTGTCCGTATATTCCAATTTTTCAAATGAATGTTTTGAGAAAAATCTTCGGAAATGCTCAATATCTTTAATTTTACTAAGGACTTCTAACCAAATTAAGCGCGGTTAATTTGCATTTACTAACTTATGGGATTAAAAAAAAATAATTCAAATATTTATCTCTGTTTTAGATAAAACAAAAAGTTATAGTAATACCGAAAATATAAGAACGGAAAGGGAAATTAATTAAAGATACAAGCGTTGAACACGAACCCTATGATAGATACATTAAAATAGCCAAGCATCATTTAGTTATTACCATTCTATATTCACACTTCACCAGTCTTTTGTTTGACCTGAGTTGGTTAAAATTAATTTCACACCAACCATTTATGTATCAACAAATAAACGACGTCCGGACGTCGTCATCATAGCGATAATGGTACGAAAATATGATTACTAATTGATAATGTAAACAATACCTACTAGAGTCATCTGTAAAGTCTTCGCAATGGTTTTTATATACATATCATCTGTATCTTTTTCGGTCTGCCTCTTGTTGTGTTATTGAGTGGTTCCAGTGTAACATAGTTTTTAAATAGCCGTTTTTTTCAGTATTTCTGTATGTTCTAGCAGTAAGAGGCATTGTGATTCGACAGGTTTTACCACATTTTTATATTTAGTTTTCAGTTCATTATTTCTTTTGATTCTTTTTTTTTATGTCATTTCTAATAAATTAAGTATCATAGAAAACGATATTTATTGTTTCTTGTTACAGAATGGTATTTGTTACTATTTTAATGATGTCGACTGACTGGTTTCACGCAGGTTTTCATTACAAATTGTTACAATTTTTTTTTTGATTTGTTATTATTAAAAAGAAATATTTAATTGCGCTTATTATAATATATATATATATATATATATATATATATATATATATATATATATATATATTGAAGATATGACGGACATTTATATTTGATGCGGAATAAATCAGCACCCAATCAGATATTTAATCTTTGCAAATTTATAGTATTTCGGCGAATTCTTGAGTAAATTAAACGATTTGCTATAAACGTGAGATGCAATTTTAATCATTTTCTCAGAGTGTTAACGACGTATTCTCTTTATGTTTTGCTGAAAAACGTTTGCATAAGTAAGAAGACCTAGAAAATGTGTGCATCCCTCAAATGTACAGATTACGAATAATTGCGTCGACAATCAAAACCGGAACCATCATCTCAATTGTTTCCTTTTCTTTACGCTATTAGGAAAAAAATACAATTAATAAATAAAAAATATTGATCTACAGATATTATTTACGGTCTTCTTTATCTCAGCGTCCAATATTTATCATTAAAAATTTTTATTGTAATGAAAAATTACTTTAATAACGATATTCTGTTATATAGATCACTCTATTTATTTTTTTATTGTTTTACAAAAAAATTGGAAAACGGCAAAATTTATGAAATACAGCGTGTATTTATCTATCCGAAAGTCTGTCAGCTTATTTTTTCAGATATCATGCGGTATGAAAATATTGATTTTCAAGTTGTTACAGATAACGACGCAAATATGATGAGATTAACGACGCAAATATAAACGTAGAGCAAAAAAGCTTAATCTGCAACTTTGGAGGTTAAATAAATCATTAATAGTTTCCTGTTTACAACCTGTCGTATAGGACATAAAATGAAGCGCAAAATGGGAAGTCTAGACGTAAAACAATTATTTTTTTAACTTTTTTGATTATACTATTAAAAGCCATGAAAATCTATTTAAAATGAAAACCGCTCTAGATCTTAAAGTAAATAAAACCTTAAAAACAATTAAAGATGTGTCATAGGATCTAGAGGGAATATAAATTTTCAGCAGCGTATATATTAAATTAAATTAATTTAGAGTATAGAAGACTTATTGCTCGAGTTCGTATTCCATCTGAAGTTTTTTTTATATTTTTTTCTTCTCGTAATATATTTTGTTTTACTACTATTAATCGTTGAACCCAAATTAAAAACGGTCAAAATTTATACGGAAACACTTATTTATTCTAAGTGGGATTTAAATTTGTAGCCACTCTTTACAAATTGCCTCCCTGAAATTGTTGTCATACAACGAAACCTAGATCGTGGTTAAAAATTTAAATAAAGTAGATATAATACTACATCACGTCATTTCATTTAGTTATAGATAAAAATTAATAAATTCGTAACGTTTTCTTGGTTATTGTGTACGTGTCAATAAACTTTGTCACTTTGTTGAATCGCAGCTATGATGAAAATGATTGTAACCTTTTCTAATACTGCTGACACCTATAAATTATATCGTATATTTTGTTTTGATTGAATCTGCCTACAATTAATTTCAGAATTAAATTATAATAAACATTTTTTTGGCAAAATATTTTGAAAACCGTTTGCAGATAACCGCAAATTCAATATATAAATTTACATATTTTGGGCTTTTTATTTTGCTAAAACTGTCCGTTCAGTCAAGTAATAAAATTTGCAAATGTACATCTGTCTACATGATAATTTAAATGGTACATGTTATACTACCTTGTGATTAGGATATGTGGGATAAGTGGCAAGAATATATACTACATTCTTCCAAAATTAGTTGAGTTGTTTTTATGTGATACAAAAAAAACTAGGCCGTGAAAAATTATTAAAATTTTTGGTTTGATGTCTGTTATGGATAGCCCATAGAAAACACTTGTTTCCTAAAAATAACTAGTATACTGACAACACCATTGCAATTTTAATAAGTTGTACATATTTTTTGATCATTAAACATTACTTATATAGCACTCGATAAATTTCTACCTTAAAAGAGACCTGATGCCAAAATATAAAATAGTTCTTTGTGCAAGCCCAGTTAAGTCTGATTTTTCTTTTAAACGGTTAATGAACTTTCAGACAAAAAGTATTTAAAAATTTTAGAATAATATTTGTTGCAAGTCACTAGAAAAGACGACGCGTGATGATATGTCTACCTTACTTATTTATTTTTTATTTATTATGTTGTATCTACGATTTCAGGTAAATTGCTAGACATATAAAAGATTAATTTCGTAAACTAAAAAAGTTCGCTCTATCAAAATATTGCCTTCAAAAGCAGATAAATATAATTATTGAACCTGTCTTTCCTATCTACTTTGTAAGGAGTGTAGTGTAAGCCATGTTTTTCACTGAGTGTAAAATGTGAACGCAATATTTAATACTTGAGCGCATTTCTCGCTGAGTGTAATATTTGAGTGCAAAACCGTGCTCTTTTTTTCTTTTTTTTTGAGTACTTACTAGCTTTAAACTACATTTTTTAAATTTTATTAAATTATTGTATTGTCATCGGTCCTTGATACATGTACACAATTTTAAATAATTCGGACATACGAAAGTGGGTGTAAATTTATTTTAAATATTCTGGTATTATTTAGCTTTTTTTATTTTAACACAATTTTTCTTATTTTATAAAGTTATTGTAATATCATTAGAACTATACACAACTGCCAAGTTTGGTGATGATACAACAATTAGAAGTGCATGAAATTGAGTTTCGCAGATTCCATTACATAGTCACATACAAGTCGATCGAATAAAAGCGTATTAGAAACAAGCAGGCGGGTAGGTAATAGTAACAAAAAAAATAAATTTATGCGATACGTTACTATTTTATTTACAGTTTTTTTTATGATTGGAGTAGCTATAATAAAATTAAACAGACTTTATCCTTTACTGCAAATATCGTACTCGGATATTATAGTGGAAATCATATTACAAAACATATAACCGGACACAATACGATGCTATAATTTAGATCTGTCGCCATTGAAGTTACAGCATGCAGTTTGGATTTTCTGGAAACCACATGAAGAAATATAACATTGTCTGTGAAAATTCGGTTTGAATTTCCACGGATAATGTCAAATTTGTTCATAAAGTTTTTCAGTTCCACAGATAACGTATTAAATTGTGCATTTTAAAACCATTGGATGAAAATATCATGTGCCTGTAACTTTAAAGCTGAATCTCTGTGACTGCCACACGATTTCCTATTATTAGTACTAACATCCAAATATTGGGTTCTTACTACACGATCGCCGATTAACCGAATTAAAATTCTTGAAAGAATATTTGGTCAATAAAATTTATTGAAAGTTTTACTCGGATAGATTTGATAATTGTTTTAAAACACTGCCATAAAAACAAACATTTTAAAGAGTTATTTTAGAGGTTATTTGACTCATATAAACTTTCCGAAAATATTTCATATACACAACCGAACCTAACCTGGAAAAAGTTAGGTTAGGGTGTGTATATGAAATTTTTAATGATTTTTTTATAATGCCATGTAGTTTAATCGATTACATAGTAATCCTATATACTATCATAAATCGGATGATTGAATGTATGTATTTTTTTCAATCACTCTGTCATTTTTGGACAGAATTAGGTTTATGAACTGATTAGAGAATGAATTAACATAAAGCCTATTTCATCATGAAATCTCAAGTAGATCCTGAGCGATAGCATCCATATTTTATGACGTTCATCAAGTGCCTATTTTAAAAGTTTATATCCATGAAGGAAATTCTACAAGCTTGATTTTACCATGTATCCCGATTTCCCAGACTGAGCGTGGCTCCCGTAGGATAGTTAAAAATCTCACTTTTATGGTACGATCACGATGTTGCTACTAGACGCTAACGGTTTGTGAATATATATATATATATATATATATATATATACATACACATATAAAGTAGACATGATAAACCCACATTTTTAATCTAAGATTTGTATAAAAAGTCAATTTTTCTTCAAAGTTTCATTTTTGGAAACGTAGCCGTTGATCGCGCGGCGTTCGCAACGAGGTGCTGATGACGGTTATGGTGTATTTTACAGCCGAGCACCGATCAATCGTCTACAGCGGAACCCTTCGCCACCAAACAAACATTATTTAATGGGTATTGCATCGGGCGCTGGGAGCGCTTGTGAGAATTTACGGCCCGACAGATACGATATCGCACAGTCGCTTCGCGTGTTAGATTATCAGAAGAAGCCGCCGGTTTCGGCAAGTGTTAATCTTTCAACTATTTATATTACTCCCCGTCTGGTAGGTTCTTCCCCATTATCGGTAACGGAGTGTGTCCCCTATTTATAGACGTCACTGTCGGGCGTCATAAATGATGAATGAGTTCCTGAGTTGCCGTTAGCGGGCGGACTTAAACTTCTTGAAGGAGCCCTGGCCTTGAATGATAAATTGTCCAATATTACGCGCCGGCATTAGTGCTCACGAATTTGTATATCTGATAATGGTTATGTTGTTGTTGTCGTATTTTTTGTAATCAATATACCTTGGAGTCTTTGTTATTGTTTTCATTTGTTTTTACTTACAACTCCCAAAAAATTATTGATTGATTACCAATTATTGCAATATAGGGCTGATATTCTATTCAGCGCTCAAAATTAAATGAAACTGCGTGATGTAGTATTATTTCTACTTTCTTTAAGTTCTTTACCGCTACCTAGGTTTCATTGTATTACAACATCTTCAGGTGGGCTTCTCTATCTTAACTAATATTGTTATATTCTTCGTAAGTTAACAATTAACAATCGGCAATGGATATAAAAAAAATGTATACCATTCAATGTCGGAAAATATGATGTAAAATAAAAATGTGACTTATGGAAATCCATTTTAAGATTCTTCAACTTCAGATATATTAACGTGGGATTGTAATTAACTAATTCAGCGAAGTAACAAAGCGCAAATATTTTATACTTTTGCAGTAATGTTTCAATATAAAATTATTCTTTTAAACAGTGCCATTTTGACGACTGCGATCTATAGACCAAAAGGTGGAGAATAAAATTAAATAAGGCCAGATTTGTTCATATTAACTTAACAAACAAAAAAAATGTATAACTCCGTCGAATAAACGATGCCCAGATTCTATTTGAAAGTACAGCAAAATGCTTGTCCATCACATTTAACGTAAAGATTATATGAAAAGAACATGTAAAAAAGAAACGCCCATAGCTTGGACTAAAATACAAAAGAAATGCGATGAGTTGGAAAATAAACCATGCATCCATAAACATATGTTTTAGAAGCGTGTACTCAAATCTGTGTGGAGTTACAGCATTTAAATTTGGGAATGGTCCAACAAAATTAAAATATATTATCCAGCGATTCAAGAATAAGACACAAATGAACATAAAAGATGCTCCTTGGTACATTAGATGCATTGATATGCATAAAGAACTAGGAATTGACACTGGGAAACAGATTATCTTCAAACAGGTTAGGGAGAAGCAGAAAGGCTAAATCAACACGTGAATCTCGAGGCTCTTAAATTAGATAACCCGAAAGGAATAAATCCAATGACTTAGTTTAGTGAAGTGATTTCCCAAATTGAGAGTATAGTGTGGAAAAAGTGCATAAATAAATGACAAAATTAATAGAAAATTTAGAAATAATGCTGAGTAAGAAGTTAAATTGAGAAACCCAATATTAAACTGGGTTAAATACAAATTATCCATTGTTCAAACTTGAGTAGATTGAAATATTATTAACAAAAAGGAAAAATACTATGACAACGACTACAGTTAAAGTTTAATTAGTTCGGTATAAATTAAATTTAAAGCCATGTATATTTTCCATTTTATTAAATAATAATTTTGCAAAATATAAATGTCGCGCAAGTTTTTATTTAGTATAAATTAAAATTTATTTTAATTATAAACATTATTGATATATCATTGCGATTTTAAACGTAAAATGCTGGTGTAGTGGCGATATTGTTATTAATAACTGCCAGTGAACCGATATGACAGACAAATTGACTAAAGGAGTTTTATCGTACTGTGATCAGAATTATTTTATGATTTAGATTATATTTATAAACTGAGTCCACCTGATACTTGCATGCAGCTAACTATAAAAGATAAATATATTTGTAATATATAACTCATCAATGAAATTCACGATTTAATAACTACCATGATATTTTAAAGCGAATTGATAAAATTTTGTGTACGTATTAGGCTTCGTGCACATCTGCCCGATCAGGGTGGAGAAGTCAGCGACGCGACTTTTGCGCTAGGGATCTGCACATAGTTTCTTATCGATTAATACATACTTGAACGAGACAGATGCTTTGGAAATTCGAGACTGATGTCATTATCTTCGTCAGTTGGTTTCAGTTCACTGCTAGAATAGAACTCTCCAATGTGTGTGGCATCGGCGGTAATGCTCATAAACACTGGCTAGGTGGGTTGGCGATCGTAGTGCATAGCTTCTCGCGCTAGCGGAACGGTCCATCACTAGTCTATGAACTTTTAGCTACGTGATTACAACCATAATTTCAGTACTCCTCGGTGAGGGACACCGCCCTCAAATTCGAGATCCCGCAGTTCACTACGGCCTAAAAAGCCATACATCTTGTGATCAACGCAACACATCACAACTTCGACATAATAATAAAGAGATGTGAATACGTTGAAAATAACATCTTGGTGATAATTTTTTAAAATATAAATACAAACATATATAAATAAATAATATAATACAAACATAATACATATATAAATATAATACATACGTATAGCCATATATTCAATTTATTTTTTACTTCATTGTATGCATCCAACATTCGTACAAGTATGCATAACTTGTATAGCCTCATAGACGCTTAGCTTTGAACGCGTGTGATCGACACTTTGTAGGAAACAAAACAGTTGCTAACAAATTAATCGAAGGTCGAGAACTTTTGCATTTTATTTCTTGCAAGAATTACTTGCGATAATTGTTGGGGCATGTTTGATATCCTCTTTTTGATTTTGAAATCCTTTATTTCATATTTTTATTAATTATTATTTCTTCCAAGTGTATATGCGCAATTAAAACGCATATATATATATATATATATATATATATATATATATAATTTCGATAAGTATGCATAACTTGTATAGCCTCATAGACGCTTAGCTTCGAACGCGTGTGATCGACACTTTGGAGGAAACAAAACAGTTGCTAACAAATTAATCGAAGGTCGAGAACTTTTGCATTTTATTTCTCTTGTTTTGCAATAATTACTTGCGATAATTGTTGGGGCATATTTTATATCTTCTTTTTTATTTTTATTAATTATTATTTCTTCCAAGTGTATATGCGCAATTAAAACGCATATATATAATGTCGATTATTATAACAAGAAAGTTTCTAACCCTAAAATAGACAATTTTGTATCATATCTTACTCGCCCAACGGTCGCATAACTGAGCATCACGTTGGCTTTGTCATAGACGTATAGTTTCACTCCTGCTCCGGCAACGCTGTGTTCGCGCAAGTATGAATGAAGCTTTATATGAAACGAAATGGTTGTTAACAAATTAACCGAAGGTCGAGAGCTCTTGCGTTTTAGTTATTTTACTTGAAGACGTACTATTACTTTTGAACAGTGTTTAATATCTTTTGTAATATTTTGAAGTCCTTTGTGTCATATTATTGTTTTATCGTGTATTTCGTTCAAGCTTCTCTGCGCAATTAAATCGCCTGTGTATTATTGTAGCATAAGGTTTCTTGAATATATTTGGCGTTAATTTTGTAGAAATTCATTATTCACAATTAAATGAAACTACATCTTCAGGTGGGTTATTAGCAAAGATCTATTTGCTAATTTAAATTACGAAGAAACAAATTTGCTAATAGATGTTGTAATACAACGAAACCTAGGTCACGGTAAAGAACTTGAAGAAAGTGGAAATAATACCATATCACCAAGTTTCATTTAATTGTAAATTATTTCGATTAATTTGTAACAAAAAAATTCAAAAAATGTAAACAACTAGAAAACGCCGTAACTCATGGTCGGTTATAGGGTAACGCTTATAAGTAAAAGAGACCGAGTGCATGTGCATCCAGTGAAAAGTGCATGTGCAAGTGCACCCAGGAAAAACCAAGCAAAATTCATTAACGTTACCTTTTATAGGTTGAAGAACCTTGGCATTGGTACGCACAGTAATTATTGTTTCTAAAACCCAAATAAAATAACATTTTATTAGGATATTAAAAAAAAGGAAACATTTACATAGAAATAGTATTAGTTTCACGAAAAATTAGATGAAATGTGACTGCTCTCTTTATTCAATGTAACTTATTTTATGGAATTGCAAGAAACATAAATATCGCTAACAACGTTCACAGTTCGATATTACAACATTTTTCCTAACCATCTGCTAATAACGTTTTGTATAATGTATACTGTTATAATACATGGCTTCCAGCTAATAAATATTGGCGTAATACGTAAAAGTACTACTAACAAAGGAAGAAATTATTTAAGACATGGCCCACATTATATATTTGGTAAAATTTTGTTCTCAAATATAAATTAAAATTATCAATCAATTAACTGCACATATAAGAATCACCATCGATTATGACGTGAATATTTTGTACATAAGTAATATGTGCTTATTCAATATGTACTCACAAATAACATTTATGTGAGCACGTATTAAATAAGCACAATAAGTGAAAGAAAATGTTAGTGAGGTGAATTATTAATTTTTCTCTTATTTAATTGAAAGAAAATTTATTAAAAATACAGAAAAGTATAGAAATTAAGATCACTAACTGCTTATTTTAAATAGGTTCACAATGCGACGAATCACTTATAATTAATTCGACTTGATTCAAAGTTTTGTACTAAACGGTAATACACAAATTATCAAATATTTTTGTTTAAAAATCGAATATACGCTGTCGCCAAAAGTAATAAACGAATATATTTTGTCGCCGAAAGTAGGAAAAGTAACAAACATGAAAATTAAATGTGTCTAGTATAACCGGACCTTGATTTATTTAGTATTAGGTCGTAATTATAACATCTAGTATGTTTCCAACCCTAATGTTTAAAATTTTTTGAACATGTCTTTTTTGATGCTAAGTAACAAACGCTGTGCGTTTTTCTCTTAGTATTCTATTAATCTCAACCTCTTCCGCATCAGTTCATTTCAAATATTTCATTTATTAACCTGCAATATAACTTTTTAATCTTTTTCGCGTGTTTTTCTAAGTAAGCTTATTGAGACAAAAACATAGTTTACTTTTGAACGATATTTTTTTGCAATTGATTTTTTTACATTTTGAAGCACTTTGCGTAAAATATGACATATTAATTAAAAAGCAAACATTTATTCTTTTCTATTTGGCTTACAACATTTTCTTGTAGACCGCCGTGTTTATTCAACATTCTGATAGTAACATGACATGACTGCGGAATGCATCAATGTCATATACAGAAGAGATCCAATAATTGTCCTTTCTGCTATTATGGATCATTATTGAAAACTTATATTGTCCACAACAAGAATTATAATTCAATCTCGCATCTCACTAGGTATTATAAGTATATTTTACATAATAAGAATAGACTGACAGAAATATGCAAACTTTGTCTCTTGTCGTATGAATAATAGAATGAGACGTTATCTTCCCATAAACTACATGTAAAAAAATGAATAGTCACGTCAACAATTGTATATTAGCGGCTCTAACAACCAGTGTAAAGTGAAAATAAAATAGCTATGAGTTACATATTCACCAACATCCGATCCCGTTTTCCAATACAGTTTCCAAATTTAGTTTTTCTTCAACATGATATTTAATGTATTATTTAAGCTATGCTGTAAATAGTCCCTTGTCTATTTACGCCATAATCGTAACTGGACATGTTTTCACTTATCAAAAAATTTATACACACAATTGGATGATAAAATAAGAAGTGACTAAAATATTTTAGAAGTGAACATTTCATTTAGTGTTTTTTTATAAAAGAGTGCTACCTTTCAATGTATTTAATAAAGAAGTACCAAAAAACTGTCTGGGAAATTATAAATTTTAGCAGTGCATATATATATTTGATTGAATCTAAGCAAGTTATCGTGTGGTGGACGATATCCCCGATACTTTTGCTGTAGCACGTTCGAGATATAGGCATGATTCAGGCGGCGTATCCATGATTCAGGCGGCGTTCAAAACATTGAACTGTATGCTAAATGTTTTGCTCTGCTGGAATAAAAAGGTGTTAGGGACTGGCTTATTATTTAATAATATTGCTCAATTAGTATACATTAATTAGTGTATACATATTTAACAGCATTTTGCAAATAGCTTGAGAGTAATACAACGCGAGCAATTTGCGGCCATTATTTTTATAAATATTTTGATAAAACCATCAAATCCTAAAACGAATTATTCATGCTTAGGTCGGTTAATTTTTGTGTTTATTACATTTAGCTAAGGATCACCACAGATACATATCGAAAATACATATCTAAATAAAATACAATCAAACAGTTCGGATCCTTATGACAGCCAAGTGTCTACGTTTTTCAGAATAAACTTTTGCGACAATATTAATTACTCCACATAAAGTATATATTTTATATGCACTACGTGCTCGCGAGCTATTAGTATACAAATAAGATTCGGTGGCGTGAGCTAACTAACAGTCAAGTGCCATCTATTTAAGCCAGTCAAAAGAAGTATCGAAACGTCAATATCAATATTACCTGTTCATTTACAAAAAAAAAAATTATTTAAACAGTAATAAATATATTAAAGATGTTTTTCGTAATCATTTTAAGAAATTTAATTTTGTTTATTGTCTAAACGTAACTTTTCTTTATCTCCATGTTTGTTGTTAATACATTACAATTATTACTTTTTTGTGTTGTTGCTATTATTTGTAGCAACATTACCTAAAATATCTCCAATAATATTTGTGTGACCATTATTTATCGCGTTATTCTTGTACAAACTAATATAAAGGCATAAATGTAAAAAATGATTAATTTTTAGAGTTTCGAACTCCCAAAAAACAGGACTCTTTTGGGATTACTCACGAGTCCGTCTTTCTGTCTTTCGAGTATAATTTGAAAGAGCTAGTTACAACAGTGTAAAAATGTTTTTTTCTTAATTTAAGGTTGGTCACCTTCAAATATTCACTACAGAGTATGAAAGAAATATATGCAACCTAATTTTTAATTAGATAATTTAAAATGATGAAAAAACAGGGTTTTAGAAGCGGTTAAATGTTATAAGGTAATATGTTATAAGCGGTTAAATGTAATATGACGTTACGTATTCTTAAAGATATATTTTTACAGGAAGAACACGTTACTGATGAATTTGATAAATAATTTAATTTCAAACAAACATAAAACTTTTGAACCACATTTGCACCGTGTTTTTAACTTCACTCTTGCTTTACATAATCTGTAAAGTATTGCAAGAAAATGATTACATAACAATAAAAGTACTTGCAAAATAATTAAAAATTATGTTTAATGTTAAACCATGTTTTTCATTAAATAACAAATTATTTTGTGCATAAATTAGGTCGGAGTATAATTAATGTATTTTATTAATTAATGTACGTAACACATTTTATTTTACGTTTAGTGTACTTTAATAAAAATGACTATTTACTGCGATGGTAAAAAGTTTGTGTTACTGCGTTGGTGCGTACTATTTGTGGCTATAAAAATAATTTACTTAATAATACATTTTACAAAGTATTAAATTGTTATATGCTACCGTAAAGGAAACTTCTACATTGTCCCCTAACTTTCTATAAATTTCAGTACGAGTAGAATTTTTACTTGTTATTTGAACAACGATTTTTAAAAAATATCGTTCCGAATGTGCTATAAGTACAAGTTTATTGTAATTACGATGTAATTTAAAAGACATCTATGCATTCGTACGATAATACACATTGTCCCGTTCGATAATACACTCTCAACAGGATAAATGAAACTGAAATTGATGCCCAGAAAAGGTTTGTCTACAAATTTGTAGTTTGCTCCCAACATTTCCATCTAAATGTCAGGCATTATACAACAACCATCGTTATGTATCGAATACAGTGCCGATAAATATCTAAAAAAGCACGACCAACCTTGGATCATTAGGTCTTTCGAAGCATTCGATACTCTATTCGTCTCATTTTTCATTATTGATACGAGTCAAGCAGGCATATAAAAAAGCTATTTTCAAACAATATCACTATTGAATCTTATCAACGTTCGGTGTATAGTGCTCTCAAATAATATATATATATATATCTGCCAAGAATCGTTTCGCACTCAATCCTTGACAGCGGTCGATGGGCGCCGCAAGAGCGGCGCGCTCGCTATCGGGGAGCCGCCGCCTAACGAGTGTCTCACACCTTTAAGATAAGATACGAATGAAATATACGAAGGTAATTTACTTCTAAACGGCTTACATTATTCAGAGATATTATTGCGAGCGGCGGGCCCGCCTCCGTCCGCCTTATTATGCGATGTGTGCAGCCCGCCCTGTGTTGTTACCACGCTTCGTATCGATCGCTAGTTGTACATCAAATGTTAGGAGGGCGGCGTAGAACTCAAATTATATCGTAGCTGCGATAACGAGGAAAGGTGCAGAAGTATTAAAAGCATACATTTTATCGCTACGTATTCTGAGTGCTTTCACTGAGACAGTGAAACCTCCTTCAATTGTTTCTTAACAAGTTAAGCTCTGTAACGACTGATATCATATACTCTTGATAGATTTTGTAAATGCGGTCAAGTTAAACATCAATAGAATATACTTGTATAGTATCTTAGATTTGTGTAACCTAAGACACAATTAGAGCATTTTTACAAATTATGTAAAAAATATATTTTTTGAAAGTAATATTTTGTCTTGAATAATAAAATTTTTAAATACGGTGTCATTCAATTTTCACTTAAATTTTATTCACAACTAAATGAAACTACGTGATGTAGTATTATATCTACTTTATTTAAATTATTAACCACGACCTGCGTTTAATTGTATAATGACATCTTCAGGTGGGCAATTTGAAGAATTGACTGGTAGAAACTTCCAACAGCATTTAAATATTATACAAAACAATAGTGGAAGTGGGGTTTGAGTGGGTTTTCCCAATTTTTACGTTAAGAGTTTTTATTACATTTTCGAAATTATACAATGTACAAGTAATTTAGTGTGGGTAATAAATTAAATGATGTTGTTCTTAGTAACATATTTATACCATTGCATGAACATCTAATGTTTAGAACAAGGTTATATAACTAATTATCCATGTCACTCATTTTGTGTGTTACTTTTTGATATGTCTCCTTAGATGGGGTTGAAACAATTTGAAACGAAACGCAGTAGCAATGTTGTCTGACTATACTATGTCTAGAAGATATTGAGTACGGGCGATGATATTGTATTGAATTGTTCATTTAAGATATTAACGTTAGTGCCATTTATAGGTCGTTTATTTATCTGTGTGTGGGTTTATGTAATGTTTCTAAGATGTGGTGTTTATTGTCTTTTGTATTTATTTGTAATATATATAGGGAGCATTGTCGGCATGAGGGTGATGGTTATTTTCAATGAGGTGTTTTGCAAAGTGAGATGTGTCTGGTTTTTTATTTCGCCACCTGACCTGAAAGAACACATTTCTTTGTATCTGATAGTAATATATCTTCCTTTTTGACTTATGTATACACTATAATAGTCGTTGAATTTAAGTTTATGGATACCATTCTTTTATATATTCTCTTTTTTATTAGATTCAGTTTGTTGATGAGGGTTTTATCAAAGTTACTTAAAGAACTATAGGCACATTTGGTATTATTTATAAATTAATTATTATTTAGAAGTTTTCTAGTTGAATTAATACATTAACTATGTATGGAATGGGCTTATAATAAGTTACATTATTATTTGGGATGAAAGTATATACTTCTTGGATTAATATATTTCGTGATTTATTCCAATACAATTTTGTGAAAATCGATGGATTATAATTATTGTTTACGTCAATTTGTTTTATGGGTTTTATTTTTTTACGTAAATTAGGTTTTTATAGTGGTATAGTTAATGCTCTGTGAATCATCTAATGGAAGGCTGATAACTTATGAGACCAAGGGTGTTGTTAATGACTATTAATTATGAAGTCGGCAAATGTATCCTTTATAAATACCTTAAATATATGTTTATTGTTTTTACGTTTTAATATGATATCTAAAAATTTAAGTTTACTATGGTATTCTACTTCTAAATTATACTTCTAATTTTATATTATTGTGTAGAGAATTGTCATACTTGATAAACTGGTCTAATTATCGATGTGTACCTTTCTGGCAGATGAGGATGTCATATGATATAATAGTAAACTACATTGGTCGCTAATTTACTGTTTAATAGAGTAATTTGAGAAATGTACCCAATTTCGTCGCTGTGTTGGATTGATAATCTACCTAGGAGCATTTTTGCCCTACAAATTCTCACAACAACTAGCTTCTTAAAAGAACCAAATTGGTAACATATTAAAATTAATTTAAATTAAATTAACCATATTTAAAATAAATAAAGGCATATTGGCGGTAGTTTACAACTAGTTACTGGCAATCGGCCTCTCACAACACTGATTGTTTCGTTCTTGTAATCATCTCCGTATCCATTTATCGTAGGTATTCATTTATCAGCTTATTTTTAAGGGTATATCATATGTATTTTTTTGGCATCTGTGTATTATTCAAGACTGGATAAATTTTTGAAATACAGCAGAAAGCCAGTACTGACATTGCAAAAAGGGTAAACGATTGCCCAAAATTTTACTCATTTGGTATTCCTAGTAAATGAGTAAAACATAATTAAAAACAATCGATTGTCATGAACACTTGGCGAGAAGTGATAAGTGAGAGCTCCTCTTCTGCATGAGATAGACTCTCCTCTATTTTGAAAAGTATGAAATAATAAATTGAGATAAATTATCTATGAAATATTTCATATTGTAGCCACGATTTAATTTACAGTAAAATTTATTTTCAGTTGCTCAATAAAGATGTTATTCGAACAGGAGACGTGGTAAATCTCCTGCTACTTTTCCATTCAGCACCAAATTACAAAAATAAAGACACACATACACACGTGTGGGCGCGGGCGCGCACGCACGCACGCACAAATTTATTTCAAACTCACAGTAATCACCTGTACGATCAAAATCAAATTACACGCGTGAACATATTTATTTGATTTAATCACGTTAGTTAATTAAAAAATCGTTTAAAATGACGTGTTAGTTAACACTTCCTAGCCACACGACAATAAAATAATGTAATTTATAATTTTACACACAAAAAAGGAAGAAATTAAAAATTTAATACAAAGCCATACAATGAAAATTTTCATGTTATTAAAATAAATATATATTCAAATGTTGTATATACACTCTTTTTTAAAGTAATAAATTAGAGTTAAATTAAATAGCATATGCCTTCGGCTTTTTTTCCCGGCTCAACAAAAATATATGACTCCAAAAAACTATCGGATTAGCTGTTATACAGTTAACATGATATTACAAGTTGAGCGTCACGTAATATAATGTATATTATATATATATATATATATATATATATATATATATATATATATATATATATATTCACGCTACGTAAGTCATATTTACATGGAGGAAAATGTAATAAAAGCATATACCCGTTGTGAATGGATAGGAGCTTTCTCCTCTGTATTAAGGCAACATCCATTGTCCGCTGTAATTTATTTCATTTACAGAGGACTCGATTCGAGCCAGCGAGCTGTTCCGTTGCCTACTTTTTACAAGTCCTGTAGCTGTTGTGGAAGTATGGCGGAAAACGAATTTGACTCGTATTAGTATTGTTATAAAATACGACAACGCTTCGTGACTTTATTGTCCTCGGCTTGTCATAAAATATATTATTAAGGCCTTCCGCGAATAGGAACCATTTGGTATGTTGTAATTGGACGGGTCCTGTCCGTTTAGACACGTCGTTATATATTAATGGCGATACGGTAAAATACATATAACATATGTGTAAAATAAATACAGAAGTTATTGTATTTTTAGACATCGAAATTAAGTATATAATTGAGATGATAGCATACACCATAACTTCAAAAATAACGAGTGAGGCTTCATGCGGAATAACTTTAAACTTCAAATGTTATTTATAAATTAATGAACTCTCAAAAACAGTAAAATGTTATGACACCGAACCTAAATTTTCTGACCATACAAAATTTTCAATTTATCTGAAAAATGCTAAATTAAGAAAAGAAAATTACTCAAAGTGTCATGTAATATCTATTATATCATGGTATAGTATCATTCAATATCTGCTTTTTGAATGCATTGAGAATTGTCCCTTTTTCTTTTTGTATTACTGTATGAAAAACAATATTAATTTTTAAATGATTAATAATCACAATTAAATAAAACTACGTGATGTAGTATTATTTCTACTTTCTTTAATTGCTTTACCACGACTTAGGTTTCGTTGTATTACAATATCTTCAGGTGGGATATTAGCAAAGATTCAAATGTTGTAATGCAACGAAACATAGGTCGTGGTAAAGAAATTAAAGAAAGTAGAAAAAATACTACATCACGTAGTTTCATTTAATTGTGAATAATGAATTTCTACAAAATTAACGCCAAATATATTCAATATTCAATCAATGATTAATAATCGTTAAAAATTATTTGGTTCCTTTAAATATGACTATTATTATATTTTGATACTAGCTATGCCTATGACTTCGTTCGCGTGAAATTCGGAATCAAAAAGGTATTGGATTTTTGTCTCACCCATATATTACTCTTGCGTATAAACTACAACCACATACCAAAATTCCTTAAAATTCTTCCAGTAGATTTCACGTGATTGGCGAAGAAATTTACATGCAGACATGTAGACAATAATTCTAATAACAGGTTTTCTGGTCTCTATTATCGTTCTTTATGCTAAACTATTACTTTTAAAATATTTTCCATGCACACAATTTTCTCTCTTACAAGTTTATTATACGCATAGATAATATTCATCTAAGGAATATTATTTTTTGTTATTATGGATATAGTAAAAATCAAAGTCAACAAAAAAACGACTTTGAAATATTGGGAATCGTTCTTTAATGATCGTTCTCTTAATGCTATATAAAAATCATTATAACCTTTATAGGGATACGCTGTTATTGTCAAATATTATTTTTATTCCATAATAAACAAAGTTATCAATGCGTTTATGGTTTAAAATGTGTTTTTTTAACTTAATATCTGTATATTCATTTTTGTCCATTGATATTTAAAACTAAGCCTGATTAACTACGCCGGCTTTGTTTTCCCAAAATAAAAAAATAAAACACACGTCATTATGTATTATTCAAGTTCCATATTTAAATGATATATTATTGAAATGAGCTTAAACTTACATATAGTATTAAAATAAAAAAAACTATTTTTCCATAGTCACACTTAACCCACTTTTCTTTTTGGTTTCTCACCTATCCTGTGCTATATTCAATAATTGAGAAATAGGCGAATAAAAGAGTAATCCCCTGAGATTTCTTTTTTATATTTTGGTGTACAAAAGTCAAAAAAATAAAATAAAAAAAACCGTTGACTCTCACTAGAGATTAAGAAAAATCATTTTAAAGGTCGCATGTCAATAATTGGATTAGAATAAAGCCGTAAAATTCTAATAGTCTCCTTGTGAAAGAATTTTATGATGAGTCACAAACTTTACATGGTTAGGATAGGAGCGCCATGTCCTCGCTCCTCTAAATCGATACGATTAGATAAGGCTTATCAATTCTTTATCACTACAGCCAGACACCGCTGTTAACCACTTAACGACTGCTCCGATATCTTTAATTGCATTTTGTACCGACATTATTTACATTCCACGAATCCGAAAACATCTTGAGCGTGCTCACTCTCAAACATAACAACGTTCTGAGAATATTTATTACACCAGCTCACACATTTCCTGCTAAATTATAAAGTATTAACCTAGAAATTATCGCAAGATATTTTGCACATTTCCTACAGTTTTTGCATTACTTCCTCCCTATTTATCATCTTTCTCATATCATTCAATTACGGTGAATTTTATTAACAGATATTTTAATAACAGATATTTCTACGGGTACCATTATGAGCAAGAGTATAGTTTAAGTTACATTTCTCAAATGTAATTTAATCACAATTCTCGGAAAAACGGCGTTCTTGCTTGTATACAGTATTTTATGGTGTAATTATACATATCATCACTGGCACGTTCTCGTGTTAAAGCAAATTTGTTTGATTACCTTTGATTGCGTCAGTCCGAAATTCGGCGCCAATTAAGTATTTGTACATAGTCTACGTTGTAAAGTTACATCAACATCATTGTTTTTAGGAATTCGAAGTGTAAAATGCCGCATACTAAACGGATGTGATTTTGTCATAACAAGTTAATTAAATATTGGTGTATTTAGAGTTCACCTTTTCGATTATTAGACAAGTTTACTTTTATTATTTGTATTCGCCAATATCGCAGATCACAATTTTCGATAATTATTAAACTAAGTAAAAAGAAGTAAGGTGTATTTATGAGAATGAAATTCTCCTTTTGCGTTATTTGGTAAATATACTTTGCATAAGGGAATGCAGATAAAATATTTTCGGTATGCAAATTAATTGTTAAAACAATAAATTTTCCTTCTTTTGATTTACATTAAATTTGTTATTGAATATATTTGGCGTTAATTTTGTAGAAATTAATTATTCACAATTAAATGAAACTACGTGATGTAGTATTATTTCTACTTTCTTTAATTTCTTTACCATGACCTAGGTTTCGTTGTATTACAACATCTTCAGGTGGGATATTATCGAAGATATCTTTGCTAATATCCCACCTGAAGATGTTGTAATGCAACGAAACCTAGGTCATGGTAAAGAAATTAAAGAAAGTAGAAATAATACTACATTACGTAGTTTCATTTAATTGTAAATAAATTGTGTTAAAAAAATAATCTTATTCTTAAGATATTTTTCCAAGTTTTGAAAGTTGTGTCATTAGAGCTACTATAACTATACATCCTATATTAAAAATTGTGAACGTTCCATATACTTTTTAATATAGTTAGCTAAGATTATAGAACATGAGGGCCTAAACAAAACAAGTTGCCGCGTGTGTCAACTACCTATGTCTACGGTTGAAGGGAAACTTTATATAATAGGTGATGTCAGTCTTGCAAAAAATTATTTCATTTTTATTATCTGTATTATTCATCTTAAAGTAGGTACATTTTAGCTTTGTTTGATTAAGAAAGAAAAATGAAAAATATTAAATTTAAAAATATATCTAGTGAAAATTATTTAATCATCTTGTATTTCAGTGTCATTTACAAAAATAATTAAGTTATCGCTATATTAGTAGAAGCACAAGAATTAATAATTTAAATGTTTTATTAGTATTATTAAAAAAAATTACCTATTATTTCAATACGTATAAAGACCCCTTTATAATATTGTGTCGCCAATAGAAGACGCTACTTGTAAGTTTTCATGTCGACATAGCGTTCTCTTAAAAAAAGGATGTTTAAAGTCAATCCTACATGTCCTGTCGTTTATCACTATTCTTGACATTTCATTTTGAATTCCGTTGCGACTATTTTCCGACTCATTATCATAGTTGTAGAAGTTTTATTTCAGAAACAAAATATTATAATAATTGAGCAGTAAGTCTTTTACTTATGCGTGGCCCATATTATGCTTTTCTATCCAGATTTTCATCGAAACATTTATTATTAACAATGAATATTTATAAAATAGATTTGGAATACAAGTTGCATACGGGAAATCATTTGTAATGCAAACGTAGTCCATGACATTGTATAAATATCACTGTTTTGCAAGATTATTTATTAGTAAACTGGTGGCTAATTGGGTGTTGCAGTTTACGATAATGTGTAACTGTTAGATATAGCATCATCCTAAGTTTTAATGCCCACAAAGATATATCTTATTAAGGCCGTATCTAAAGTTTAAATTTAAACCCACTTGCGATATTGCAATATTGGTTGACACTCTACTCAATATTTCATTTTGAATTCCGTTCCAAAAAAATTCTGACTGACTACCAATAAATTTGTTATTCAGCTCTAAGAGCGTAAATTTATCATGTAGCTTTAAGACCGTAAAATAATCAAGTGGCATATCAATTATTGATTCCATGAATAATTTTCATATTCTATTGGCCCTTATAACCAGACAAACACACAAACACCATGTAATAAGGAAGCTGAACCGACTGAGTTTAATTTCTTCATTTCACAGCAGCTGGACTGATGAGTGTGTCATTTTATTTGTGTTTCAAGTTTGCCTTTTGAGCATCGACCTATTTTTTCAAATGCCTTGAGGACAATTACGGCACATGGACAAATACATAATAAAAAGCATCTACTTGAAACTAAAATGGAATAACCAAAAAGATAAATTCGAAACGAATAACAAATATATTTTAAATATGGAAAGTAATTACATGGTGGTTTTATTTAGGTTTCTCATAACTTTAACATAGATAAGCCGCAAAAAAGTCTCAGATTTATGTTGATTCAATTTATAAAATAGTAATCAAATTAACTCGTTACTTATCAATAATTTTTTTAATTTCCAATGTTATTAAGTGATCCATTAGCACAGTGGTAAGTTTATATTGTTATTAGGTGTAAGAAATATTATTTTCATTTAAAAAACTATACATAAATTGTAAGAATTGAGTTGTAAGATTTTTACTTCGGTGTTGTCGATGTTAAACGAATCGGCTAATATTTTCACAGATTATATCACTGACGATTAATACAAATAAAATAATTACTGCGTCAGTATGCAAATTCTTAATTCCATTCATTTCTTAAAAAAATGATTTAGATGTTACCTTTTAAATAATGAATTTCGCAATGGAGAACCATTAATTGTAATGCAGTCTACAAAAAATCACTGTCTTCTTGGATTATTGGTTCAACCGACTGGATTTTGCTACCTATGTAATAGGGTTTTTAAAATACGTATAATGATCCGTCATGCACTTTACGTTATTATAAGTTTACAGTATTAAAATAAAACTGTAATAAAAATGCCGTTCAGCAGGCATCAACACTTGACGGTATCCGATTACTTACTTAATTATGCTTTTGTTTAATCGTTAAAAAAGGTTCACCTTGTACGATTAACTTTAACGGATAACGAAGGACGGAATTCAATACCATTTTACATATCAAAGACGAAGCTGTGAAGCATAGCGAATGATCGTCGATGAGTTTCTCGTTTTAATCCCTCGCCGCTTAGATGGCGTTCAGTGGGTAACAGTTGCTGGACCTGTGCGTCGCTCATTTAATAAGTCAAAGGTTAAGCTACCGCTTTCGCTTGCAATTTGTAGAATACTTAGTAATTATATACGAGATAGCACGGTGAGTTTTATTCACTTTTACCGCTCATTACCACACATTAAGCCGCGAGAAAAATAGTAACGTTCATCTATGCTTACATTTACCTCTTCATATGTTTTTTTAATATATAATTAAAATTTATGACTGCTCGAATTTTGTGGAAAAAAGTTTTTTAAAAAGTTGGGAATCTAACTTTGTTTTTAGTAAATTACATTTATTTAATCGTGTTGGAAACATAAAAGAAATGTTGAGGAATTCGCAAGAGGATCTACGTATCGAATTTGGGAGGGAATTTTCGAATAGCATTAAACAAAATGTAACATATACATGCAGACATATATGTACACACAGGCGCGGCGAATACACTGTGCAAATATGAGTTTTCACGCACACACGGATATAATATTCGGAAAGAAATTAAGTCACTAAAGCTAATATTAAGCAAAAAATGTGAGTTTATGACATGGTGTACATGTTTATCTGTTTTTTAAGAGCATTTATATTTAGAATAAACAAGTTTAATTTCCAAGTCTTATTATGAAAAAATAGGTTTTGGTTCCTAATATTACCTGAAAAGAAATTAAATTAAACGCGTTGTATTTAGAATTTTACCAATGAAGCTTTGCATATTTGTTTGCTTGAATGAATATTTGTTTGCTTAGCGTTTGTATGAAAGTCGAATAAAAATATAAATGGGGTTTTTTAAATCAACTTAACCTATTGTGGGAACTTGGCAATGTTTGTATATTTCTCTTAAATTTTATTTTGAATATACAAGAAAAAATTACTTGGAACTTATGGTTTATTTTGATTGCAACTCTCTTTTTAGCTGAAAGTAGGGTATATTTTTCACATCAATAGTTTTGATGGGATTGTTAATTATCAACATCATAGATATTTTCGACGCTGACACATTAATTTTCTAAGAAATAATCGAAGCTGTATTCCGATAATTAGATGCTCCAATAAGAATGTACAGTTTGACAAAACTAGTTATTTTTGATTTACATAAGGGGTAGAACAAACGAACCAAATAACATGACAGGATTGTATTGCGTCGTTCAGTGGAGGAGCTCGAAAGTTGAAGGCGCGTCGAGTGGTCCCGGACCGATCAATATTTATGAGGAAACACCTCCTCCGCTTCCTGTTAACACGGGCACAAGTAGCGCCGCCACCTACGCGCGTCTGTGTCAACATACTTTTCGATGATTCTTTTCCTTCGTTTTTCAGTCGAATATATTCATTCAAAACAAATTGTGTGCGGGGCACGTGCCAACAAGAGTAGCAACGCATTTCCTTGTCTAGCTGCTACTGAGTTATTTCGAAATGTTGATTTAGCTAATTCAACAGAAATACTTTATCATGTTATCTTATGTCAAATTCATTGGAATTTGTTCGATGGAAATTGTTTGTTGTTAATGTCATCTTTCCTGTTAAGGGCGATGACAGAAAATTATAAATGAGAGATCAGAAAAATGTGTTAAAATTATTTCTACGCGAAATTATATTAAATTTGCTCTTTACTGGATAATACACATTACTCGAGTATTATTCTGCATATTATATAGTTCTAATTCTTTCATATGTAACATTTTTCTAATATTATAAAGAGAAAAATTTGCTTATTTATAAATAACAGCCTATTTGGAAAAAAATTCTTGTGCTGTAAATATTTTTTATTGCTTTATGAACTTATTGTGTAATTAATCAGTTTTTATATAACCTGTTACCCATTGTGTAGTAATGTATTAGTAATAAATTTTAAAATATGTTGAACAAAAATATAATTATAATGTTCTTTTGCTTACTTTGTATTCCTGGAACTGACCTAACTTTACTGACATTGAGAAAATATTTTAATTGAGTAATCTATTGAAACCCGATTATTCCAATTCACGTTAAGTAGTTGGAGTTGATATTCAGTTTTTGTTTATTTGGTATTTACACAGCACTAGATTTATGTGATTAATTTGAATTGGTAGTTTAAGTGAGTAAACTTGAATGAATAAATAATCATATGAATTCAGAAGTAATCACTATGTCATTGTGTTTTCTCTAAATTTCATTAGTAGGTAGAGTTTTAGAGATATTTTAAATGATTTTTATTTTAATACATTTAATATTTATTATTAATTTCAACATTCTTTGTCATTTTTCCTGATCGAGTAGTGTTGTTAAGGCTGGTCAAGTAAAAAAATTGTTCTAATGTGTAAATCTTACAACACATTTAATTAATCATTTTCTTCTTAGTAGAAATATTTTTTTAGGATTTCACTCTGTATCGTAATCGTAAAATGTTAAAACCAGTTTAAAAGAACAAACTTATTTTATCGTTAGCAGAAAAAAGTCAACTCTAGATTAATCACTCTAATTATATTGAACACAGTTCATTAAACCAAATAGTTGGAAAAAAGTTCACTGTATTAAATTATCTCATGGTACTAATTTCTTTTTATATAAGTAAAATATCTTAACGCGCGGGACTACATCAAGTTATCGATAGCTTTAAGTGCACCAGGTAATATTTACGAGGGCCGTTTCCAGTCACTTTTGATACCCCTCTACCTGAAAGCCTGATGTATCATTTTAAAATATTACGTACGCAAATTCGTGTTCTACATTAAGTATTAACTTGGTTTTAAATCCTGCTGAGCCGAGCTCAAATATAAACAATTTGTTAAGTGCCTTAAAAAAATTGTATGTATTCTATTTTAGAAAGATTTTTTTAATTCCGCAGAATGGAATTACTGAGGAACTGACGTCATTTTGATTTCTACTCTTTTTTCGGCTAATAACATGATGTAAGAAAAATTTTCAACATTTTTCACATTTATATTTTTGATGGGATTATCTATTACATCTAGTATTAATCTACTTAAAATTTACTCCTAAAATCCCTGTATAAGAAGTGAAAAATATATTCTGACCTGGCAGAAAATTGCATTTCTTTACAAATCCGTATATGAAAATAAACTACTGGTTTATATGAAGATCCAATTCTTATTAATAAATACTCGGGGTAGATTATGAAATTCAATTAGACAGGCTAACCATAACATTAGCTAAGACCTAACGACTAAAAATGTAATTTAGATAAATCATTTTTAGTTTTTGGATAAAACTAAGAACATGTTTTAGTTCATTTGTGTAGTTATGTGTTTAGTTTTTTTTAAAAATATAGTTACAAAGTAAGTTTTTTGAAACTTCTTCACACACACAGAAGAATTCCACATTTCATTCGAAAAATGAAATTCAATTAGACAGGCTAACCATAACATTAGCTAAGACCTAACGACTAAAAATGTAATTTAGATAAATCATTTTTAGTTTTTGGATAAAACTAAGAACATGTTTTTAGTTCATTTGTGTAGTTCTGTGTTTAGTTTTTTTTAAAAATATAGTTACAAAGTAAGTTTTTTGAAACTTCTTCACACACACAGAAGAATTCCACATTTCATTCGATAGATTGAAGCAGATGAAAATGGAACTTAAAATTTGTGCCATAATAATTTTGTGAAACTGATTTCTTAAATGTATTTCTTATTGATTTTCTAATTATTATGATTTATTTATTTGACATACCATTAAATAATTAAAATTATGGAACTATTATTGTTTTCATGAACTTTTCTCATGCTTCTACCTTCGTATATGCACATATGTATGATCAAAATAGTATACAAATTATTGTAGGCATATTTTATGATTTCGTGCATAATTTATAACAAATTATTAATCATTGTTCAGGCAATTAATTTTCTTAATTTTCTACTGAACTTCTATGTTCAATGCGTGGTTTACTTGTTAAAATATTCAAATATCAAGTTGGAACGGTTCTAATGTTTCATGTTTGTTATATGTGCACAAATAGATTTCGTGCTGAAGCTGACAGTAATCTATTTTTTTTATTTGATTGTAAAGCGATAATGTTACCATGAGTTATCTTACACTTATTATTTATAACAAAATTGTATAGCTTGTTGCTACTGTACTCTAGTTTTAATGGATCGTTTTACTGTCTTTTAAAAGGAAATTAAATAATGAAGTCAGAATATAAATAGTTGAGTACTCAGACATTTTTTTCCAAAGGCTATGAATAAGGTTTTACAGTTAAACATAGTTTACGAAATCCCATTAATATTAATTTAACTCAACGCAGGGGGGACGCAGGTTATGCTTCAGCCGTAAGGCATTTTAGAAAATGTTTTTTAATGAATATCTTGGGAAAGGGTAAAAAACAAAAGAAAAAGAAGCTGTTTTTATAGCATAAATTTCTCAACAAGTTCAAGTTAAAATATTTTTCTTCTAGTATTATTATTTACAAAATTGTAGTACATCGAAATGTTTTATTTACAGTGTTTTTGTGATAATTGGTAATTGTACATATTCTTCTCGAAACTAAGAGTTCCATTATCGAGTGTCATCATAGAGTGATTACACGTAGGGTTTTTACATCATTACTCTTCTGGTTACCTTTGCCGTAGTCGGATAATGAAAAAGGATATTAGTGGAAACTTTTTAACAATTATTTACTACAGGTAATAAAAAATCATTTACGAGTTCATTTAGTACGTACGTAGTTTTTTGTTTTTTAATTCTACTTATTGAGGGCCAGTGGATGCCATGTTATACTTTCGTATATCCAATAACAGCCTGTGATACTCTTAATATTAGCAGAAATCCAGCGATATATCATTTGTAAAAATTGCTTCAAATTTGAATTGCTTCAATTCAAAGTCATTCGTTTCCTAGGGCGAAATATATATATACAAACACATAAATATTAACTGCTATAATCATACACGAATGGTTACATTCCGTTCTTCCCGTAGTAGGGTGAAAAGAAGAATAGTTAAATAGCCGAAAATATTTGAGAACTAATTCGACATGGCCCATCAATCCCAGAAATAATAACACACAGGAATATCGCTTATGTATTCGGAACAAAAACACACTATAAAAGGTCAGAGGTCGACATTTTTCGAAATTAGTCCTCGCTCCACTGTAGAGCTTGTTGTTCGCCGCACGTGAATCTGCTATTTTTGTCACGTAGACCCGCTCGCAGTTTCCAAACTTTCACGTAAAGAAAATTCGCCAATACGCGCTTCGTCGAGAAAACCTTATTTTTTATTCTCTTCCCTTTATTTTATCACGTTGTTTGGATTGTTAAATATAACTTTAACATGAAAACATCCTCCAGGTTAATGCTTTCTTTTCAAGGTGGAGAATAATAAAATACTTTATACATACAGTGTCAAAATGAAATGCTTTCAAAAATAAGAAAATAATCGAGGAAATTTCTAACCTTTTCAGTACAAAACTACTTAAATTCAATTTGACTACTGATTTTCATAGTAGTTCTCTAGATTTATAGATATAAATATTTTGGGAAGGCTAAATCAAATTTTATGCTTGGTTTCGTTGAAAATTATCTTTCGCGTTGTTTGTAATTATATACCGTATATTAATAGTTTAAATGACTAAACTACAGAATTTTTCGTCAGCGTTCGTAATCAGTATATAATTTTAGGTTCCTTAAATAATGTGTGAATGATTACGTTAAACATTATTTTCCGCCTTGTCTGATATTATATACTGCATGTTAATAGTTTACCTAACTTAATTATAGAATATCTAGTCGGCGTTCGTATTCGGTATATCATTTTAGGTTCTTCAAATAATGTCGAATTAGTTCCGTTGAACATAATTTTTTGTGTTATTTGTAGTTTATAGTTTATATTACTGAACTACAAAATGTCTCATTAGTGTTCGTAATCGGCATATAATTTTGGGTTCTTTAAATAATTTTTGATCGATTTCTTTGCGTTGTTTGTAACTATATACATTATATTAATGGTTTACCTCACTGAACTACAGAACATCTAATCAGGTTTCGTATTCGGTATATAATTTTAGATTCTTCAAATCATGTTTAATTAACTCGGTTGAATATAATTTTTCGTGTGTTTGTAGTTATATACGGTATTTTAATAAACTATATTACTGAAGTACAAAATTATATGCCGATTACGAACTCTCATTAGCGTTCGTAATCGGCACACAATTTTAAGTTCCTCAAATAATATGTGTAAAGCATCGTTAAATATAGACAATATTTATGTCGCATTGATACCATTGTCATAAATGTCTAAAAATTATGTTAGGGGTTTGTGTAACTAGTACCGACCAATAACACCGTAAGAGTGCGAGTAAGAGTACGTGAAGTCATAGTCATATGTATAAGGACTTTTATACTGCTCTACACCAGAACCGGAATGAAACGAAACACTTATGTAATCACCTCAATGTTTGTCTATCGGTCTTTTAAAATAAATTTTCTCAGGAACAATATGTTATAAAAACCTAAATTTTAACATTGTTATTGTTGGTAGTAATCCACACATAGGTGTAAAGAATAAAAATATAAATTCTCAATTTTAGGGAGTACTTTTTGGGAAGGGAAAAGTGTTCCACTGCGGGGTATCAAACGAAAATCTTCCTGTTCCTTAAAACTAAAATAGGGGAAATCTTAAAATGAAACCGGCGAAAAGTGCCTCGTGTTCATATTAGGTTTTTGTACTTTGTATTATTCAAAATCACATAGAAATTGATAGCGTGTATATGTATTTCTTAGTTTAAAAAGCGAAATAGGACTTATATTCGTTTTTAATATTAAAAAATAACGTAGAATTTTGTATCTCAACAAAAGCCTTACTAAATCATTCATAAGTCTGTCTGACATAACTCTTTCTAAGACACTTAAAAATATTTAAACGGAAACTTTTGGAAAAATCGCGTCCTTGAATTATTATTAAATTTTATATTTAATGTGAGATGAATGGCAGTTTTAAAAATTAAAAAAAAAATATTAAAGAGTCAGTTATAATGAGTTTAAAAATATTTTGCTCTTATTCTTAAGTAGTACATCTTCAGAGATACATTCAAAAATATTCAAAAAATTTGCCTCCCTTCGAAACCATTAAAACGAAAATTATGACGAAAACAGGATCTATATGAGTCTGAGCAAAAGTTGTACGAAAACTGCAACGATAACTTCAGATGTCATAGTTTTTCAAATATTTGCTAATAAACATTCTTCAAAAAAGTGTAATTTCTTTGAAAATCTTCAAACCTTACTTCTATTCTCAAAACACTCAGCGGAATTTGCAATTCCAAGCGGATAATATTTTATAGATAATTTTTTTTATGTCTAGAGCAAATGATAAGAATTTGTTGTTTATTGCAGATAAGTCATTGGTCTGCACTGTCATTATTAAATATCAACAAAAGTAAAATTCAATTAATACAATTCGTGAATATTTATTGATTACCTGCAAGTTATTTCTATGCGTGAAAGTTTGGGCTTACAGTGCTGAACTTGAAAACAAAATTTATTTATTTGCTTTGTTTCAGTTTGAAGTTTTTTTTAATATTTGTTAATCACTATACTGACAATTGATTTTTCATTGAAAACTGCGCAGTTTTAAAATTATGGTAAGAATATACAACAGTAATAATAATGTCCTTCATTTGCTAGTATAAGATGCAATAAATTACGTTAAATTGGGAGCACCAAAGTAAAAGTAGACTGTAAAACATACATATATGCCTGTAGAATGAACAGAACTTAAAATAATTCGAGAGAACCTAAAACCTGATATCATAACTTTAGTCACAAATTTTGAATAAAGTTAAGCTATTAAGTGATATTCGATATTAGGTAATGCGTGTGATCATTACGCAGTCTGGCTAATCGGGGTTAGAGTCGCTAATTATTTCAGAGTAGGTAAGCTTGAAGCGTCTCGAAGATTCCTAGCCAAATTCAACATAAATAACGGTTCGCATAAATAAGGGCTGAAGCGCCATCTGGCGCTCGGGGGCGGCTTCGATCGGCGATAAAGTCGCCGTGGAGGGCGCGAGCCGATAACCAAATTCAGGTAATTAACTTACACCGGACTTTACAAACTGGTCTTGTTTATCTTATCGGCAATCTGGGCGGGCGGGCGGCGCGCACGCACGGGGCCGGACGCGCGTCTCGCCTGAGCTTCGGTGGATCGCATCGTTGCGATAATCGACTAAAGATTGCTTCTTCTAGGTTGTTGCGACTTTCTTGAAGAGAGATTAAGAAGTAAGTATATAAGATAAATATTCCTTTAACTAGTAACGCGTATTTGTTTACAGTTTCCAATACTTATGTGATTATGTTTATTTTGTCATACTCAATATTTACATACATACACACACATATATATATATATATATATATATATATATATATATATATATATATATATACGCCATTTTTGTTTCGAATGATCGAAAATGAAACTGTTAAAATTGACACTAAAAAATAAAACGGAAAAGTTTGCTTGTTTAGGCTAATCTCTAAAAACGAGTAATCGTTTTAAAAAATTCTTATTGTGCGACTACGCCTAAAATTTTGAAATAATTATATGACAAATATTTTTATGTTACGTTTGACCGTTAATTCTTTTTGTTTTCAGTTATGTCTGGAGACATGCGGTCTATTTCAAAGATATTTTTTTTAGAAAGTCTATACTTTAAGAGTTGTCTTAGGTATATATGTCTATATATGAGGTGTCCTGGCTATATCTATGCTATAATTTATAGAGGCAGCTACTAGTTACTATTTATTTGCTGAACATTTAGAGTAGTCCCGATCTCGACGATCAATATCGTTTGACGAACGGAGTGGATGCATTTAAAGATAATGTGAAATCGTAGGACACAACATTAATTTGTTATACTTATGTGACACTTTTCCTTTAATGCCTCATACTTTGCAATATCGCGGAAGCAGTAAAATTATCCTCTCTCTCGCAGTGTAATCCTTATCTCTCTCTTCTCTCTCCCTTTTTCTCTGTCTGTCGTAACTTTCCTTTTTGTCTGCAATTCCATAAATGTAAATAATTAAAAACTCTACTAGATCATGACTAGTTTATAAAAACAGAGAATTTTAAGTTACAAACTATTTTTAGTTTTTCCAAAGTCACGCAATAAAGTCAACCGGAAGTGCCATTAATTATTAATCAAGTAAAGGAAACTGACATTTTATTAAAAAAAATCGACATCGGCATCGATTCGACATCTCAAGTTACTGGTAAGGATATACATGTAAAAAGGAGTGAGTTCAGCCATACATTGCGTGCTTAAAGACATTTATATCATATGTTACAACTTAAGTTTTGGATAACACTTTTAAATTACGTCTAGTTTTATTTGAATACAAACGCGCTAAGTCATCAAAATATTTAATTGTCTTTTCTATTTTTCATGATTTATCACTAATAGTAATATAATAATTACAAATTAAATACGTCTACAGTCGGAAATGAAGTCACAGTTAGAAACTCAACAAATATTAGATACTCAACAGAGTTATATATATATATATATATATATATATATGTGTGTAAATATATATATATATATATATATATATATATATATACATACTTCTTTCCATAGATAATTTATTTTGGTTCAATAACTAAACTAAAAAAAATATTACCCATTTTGATTGGGTAGGATTTTTTAAAAAAATCCTCAAGTGACTTACAAGTAGACCCAAAATATTGAACGTATTTAAGTATGGACAAAATAAATAGTGTCAAAATTTAAAGAAAATACTAATGTGTAAAACATACTAATTTTAATAAGGAATAACTTATCAAAGATCCTCAAACAACTCCATGAACGTATTTCTGAAGTGGTCAAGGAAACACAAGCGACATCAAGTTTAGGCGTCTCTTGTCATACAAGATTGTTCAATAAAAGTACAAACGAGTGTCGCAGACAGATGAGTATTGCCAGATATCGTGTACGTATTAGGCAGGTAAAATAAACTATGGTTTTGTTTTCTCATGAAAAATTTGTGAGCATAAAGCGCCATCAAATCTAAGATCGAGTGATCGACCCAATCCAATACGTTGAAAAAGTTTGTGACATAAATAATTTTTGGTGAAGAAGCAGTCATATCTGATCATTTTCATTGCAAATCTGAAAGAAATAAACAAGGACACTAAACGGACATCTTATAATATATAAATATTTTATTTTGTTTGAGGCGAAATTAATTTTATGCAGGAAAGGCTTTTTATCTGTTATGAATGTAGCCATCTGTGCACGTTTAAAAAATGCTATGGCCAAAGAATTAATTTAAAATATCTATTGCCAAGTCATAAGATCAAAGTATAATCGACGTTATTAAATTTAAATAATATCTTAAATAAATATTTTAAAGAATATCACGTGACTAACAGCAGCCAATATCCATTCTAACATGTCCCGATTACATTTAAATGAGGCTATGGTAAAGATTACTACATCCATAATATACCGAGATCATGCACAATGATATCCTTTATACACCGAGATCGTGCATAATGATATCCTTTTGGAGCACATATTACTTTATACTAGGCTATACGTATAAAAATAGCACATTTTCTCACATTAACAGACAATATAGCTTATTTCTAAAACTTCATTGGGACATTAAGCCGATATCTCATTAGAATAGCTTATTATTCAGTTGGTTATCTACATAATAATTCTTTTAACAATCTTAAGAAATTTTTTAAATCCCTTCTTAAACGATGTCTCCAGTATAAAATCGACACCCTCTCCAAATTTCAAATTTCTGTTATTATCAATTTGGACTGGGCATTGATATGTCAGACAATTTGGACATTGCCTTTTATATATTCAGATGAATTATAATTAAAACAATGAGATAAATTTAGGAGTGATTATTTAATGTCCAACAATTACCGAAGAAAATTAAATCGGCAATAAATTTTCAGCCTCTAAAATGATATACGGCTGTTTGCACATAACTTTGCTATGAATATAAAGTGGCTGAAGTTTACTAACGTAGTTACCATAATTTACTCGACACTGGCGTTTAATAATAAATCACATAATTAAGTAAAAGCGCCACAAATAATATCACCTTAACTTGGCGATGGCGGGATACCTCACTCCGCGCGAAGTTCTGCTTATCCCGTATCGGATTCTGTTCCACATTCACGTAATCAATCATACCCTTCCTCGGAGTTGTCGCAAGTTACCGGCGGCGGTGCTGCGGCGGCCGGGCCCCGGGCCCCTGGGACCGATGCCTCCGTAATTAATGTTTCAATTAACGAACTACACCTATGTGGGAGCTCTCCGCTCGTGTCCTGTTGATGGATCACCAAGAAGATAGACCCTCGCCCTGCTGCGTTGCTGCGTCTTAACATTCAACCGAGTTGATTAAAGTTGCTCTATTAGAAAATATGTGAGCTATGCTGTCTTGGATAAAAGAATATATAAAATTAAAACCTACGGTATTGCATTTTGGTGGACATATATTTATACATATAATTCTCAGTTTGTAGAATTAGTCTGATTTAGAAAAAAGTTAAATTTTACTGTGAATCCAGAGAAATCGGGCCTGCAACTGAAATTGTTGTTTGCGGCATAATTTTCATTAAAATGTATGAATTATGAATAAAAATATGAAGCATAATTGAATTATTTTGTAACCGATAGGACTTACGTTATTTTTATTTAGAAAAATTCAGAAAGCTTACTCTAAAATATTGTCTTATTGTATGAAAAAATGTTCAACATTACCTTCAAACGATGGTAAAGTTAATTGGGAGCATAGAATAAATACGGTATGCATTGCATTTCGTTGATTTCATGCCAGAAATCCAAAAGATTTAATTTTCGTGAAAGTGGCATGGGTCGAGGCTAGTTTTTCAGTCACCGCTGAACTTTAAAAACACGAGTAGTTTTGCTCGTATCCTATTTAGTAGTTTGCAAATATTAACGTTTCATTAATATATCACGTTATCCTAACGCCACCTATCGATTAACTTATAAATTATTTCGTTAATTCTGTCTGTGTAATGTTCATTATTATAGTAATTTAATAGCAACTAATCTTATGGAATATTTTTTTAAATTTACTGTGCGTAATCTTCACATTTAAACATAATGCCACGCCCATAAAAGTTATAACACATTAATATCAATCGTTCAAGTATGATTATGGATAATGAATAATAGGGGTGGGAACAATTAATTTTTTCGTGATGTTTTCTTAAGTAAATATTCCTACATAAAATATAATATATTTTCTTTATTTTTCATTAGAGAACTTGTCAAATTATGCCATTACTTTGCGAAATTTATATAAATTGGGTAGATGTGTTTTAAAAAGGAACGGTTTGGAAAACAAAGATATTGAAATTTGAACTGCAAACTAAAGATGACACTGTTCTTTATTATTATAAAATAGCTCGGTTTTCTTTTTTGGTCCGTGTGTAGTGTTCGACGTCAAAAAAATCTTGGGGATAACGTAGGAAAAATTTATTAGAATTTTTCCAGGCCTTCTGATAACCTTTCTTGGTTATGAAATATGAGATAATTATCCGTAATTATAACGAGATTCCATACGGATTAAATTATTTGAGTGTAGTTCTGTCTAACTTATAAATGTGAATTAAAAATACATATAAGGGGAGTATATCATCATAGGACATGTGCTGATATTAAAAATAATCTTATTGCTCAAACGCCATTAAAATACATAGTCAATATCACTTTTTGACTGGTTATTGGCCTGTCCGACTGGTTATTGACACCTAACAACAATTTTAAGTCAACGATAATCAGAAGGCAATGAGCAGTATTGACAACTGAGGGTATATCATTTATCATAATGACAAACAAAAATTAACCTAAATTATTACTTTTGATTACTACAGACTGAGTGATAAGATATTTCCATATTGGTCGTGTCATTTACGAGCCTAAAAGTAGTGAAAAATTTATCAATTTTAATAGAACTAAAGGCATTCCTGACTCCAATTATTTGATTTGTAGTATATTATTTTCTATTCAGCCAAATGTCTTTAAAAATAAAATAGGTCACATCTATTTGTGGACCTGGATGGAATTTCCTAACTATATAGTCCACAAATTAGCGACGGTGAAATTAGTGAATTTGGAATCCCTTGGACTGCATCTGTGCTACCAATCCTTTAGCTGTTTGACTTCAAAACAATCCATCCTCCCGATATTCAACAGAAATGAACCATCGTTGGTAATAACTCTTGTCGCCTTTTCAAAGATCAGCGTCGTTCACTATTAAAAAAATTAATAATAATATTCAATAAAGGCATTCGCAGCAGCTTCGTCTAAGAGAGAGATCCTTTAAACATCATACTATTATTATAATTGCAGAGAGTACTATACTATTATTATAATTGCAGAAACCCGTCTGTCGGTGTGCTTACATCGCATGTACGTAGAATATGTTTTCGAGTTAGATTTAATACTAGCTTCAAATTCCAAACAAATGGGCTATGCAAGGTTCCTATGTCATAGTTTACTGGCGTGCACTAAAAAGGAAACATTTCTCGGTCACAGATTAAATCGCACTTTAGGAACGTTTTCGGTAAAAGTTTAAAATTAAATTATGCGATGTAATAAAATGAAACTTAGAGGTTAGAGAAATAAGAGCTTACGTTTAGACAAGCTTTAATTAATATCATTTAAAAACCTATGTAATAAACTTAAACTTACATTACAGAAAACTATCCCCATATATTTTATCCTAAACAAATTGTACTTAACAAAATATTTTCAGTAGAATAGGATATTTTTAATTGATATTACAATCATATATTACGAAAATAATATAATAAACTCCTTTAAATAGTTTCGATAAATATTTGAAATCTTTGAATTTGTCAGAGTAATTTTAAAAAAGTCGGTTTCGTCATGGAACACCTGACATTATTTTTACTCCAGGACTTTGAGTTATTGAACTCATTTTATATTTAACGCCTTATCAACACATTCACTAAACTTTTTTTTGCCATATATCCAATGGAATTATTGATAATGAAAATAATTTATATTCAATATTTTGATATAATCCTAATTAAAGTTAAATATAATAGTGAGCCGTTGAATCGTATTTTAAAAGGATAGTCAACTATACCATACATGAGATAAATACCTACTAATGTAATTATTTTTTTTTTCTTTTACGGCTCAATAGATTTCAATGGTATTATCTACGATATATTCTAGATTAAAAGAGAGATTTTATATAATTATCCTATAATTTACCATAGTAGAAAGATTGCGTTTAAAAACATTAAAAAACTATTATACTTGGTCATGCAAAACTGAATACGCTGCTATTTCTCTAATTTTAGAAAGTAGTGGAATATTTTCCATCGACTATGCCAAATTTAAGAGTTAATTATTACACGATATTTTAGTCTAGACTATCAACGAACAAGACGCAGGTCGCGACTGCACCATAACATATTTTAAAAATCAGGTCCAGTCAATAAAGTTCAAAATAATGTCGCCAAAAATAATGTAAATACCTTTTAGTGGTACCATAACTAAATTAAGTGGAATCGATACATATTTATTTGAAAAAAAATACTTTTTTACATTGTCTTAACACGCCTGTGAATCTACGGGCAAAAGCCAGTATAATAATATGAGTAGCGTATGCACTTTTAAAGCTTCAAAAAACTAAACAGACGAAAACAATAATTCAACCCTTACTGAATCTGCCCTTTCTTTAATTAATGAAAAATTTATTAGGTTTGATTGTTAGACTTTAAATTCAGCGGAACTTTGCTCGCAAAGTGTCAGAGTTTCACCTGCGCGGATGATGATTGATCTACTGAATATATTATTAACTTGATACGTCAGCTTGTCTTGAAGATCGTTACGCTAATGGATATGAAAACGACAGCTGTAAAGTCTTGATTGTTCCTAAGATTGTTGCCGATTGTGTAGTCATACGCTATATTAAAATGCTGTATTAAAATGCACAAGTATAAGTTCACAACGCGCATCGAGGTACCTTTATCCATCTCGTTATTCTCGCCAAAACCGTTATTGCTCAACCCTAAAAAATAATTATTTCGAACAACTGGTAATAAAAAGGGCCGCAAAAAAAATGAGAAACGATTAAAAGTAATTTTCCTTTCTGTAAAGCTCACAGAATTCCATTTATAAAATCAGAGGCATTCAGTGAGCCGAATTTTAAGTACGAAAGCATTTTCTCGAACGCTTTTTTCATTTTTTCAAATATAATAAACACATTTGCGAGCCGTTAATGACGGCTAAGTTATTAATCTCAATATCGTTAAAGAAAGCTTTTCACGCTTTAATGGGCTTTGATTAATTTAAGCTTAACGACGGTAAATAGGCGTGTATTTGTTATATTAGTGTGTACACTTGCTGTGGTATCCGTCTATTAAATAACCTTGTGCATCCAAAATAATCTTACTTATTACTATGATCCCAGGCCAAGTTTGTTTTGTATTCCTTTTTTTTTGTTAAATAAGAAAAAGCAAAAAATCAATTTTCGTATGATGAATATTGTAAACGGTGAAGCTTTTAGCAATCAGGTTGTGTAACCATTGTAACGTATCGGTGTCAATTATTGATAAATTCTCTTAAATTAATGCTGCTAAACGAGTAAGGTAAAGAAACAGGGAAAGATAATTTACACTCTCATAAGTAAAAATGTTGATTATTGTACTATATACAATAATTGCTTTCTTCTCTTGCTATTTAAGTTGTTTCTCTTCTTACCGTTATCAATAAAGGAAGAAAACGTATAAATTGTATTCCATATTTTTCATTAAGTAACTTTCAAGTTGTCTAAGTGGCCATTAAACAATATAATAAGAGAAATTACGTGCATAAATTTGTGAATTTTTATATAGTACAGTTGTATTGATGCATTATATAGTACAGTTGTATTGATATTTTAAATAGTACAGTTGTATTGATGCATTTTACTTAGTCATTGCTGATAAAGTTTTCTCTGTGTAATTATTATCACGAGGAATCAACGTGGAAGGTAATACTTCCCAACATTTATATGCTAATTATATAATGTAAATATACAAACATTTTATTTATTTAATTTGATTCAATAATAGTTTGTAGGTTAATTAGTATATCTTTATATGAGTGTGTGTATATGTGTAACTTATATACGGGTGTGTGTGTTTTTGTATAGGCTGTGGCAAATGCTGTCGGAAATATTTTTTTATCGACTTTTCATTTCCAGCAATTATCCTGCCCATCATTTCTATATGTCATTAATGGTTTAGGCAACATAACCAATAAAACGTATCCTAACAAAAGTCTTTCTTCAATTTATCTTATTTTACAATATTTTTATAAATTAGTTTTATATTTCTACTTAGTTATCTTATTGATTATGAAGAAAACAGATTTAAACTGTTTCCGGAATTAATCACTGATGAAGCCTTATATCACACATTTTTACTTTTCTAACTGCGTTAATTCGAAATTGATGCGACTGACAAAAACAAAGGCCAGAGTTCGCACCCGCGGCCGAGCAAATAGATAATAAAAAGCTCATAACACACTTTTTACGAGACAATTCATCCGCAGCCTTCCTAACCGCGGGGCGGTCCGGAACATTCGTGTGAGTGGATTAGGTCATTGCCATTGTGAGCTACGTGTCATAAAACGCAACTCAGATTATATTGAGCTCTCTTCAAATTAGCTGTCTCGTACGCGATATCAAGTGACGTCAGTGACATAGGCTCTAGATTTGTTAAGTGCTATGAGGTATATTACACGAGCTTTTCAATCAAATCGTACATTAAAACATTTTAATATATAACGTTTACTTAATTAAAATGTGATATCTAGTATGTAAATGTTTTTAATATGTGTATCTCTGTGTTCATTATTGTTCTAATAGTTATCTATATATTTGTGTAATTGTGTTACCGTGTACGTATACGTATATATTTACATTTTAATGCATTTTTCGTCAGGTTCAATATAATGTCATGTCAAGATACTTGAGGTAAAGTGACACAAGCCAACCTTTTTGTGGATAATGAAATGAATAATTAGGGTCGATAATTAATTTTTTCTGTTTTTTATGAGTTTTACCTATTTTCTAGTTGTTTTTGAAGATGATATTGAATTGATATTATTATCTCCTTTCATTGATGTGCGATTCTAAGAACTTCGAAGAGTGATATTATATGTAATACGACGAAAGATGCATATGAAAGAGAAAATAATATTCGCAATATTGTTCAGCTACTATACTGGGAGCGAGTTTGAAGTTAAGTCTTAGCGGTTTATGCTTTGTGTTTATTTGCTAGTTAATAGTTGTCTGGACTGATTTTGTGTTGGTATGAAAAGAAATGTGTTATATTTTAGTAGAGCTCGTGAAGCGAGGAATCAAATATTTAAGAGCACAGTATTTCTATTAAAATGTTTACTAAAAGTACATTACTGTGTAAACATGTTGCCTAGTATGCTTTATACAGGTTCACAAAAAAAAATAAAAAGAGGATTTCTCTTGAAAGATTTATGGATACCTTTGGATACGAAAACTTTGGTTATTAACCACTCGACATAATATTTTCGAAGTATAATTCTAAAAGAGCATGTTGTATTTGAATATAGTAGTAATGTCATAGAATTATATAAATGCTAGTTCTATTGACAGGGGAAGTTTGTCAAAAGATTCTTTTAAGGGGTTCAAATTTAAAGATCCCAAGTCTATTGTTTTTTAACGATGTATGTTCATCTGTTCGTATTCAAGAGCCATCCGGTCCTTAAACACATTAAGATGTGTATCTAAACTCTATTCATGTTATATACTTCTTTCATATAAAACCAACAATATACAGACTGCGACAAAAAATGTGTTTAATTTTCATACAGGTATACAAATCAGAATATATTTGAAGCGTTTTTCTTTAGAAAAATGTAATTTTTTTCGTTGAAATCGCAACTTGAACAATGACTTTCTGAAAACTTTTATACAGTTCTGATACATTTTCTACCCAGTTTGGTACACTTTAATTACCTATACGAATAAAAGACAGGTTCTTTGTGACACGTGCATATTTGTCTTTTAACCTAGGTGTTTGAAACATCATTGAAAAGAGTTTTTTGAGTAGCATTTTGCAGTTTTTTGAGTAGATATTGAAAAAAATTATTCAATACATAATATTTTCGGAGATCAAAGTTGATGTTTTTTGACTTCTTTGGTTATCAAATCTTTGATAAACTTAAATCTTAGGTACCTGAAATTCAAAGTTTATATCTCTGTTCAGACAAAATTATAATTAACTAAAATTACAAGTAGATAAAGCAAAGAAATAATCAGTTTGTAATTTAGTTTCAGTAAAGTTTATTCCCATATTATAGAATTAAAAACTATACATCTCCTGTATAAAACCGTTCGTGTCTGAATCTTGGTTAAGGATTCTTAATACCGGATCACTATAGTACGAAACCGACTTGAAATGGTTCAGATTACATTTTATTCTTTACAACAATTTTTTTAACAATTAAATGAAACTACGTGATGTAGTATTATTTCTACTTTCTTTAAGTTCTATACCACGACCTAGGTTTCGTTATATTACAACATCTTCAGGTGGTCTATTCGAATCTTTGCTAATATCCCACCTGGAGATGTTGTAATACAACGAAACCTAGGTCGTGGTAAAGAACTCAAAGAAAGTAGAAATAATACTACATCAAGCAGTTTCATTGAATTATGAATAATGAATTTCTACAAAATTAACGCTAAATATATTCAAAATCAAACGATTTTTTTTATTATTAGATGGAGTTTGAAGACTAAAACTATTTTTTTACATGAGTCTACTTTGATCATCCCATAGTTAGGTACACGGAGGTTTACAAAATTAATAGTATAAAAATTTTATTCTTACGTAATCACATTTTAGGCAGCGATTTTTAATACGTTAAATCCCCTTAAATGCGGCGTCATTGTCGCAACGTTAACTAAAGACGCGCAAGCCGTAAGGGCGGGCGCTGATCACAGAAAGGGCCCGTGTTTGTCCAGCGGGGAAGGCGTAGCGACGGCAGTTTACACTGTTTTAATATTTGAAAACGCGAGCACTAAAATAAAATGTAATTTGGGCGGCGCGGCGGAAGGGCGCGGCGGGGCGCGGCGGCGCACCCAGCGCCCGCACGCGCCCGCCCACGGAATTTCATTAGGGGACTCGCGCGGTCCGTTCTTTGTCTAGACGCGCAAATTATTTATATTACTCGCATTCTTCACTTTTAAATCAGCGCCGAGCTATTTAATTACGACGTCGCTGCAAGCACCAGCACTCGGCAATCTGGGCAGATAATTAGCGATACCTATCTAATGAAGCCGTTTTAATAATCTCAGCACTGAGTTCGATTCGCTGAAAGCATTTGTGAAATTCTCGTAGATTATTTCGGAACCTTTTGAAAATACGGAATTATTTACGTACCTTGTAACAACAGGTCGTTAAACTTTGTTTGAGTTACAATTTCAAGAAACAGTTAAAATCGTCTACATTTTCCATGATTATTTGTCTTGATCTATTTCAACACTTGTATAGGATTCGTGGAAGGTTAAGGATCAGATAGCGTTTGTTGCTATGTCACTTGATCTACTTCCTTATCCCGAATATTAGGTGTCTCAGCACGGAAATTAAATTTTAAATAATACTAAAAAAACAATTATTGTATTTATAACATTTTAATTACAGTGAAATAAGTACATTTGTGTGGATTTTATGTACAGAATATTACACCAGCAAGATGTCTCCCATCACGGCGAACCCACTCCTCAAAACATAAGCGCGAATTCGCAATGACGCGCCGCAGAACCACATCTGAAATCGCTTTCACTTCTTCCGTTATTACGGCCTTCAGCTCCTTTAAATTCACAACATAGGTATCAGAAACTCTTAATATGAGATAACCTTATAGAAATAAGTGAGCTGGGGTTAAGTCGGGAGATCTGGGTGTCCAAATTTTGTCTGCAAATCGGCTTATGACTTTTCGCGGAAATAGCGCTCTAATTGCATGGAGATCCTAGCTGTGTGGGCAGCGGCTCCACCTTTATGAAACTACACATCTAACTCGTCAACATCCTTCTCTCGTAGCTGCGGTACAAAAAAATTGTTAATCATTTCGATATACCGCTCAAAAGGAACTTTGAATTCGGCGCTGAGACACCCCTAATTTATGATGAAGTGAGCATCAGAACGCAACTGCCTAGGTATTAAAGGTTAGCGATCGGTAATCGATATTAAAATTAGCATAATTTTTTATGTGTTTGATGCCAACTAATAAAATTATTTAAATAGAGGTTTATTGGTTATTGCATAATTCGTACAAATACTTATAGATAACTTTGTATGAGAAACTATAACTTTAAAAAGATTATTCTAAACAACATGTCATAAAAAAACAAATTATATGTTGTCTCGAAAACTTTCTCGATTCTTACAATCCTATCAAAAGTAACACCGACACATTCTTTAAAACTTAAGTATCGCAGTTAATTATAATTATGCAGACAGTACTTTAAAAGATAAAATGAAACCTATCCTCCCTGTAGGATCATTTACGTGTTTGTGTAGGATCATTTCAGTAGTTTTTCTCAAAAATCGCTTTACGTAGAATTTTACTTAGTATTAAAGCATATTAACTCATATATAACTAATACTCAAGACTATTCATATGTAAATTTAGAGGCGGAGAGGTGGAAGACAAATTTAGTACTTGAAAAAAATTTAAATATTGTATGTGGGGGGTATCGTTTTAAAGAGCTAGTTATAAGGGCTCAAAATATTTTTTCATAATTTTAATATATCTGAAGAAAAAATATGTCTCCACTCCCTTAACTCTGAAACTGATGAACTATAACGATGTTTCTAGATGTCACAATTTTATGTATATTCACCATAATATTATACCTATATGCTCCTAATCAGTTATATTAGACATAACTAGATATTTGTAACTCTAGTTCACATTAGTGATGACTTACGATAAACAAAGTAGTTTTACTTTGAAAGACGTGTGTAACCCTTGTTGCTTGACGTAGACTTGATATTGAACGATATTTCTTCGATTGTGTTGTAATTTTTCTCCAGACTTTATTCTCTTTTGACATAGTAGAATCAAATGTTTTTTATTATTCTAGAAAACAACAAAAACATTGGGATTCTATCTAATTTCTGCGATATCGACCGTAAACAATAAATAAGCCAGCAAGTTTTCCTCTTTACAATATTAGTGTAGATATTAAAATGAGATAATTATGAAATGTGTCTGTTTTCTCCTCCACAGAGCACACTGACACACTTGTCGAAACAGCTTGCTGTGGTGCCCAAGTGTTGCCCGAGCGGGCAGAACCTGAGCAAACCACTGCCGAACGGTGATCGTCTCTGTCAGCCGTCCATTCTGACTTTCCAGCCACTATTTTACGATTTTAATTCCACACACATGTGGATCTACGAAAGCAATCTTTACGAGACGATTGTTGGTAATCCCTGCACTCATCAGAGGTTAGTGTCATTTATACGATCGACAGTTTTACATGATAAACATTAAAATGCTTGGGATGCTGGCTATGGCGTGAAAAAATAATGCAATGAATTTATATCAATTCGAAATTGGTTTAGTTATTCACAACTACTTATATTAAATCTCTAATACGAACGTTATTTTAAATGAAAGTATTTTTTTATTTTTCTAAATTTATCGAATTATCATTGATATTTTGTAACTGCCCAATGAGTAAGGATAACGCATAAAATGGAGAGAGTTTATAAATCTCTACCTTGACACAGTGGTGTACCTCTATATTGATCTATTTGAGGTGGAGACCGATAAGGAAAAAAAAATCTTCCATAAAGAGAACTTTGAAAGTAAAGAAAACTTTGAAACTTTTATAAATAGTAATGCATTAAGGAAGTAGGTAAATGCGCAATATTTGATCACAAAAAAAACTATAAATAACTTTACATATTTGGTATTATTGGTTAGACTTTTTTAACATAAATACGGCAACCTTACCAGATAAATTTAATAAAGACGTAATTATTTATTTCTCTATTTATTTAGTCTTTAATACAACAGTTATACATACGGTGAGCTGAAGCAATCTCTAACAGTCAGCTACAGCCAAGGTATGCAATTAATTATTTCTGATATGGACTGTGAAATATACTATTACTATAATTTTGGAAATAAATATTTTTAGGTTAAATAAAAAAAATAAGAACAAAACTAATTATTAACAAGAAAAAAACCTACATTTTATATGCATGCAGGAAAAATGAAAATGATGAAGGATGGAGGAAAACAGTAGGAAAATAGTAATATTTAATATACTGTATAGTAATGATAAAATATAAAGATTATAAAAATGAATAGTAATAAGTTAAATAATCATTACTGAGCAAAGAAGTTTTGCTAATTAACCACATCATTTTATATAAGTTAAATATACACTTGTTTTTGTTGCGAAACTTTGAAACAGGTTTTGATTTTAAAAATGAATAAAAGAAAAATTCATGTTTTTAAATTTTACATCACGTAACCAATCCGCTCATTACTGGGTACTAATTTACTTAGTAATGAAATACTACCTAAAAATAATTTCCCCCGGGATATCGACTATCGATTTTCGTAGCGATGATTTGGCTTGACTACAGAATTTAGGCAATAGATTCTCGTAGTTTGACACCTCTTAATTTCCCTAATAACACGTACCGCGAATAGTTTTAAACATATCACTGGCTAGTCAAAATTTCAAATTATAGTTTAAATGAACAAAAGCTTAAGGGAAAGATAGGTTACTTGTACACTTTATGTGGTGTTACGTTATACATTTTTTTTTCGTTTTATAGGAAACCTTTGATGGTTAACGGTTTTTGTTATAAATCCTGTAAGGAAAAATATCATGCAATTTTCATCATAAAACTATTTAACTACAGACGGTGATAATGGTTCTTATACTACACAAGTATCACTTTAATAATACATTGTGAGTTCGATAATTTACCGGAATGATACATAATTTGTAAATTTCCATATTGTTAAATATGGAAATATTCGAAGGCAGAGCAGGTCTAACTAGCGGTTCATAGTACCAACGCTAGTAAATGTTAAGTGGTGATATACAGCCAATCACGCCGTCCGGTCGGTTTAAATATAGAACCAGCGGGCTGTTTTTACGCCAACTTAACGAAATCATCTATTTGCGACTCAAATTTCTTTAGCGGCTGAATGTTTCTATTTATTTATGGAATATAGGGAAATATTATTCAAACATTTAGATAGGAATTGCGTAATATCAAAAAAATGCAATGTGCGTTACCCGTTAACTTTTAATTTTATGCAAACTTCATTAGTTTGAAACAGATTAGATACCAGCTTAGTCATTTGAAGCTTTCGCGAGATCAAATATAGTTTGACCATTGAATGTATCTATATAATATTCTTTCGTTATTTATATGAGTCAGTTTTAAACTTGAGAAAACAGAATTTATTTTTCTTTTGTTGAATTTTATTCTTTTTGATGTTAAGAGAACTCATGTTCATACTGTTTAGTCATTTTCGAAATGAAAACTTCTTTAGGCGTACCTGCGCACTTTGCACACTAGTCCACTTTTTTTGAGCCGTGTACGACACTGAGCCGTAATGCTCGGATCGATGATGTTGATTCAGGTAAACTCAAGTGAACTACATTTTTAGGTGCATAAAGCATACTATTTTAAAATGTTAAGTGAACTACTTTTTATGGCGCATCATGTGTACTTTTTGATTAATATGTTATATGAGAGTAGTTTAATATAATGTGCGTAATTATATATATATATATATATATATATATATATAAGTATATATATATATATATATAATATATATATATATATATATATATATATATATATATATATATATATATATATATATATATATATCACGCCAGAGTTTTTTTGATCTATTAGAATAATTATCCACTTGCAATATCAAGTTATAAAACGAAATCACATCGGAATTCTCTATATTTCCCGTTTGTCCAAGTACTCTCTTATGTCTTATTCCGAGTGAAAACAAATTTTTCAATTTACTTTTTGTTTAACTGCTAGGAACATCCAGACATATCGAAATTTTGTTAGCCATATAATATACAAAACATAATTAAGTTTAAAATGTAAACTAAAATATTAATCGTATTAAACCAACAAACAATTTTATCAACATTTACAGTTACTGCAGTATGTACTGTGCGTTATGCATTACATTTCAATGGATATTTATACCGTATCGGACTCGGGAAGGGAAGGTATTTTCATAATTTTCTAATAATTCTCTAGTCTCGATTCTGAGGCAAAAGTATTTTTTTATTTTTGTGACATTAAGATAATGCCTGAACTTGCTGCCTGAAACTGTCTTGTCTCAAAGATGGAAGATAAAACAGTCTAGAGGTCATAAGGGTTTTATTTTTTTAAGCACACGTAAACGGGCTGCCGTCTCAAGTACGCTTTTGTTTTTCTAAATACTCTTATCGCAGAGAGATCAATGAAATATTACATCCAATAACAATTAAAAGATTTCCAACTAGAATGTGAGCAGTAGTACTTGCAGAACTGTAGCGTACAAATAATGTTCTAGTAACGAATAATGTTAGCAGTATTAGTGTTAAAGTCAAGATTAAGATTTAGCGAGAAAAGTTTATTAACAAAAGCACTGTTTTGTAAAAGAAATATTGCCATGTTCACAATACAACTCTTTTATTGAGAGAAAAAACAAGTATTTTAACATTCAGATAAATGGAATTGTAAGCAATGCAATTCTCTAGTTAGTTACACATTGTAATATTGACAATTTTATTACTATATACAAAAATAGATTACATATTTTTGGAAATTTTGTATACTGACAGTACAATTTGAACGTACTAATTTGCTATCCCGAATAATTATTAATAAACATCGAAAATGGAATAACCATTATTTTAGGTCATGAATAAGATATTTACTATATTTATTTCTTTCCTTATTTAGTCACGTTACAAAAATTAGATGTTTAAAATATATTATTACTTTTTAGAGATTGCCAACTTTCATTTTAATTTCTAGTTATTCTGCGTAAACTTGATAATTATTCTGCATAATCCTGATGCTTAATTTATAAATGATGAAAAAGATACGTTTGCTTTGTGAATTATATGAAAGTGTTCGACAAAAATCGACACGAAACAGAAAGATGTATACGTTCGCTTTATGGATTATATGAAGACGTTGAACATAAATCGATATCAGTTGCTGGTGTTGATGTTTGCAAAACGATTACTTTTAAAAATTCTGCAATATAAAGATCTAAATACGAGAGATACCACAATTACTGAAAACATTTTATATGAACAAAGAGGAAATGTGAAAATAAATAACAAATACGCAGAAAATATCACGACCAAGCGTGGGACGTGGCAGAGTTGCATGTATTCTCCATTATTTTTTAATGTATATTCAGTTATCATTATGAAGGTGATACTATACGAGTAATAATTAATGGAGTCGCTATAAATATCATTCAATACGCAAATGTTACCGTGATATTAGTGGAAAACACAGACTAGTCACGAGAAATATTGAAAAAAGTGCATAAAGATAACATTCACTACTGCTTAAATATAAACCCCAGCAAAACAATATTTAAGACTTTTTCCAAAATAAGAGATAAACCAATTACAAAATAAGAATAAAACAATGTTCAGATAAATATTGACATATGAGAATGTAGCGTAGGTATACACATATGAATATTGAGGAACCATAGTGTAAAAATAATTGTGTAATAGAATTAATAGTATGGATAAAAAAGCGCTTTTATTAAAATCAAACAGTCTTCAGTCACAAAACTTTAGATCTTAAGATGCACATGCGTAAACCATTTAAGATAATTCCGCACAGGATAGAAGCAGGCCACCTTAACTAAACGAATGTTAAAATTGTAAATGTCTTATGAAATGAAATAGGATTTTAGAGAATGATGCTTCAAATGTTATATCTTGATAGAGTGACCAACGAAGAACTTATGCAGAAATTTTCGAGACTGAATAAATCCAAGATATAAAATAATAAAAAAATCCAATACCTAATCAATATGATGCAAAAGGTAAGGTATCGATCACTGCAAGTCATTATTGAAGGGAAACTAGCAGAAAAACGCATTGAATGAAGAAAGTGAATGTTATGAAAATTTAGAAGAATCGTTCAATCGCTCTTAAAGTGCCATTTATAGAAAAACTGTCAATACATTACAGTTAATGGCGATTATCGCTACTCTTCGGAAAAAACACGACACGTGGTCGCTTTTCTTCAAAATGATGATCGCTATAGTACACCTTGAGAAGAAGATCTACTTTGGAAATAGCATACACTATATATTTATTCTAGCTTCTCGTTAAATCTACATAATTATTTTTAGGAACAAATATTTTCAAATGGCTAACTTTGTTCCAATTATGACTCGAAGCAGAATTATTAAATTGATCTTCTTTCATGTTTTTATAGATTTGTGAAAGAATAGGAAAGTAGAGACCTTCAAGAAAATATTTTCACTAATTATTAATATTACAGAAATGATGCAAATAAAGTATATTAAAGCCTTTAAATTAATTAAATGTAACTGGAGTATCGATACGATATTAGTGAAACGGAAGTGTGCCGAGCTATTTTTCCGCTGAAGCGACTGTAGGCGGCTTTCGCCAGGTAACTATGGCAAATAGAAATGTTCATTTTGCAACACTTCCTGTTTTTTTATTTTGTTGTACTTTTTAAAAGTAATCAGAAAGAAAATGGACTAGGTTACAGGGACAGTCGTGAACACGTTTATGATACAAAGCAATTACCTAAATATTTGGTAATATAGCAGACGTTGTGTCATTTACTAACGATCGTCTGTTGTTTCTTTTTTATATTCCAATAATACAAAGTATTATGTGACATAATACGTCGATAATCAGAGTCATTACAATCAGTTTAATGGTGTACATTCGACATTTGGGGAAAAAACGCACAAAAGGTAAGTGGATATGTTTGTCGAACACGCTTTGATTGATAATGGGCTAAGCGAAACCGACACTTTTATATTTTGTTTATTACCTAGTGTATGTACATATACAAAAATTAGACGTTTGAGAATTGTGTGTATATTGTCATGTGAAAATTAGAGAAAGGTGGTGAAGTGCAAACATAATTTGCGTAATGAAAAATCCGAATATCATCATTGTAAAGTTTGGTAAGTTCGGATAATATACAAAAAAGAATGAAACTCGAATCTTTCTTGTCCTCTCCGATTCCCTTACGGGGGAGGGAGGGGGTCGGCTCTTTTAATTTTAAGATACCCAACTCTTTCAAGTTGCGCTTGACATTTGTCAAGACGTGAATTTCGGGTCTCCGCATTACGTGGTCGTACCATCTCAATCTCGCTTCCTGGATTTTGTTGACAATTCATTTCATTCTTTGTTGTTAAGCGTTACTTCATCCGCCCAAAATAACAAGAGAATTAAAATTGAATAACCAAAACTATTTTATTTGTCACGAATTACTCCAAATAAAACTAGAATTAAATTAATTCCATTTTTTACGAGACGTTCCTATGTGCTAAATTTCATGATTTAAGGTTGACAGAAATTATTCATAGTAATTTTGACTTATGCGTCAATATTATAGTACATGTCTTTTAAATACTATGCCTTTTTTATCATTGAGTTAGAAACTTGAAGATTTTATACAAGACTAGGGGCTTAAAATTTGTTATTAAGTTTAGCTTGACTACCCTGACAATTATTGACAAATGGAGCCTAAACAGAGAGACAGGTATGCGGACAGCGAAGTGGTTCTATAAGGGTTCAGTTTTTTTACTCTGAGGTTTGTAATTCTAAACACTATGACATTTAGAACCTTTGCTTTAGTTTTTAAGTAAACTTATTAAAAATTTCTAAGAATTCCTTTTTGAATAGTATTTACAACTTTCGGATATGTGAGGATAAATATATTTATTGTGAATACTTTCGATATCCCCCCCCATAAAATTCTGAAAAGGAAACTCATTTTTCATTTCTTATATAAGTTCACTGAACGTGAAATTTAAAAAAAATCGGTTGACTAATTTTTTCGCTCCAAAATTTTTATGTAAAATATTTTTAGTTTCAATAATTGAAATATATGTAGATTAAGTTTGTCATCATGCCAAATTTAAAGTTTCTATGTTAAGTAGTTTTCGAGGAAAACTATTATGATGAGCAGATAAACAGACGGATACTTGAGTGACTTTCTGCAGATTCTGTTTTTTTTCCTTTTGAGGTACGGTACAAGAAGTGGAAAAAAATATTACATATCAATTAAAGTTTAATATTTCACAAACACGACTAAGAGTGACAATGGCGCTGCCATTCGAGTGGTGTTAATTTCAAAAGATCTATTAAATGATACCTCGATAGGAGTCGTAATAACAATTGCACCCCCATTTGATATACAAATACATTAAAAATATCTTTAGCTCTTTGTTGTCTAGTATCTAGGGTGCGACACGTAGCAACTACGATAACATGGGTCTAGACACATAGGAACTACGAGACTCTGGCAGAAGGACGGATAGACATTGCGAAGATACGGAATCCTATTCAACTATTGTAAAAATGAAACATTACAATAAATATTAATGGCATAAAATAATAAGCACATTTGCTAACCAGTAACAAAATTAATATTGCGAATAAATCGGAATTGCCCTTTTTGTCAACGTAGCGAAAGAAGTTGTTACATCAATTTTATTTAGTCGCAACTGGCAATCCGAAGGTCGGGGTATTAGCAAGCGCGTACTTATGGTACTAATATCTCAACATCACAGAGATTGATGTTGAACCGCGATAGGGCCAACAAGAGCGAAGCTAATGATTGAACTTGGCATTTCTTTCGCGCGGCCACGACGCCTCATGAATATTGAGCGCCGCCTCTGCCGCATCAATCTCTGCAACTGGGTCACTACGAGCCTTCGTTAGCCACCTCGCCCGCCTTCTGCTTTCATTTTCATAAATATGCAGGATCATCCCCTAATCGTATTTACATCTGGAATTACTCTTGATAGCGAACCGTGTTTCGATATTTCCGGTTACGCGGATAATATTCTGATTTCAGTAGAGATGTTTTCCGGATATCATAATAATTTTTTTTTGACCTTGGGAACTGAAAGATATTTTTTGGCCCGATTCTTCTTGTATACATGATCAGTTACAATTATGCTCTGGTACGTGATTTTTGTAGCCATCCTTCAATTAATAAAATATTTTATTCATTATATGTAAGGCTTTCATCTCCATACAATATCTTTATATAAATTTTCTTTTCAAATACATTATTATTGTTTGGATAAGAATCCTCGATAAAGGAATTTGATGTATATTCCTGCAGGTGTTTTTTGTTAATATATGTACAAAAGAAATGTAATTGATAAACGTGTAACATGCACTTGAATTCAAATCAACGTCATTCCACGCCAAACTCGCATCTCTCAAAATGAACCTAATCATACGTTACATATTTTTAAATTATTCAAGCTATCGGTGCTAAATTTTAGTTCCATTTCTTTTTACTGGAAATAATTGGATTTAAGAACAAACTCTAACTCTCTACAGGTACAAATTGGACCCAGAGCAGTTCAGCGAAGATGAGTTCTACCTGATCACAAATGGGACGCTGTTCGCGCCATATCATGCGCCGCGATTGCGAGGCGCGCGCGAATTCTGCATGGAGGCGTTCTGGGATCCGACCTCACCTGCCGGCCTTACCATGCCGCTTGTCTGCTTCTCCACTCCGCCTACCGATGAAGCTGGAATATCAAAGACCTTCATCCTGTACTCTGCTGGTGAGTTCATGTGTTAAAGTTTTCGTCATATTTCAGCAACCGATGAGAATAATTAAAATATGAAAGCACTAGATTTTTTGGACAACTAAGATTGTGGAAAACTTAAAAGTGATTTCAACTCCTTATTTTTCTGAAACAAGAACTAGATACTGATCATTAAAACTTTATTAAAAATAATTACTTTTTACAGCTCCATATCAGAAATGATAATGTGATTATAAAAGAGCCTAACTTTGTGAAATTTTGAATAAACACTGTAGATGAAAATACAAATTGGAACTATAATATAAATTTGTTTCCTAATTTTTTTTTATTCTAATATACTATTTTAGACAACGAAGATATTTCCATTCAATCATTTACTATTCTGATGCTCAAAAAGTGAATCTGTTTGAGTCGTCTAGTTATATTATGCACGTCGAGAATTCTGGATGCTTTGAACTTAATATTGTTTGCAGTCTCTTTTGATGATAGTTGGCGAATTCAATATAATGTCTGCAAACATCTCAACTACAAGGTAGAGATTATGGCCACTGTTACGAAAATACTAAATCGCATTCACAGTACACTTCAGCAAACTTTCTGGAAAAGTTAAAAAATGATAATAAAATATGAATTTAGATTAGAAGTTGAAGACAAAAAATGTGTAGTATGTCTTGAAGCGATTTTAAATAAGATAAAAACTTTAAATAAGAGAAATAACGAAAGAATTTAAATTAAATTTGGAAATAACGAAAGAATTTAAACTAAAATTGGAAGTGTGACTATTTTATAGAAATGAAATTGTTTTTACTCACTTTTTTCATTACAAAAAATAATCAAAAACCAGTGAAACGAAAATTTCGTCAATGCTTAATTAGATAGTGGTAATATTGTAGCAGCTTAGCATGCATGCTGCAATTATAATGGAGAACTTGGATTTACTCCGTGTAATGGCTACTGACTTTATCATTAGTGAAATATAGTTTATCTGTCTATTAAAAACTATGTATGTTTCAAAAAATATAAATACCTATCTATTTCTTTCCTTCATCTATTTTCATATTTGATCTCATAGATGCTCTCCTTCCATTAAATTTTAGTACCAATTTTATACTTTATTATCATTATTTTGACTTGGAAGTGCCTATGTAAGTTTCACTCAGCCTATGTTCTATTTGCCCACTTACTTCTTCCTGGGCTATTTTTAACTGTTCATTCGTTTATCGCGATTTTTTAATTTTTGAAATTACAACCGATTTTTTCCTCCGTATTTCTGATTCTGTCACTTTTTTAATTTTTCAGAACATGTTCTCATAATTATTTCATTTTAAGCACATCTTAATCATTTAAACACAAAAATAACTTCCGTGCAGTTGCTTAGTTTTCCTTGAAGTAATTTTGATATGCAAGACTTTTTTGAGAGTACCATTAATTCTATTAGACTAATGCTCATGTTGTTTCTCAATATTTTGGTCTTTCCGTTCCACGAAAATAAACTTTCTTAATACACTTTCTCATCAACTTACTTTAACTATATGTATTGCCAACTACTATTTTATACGTATTTCTTTATCCATCCTTTTCGATAAATATCAAAATTCATACGTAGATCTTTCTCTTAGTACCTATACTAGATAAGTACGCTCGTTTTATTAGAAAATTATAGATTGTAAATTAAATTTATCTATGACTAGATAAATTTAATTGTGCAAATTCAAGTTTAACGATGATAAAATGCATTTCTGCCTAATACATCCGATGACGTTAATGGTGTTAATGTAATTTAAAGTTTGTAATATAATGTTTAGTTTGTTGATGTATATTTTATTCCTTGTAATAGTTATTACCATAAACTGGTAATAATAGTATCTTTTACTTTTCATAACTTCCGTAATCACTGCCATAAACTATTACTATTACTGCCATATTTCAATTAGGTGTTTATTTAATGGCGGCTTGAGAGTAAAGGCCTGATCCGTAAATACCCTTTTTTGCTAAAATATGCTAGTACGCTTTCTTGGATGTGTTGTTTTCTTATTCTTGCGTTTCCCTAAAATGTATTTTACGCAACCAATGGGCTAATAAATTTGCGTAGCCGTTACAGGATTCCGGTCGACTGTTTACCATATAGCAGTTCTATTATGGCTCGCTAAGTTTTACCTTTCTGTAGTGTATTCATTGATCTTGCCACTTTTTCTTCATGTCGTTTCGTGGTCGAATTGATATTAATATGTGGCGTCCATACTGCTTTTAAACGTGGTCTCTTTCGCCCAAAATCTATATTTTATCTATCCGTCGACATAGATAGCTATCTAAGATAATTGATAACTTTCGATCTATCTTTTTACACCAGTATATTAATATTTTAAATGTCTATTGACAGTCGTAGATAGCCTTCTATCCGTGCCCTCCGTACAAGTGACGCATTCCTTTAATACATGTGACAAATTTTAAATTAAAAATATGTACGAGGCAAGTAAATAAATCATAACTAAACAGAAACATATTAATTATAAACGATTAGGCGTAATTTAAATATTTTGCGAATTTTTAAGTAACGTATGTATTCTTTTAACATTTAAAATCAGAAATAATATGAGATAAGGAAACGAAATTAAAATTTTGCGTGGTCACGAAATGCAATCAGTCTCTGCTTTACTTTATGTCAAGTGTTCAATTGGACAAAGCCAGTATCAACATAACATTTAGGCATAATTGAAGGAAGTAATAAATTATAGTAATAAATACGAGGCAAATAAGTAAAGGATAGCTAAACAGAAAAATATTAATTATATACGATTAGGCGTAATTTAAATATTTTGTGAATTTTTAAGTAACATATTTATTTTTTTACCATTTAAATCAAGAAAAATATGACTAAAGGAAAAGAAATAAAAATTTTGCATAGTTACAAAATGCAATCAGTCTCTACTTTTCTTTATGTCAAGTCTTATATTTGACAAAAGCCAGTACTCATATAACATTTAGGTATAATTGAGGAAAGTAATAAATTATAGTAATAAATGAATAATTGCAATTGCAATTTATTATATACACGATAACGCCATTATATTATACGTAATAAATTATAATAATTATTATTATATTGTAATAATTCAACAGGGATCATTCAATCGGATTAATGAGAATTAATAATCCGAAATATAGTTTTAATATTTTGCTATTAGAGGACGATATGCTTGCTACTGTTTTTCAATAAATTTTTAAAATAAAAATTTGGATAATTTTACAAAAAGCAAACTGTTGATAGGCGTTTATACTTCAAAAATGTCAGATAGAAAAGTCGCGTTCTGTTGATAACCTAACCTATCAAAGATAAGTGTCAAAAAGTTATTAAGACGCAACATCTGTCATTTCTATACAACGGTGGATAGCCAGTGAGTGATTTGGCCTCCTATTGGTGGATAGCGTGCAGAGATAGTAATTTCTATCTGTAGATATCACATATACAACATCGGTTAGAATTTATATGCCTAGCATTATAAAAGCATAGATAGATAGAATATTGGTTGTGGGCATTAATCTGGTACGTTCTCTCTATGCGTAGATCTGCTTTAGAAATGCTAATAAGATTTCATTGTTTTTGAAAAAGCCGGAAGCTTGTAACGGCTACGCAAATTGATTAGCCTATTGGTTGCGTAAAATAAATTTTAGGGAAACGCAAGAATAAGAAAACATAACACATCCAAGAAAGCGTACTAGCAGATTGTAGCAAAAAAGGGTATTTACGGATAAAGGAGAAATAAAACGAAAGAAGTTTTTCGAGCTACTACATAAAGGCCAAAGAATAATACGTAATGCTTTTTTATATTTTTGAACGCCGTTCTGTTTGTTTCTTTGTTCTCACCATGTATCACCTAAAAACTGCTAAACTGATTTAGAACAGAGTCTCGCTGATTTATTTGCTCGAATGTGAAAAAAAATAGTAAAATTTAAAAAAGGTATTGATCTATTTATGTTCACAACATGAATAATAATTGACTTCATGTCACATTGTCTTCAACATTGGACTAAATAATGTAGTCTATATGAGAACAGTCTCAAAAAAGCTAGTAATACAACATAGTTGCTGTAATATCCGAACTGCAGCCGAAGAGTACAATTTCATATCACACTTAGATTTAGAAAGTCCAGTTTACATTTTAATTTTTCTACATTTAAATATACTAAAGTTACTAATACAGTTTAATTGTGACTAATATGGAAACTTTCTGCAATAAATCAATCTTACTTACGTTCATGAAAAAAAAAGAAACTGGTTAGAAACCTGTTGACAGGAAATGAACCAGGGATTGTCAGCTATTATTCATAACATCGCTGCAATACAATTTATGCGGTGAATATGAATAAGTTATAGCCATGTAGAAAATACTTGTCTGATCTAACCGGCTGGTAAACGAACTGGAATTAACGGAACGAGTATTGCGTTTCATTCAGGTAGTTTTTAACTGTTCACCTCTAATTGTTCGTGATTATAAATTCAAAATAATGTAATCACTGTGTAAAAAACAGACATAATAAAAATCTTTAAAATAAGGTGCCAGCTCGCACATCAGCGTTCCACACTCATACTTTACTAATCGTATTCGCAGTTTCGTTTACATCAACCGTGTATCATATAAAATAGGTCCTATAGGTAGCCAATTTCCTTTGAGCAAATGGCTTAATTGAGACCCTTTTTATAAACTATTTCACTGTATTTTCTATATATTATGTATACGAGGAGTCAAACGTGGGTTGTGTCATGAAATATATATGGCACATATATACATTTAATCAATCCATTTTTGAACCCTGGTGTGCACAATTGATGTAGATATAGTAGATTTTTTTGAAAAATATGGTCTTATTATATAAATTGGGCAAAAAATAATTCTTTAGTAGTCGTAGGTCACTATTTAAAGTAAATAAAATCGGCAAATACCTAGTTTTGCACTGCAAGATTTGGAAAAAAATAATGATTATGTATTCTTTCTCAGGTTTGCAAAATTATGATTAAAATTAATAAACTTTCAACCATAAAACTTATTGCTTTCTTTCCAAGATTTCTTAAACTAATAACTTTCCAAAAAGTGGCGCACAAATGGTGAGTCGATTGCGAAACAATGCGTACGAATTTCCCAATTTATGGAAATCCGTGTGCCAATTTTTGGAAATTTGGCAGGATATCCAAGGTACTCAGCAAATTAATAGCTCGATCACTTTCTTCATACGCATGACTATTTACAGTCGAGTAAAATACTTTAGATATGCAGGAATTGCGTGGAAAGAGAGATCCGCTACGGTAACTGTGTCTCCAGAATGTCGCCTTTATTTGAGTTTTGGAAAGGAGATAGATGTAAGCAGTTATTTTTTAAAATTAGGTTTAAAAATATTTAAATTGTGGAGAGAACATTGTGTCTAAAGAAATTATGAAAACGCTGACAATTTGACAACTGAAAAGTTAAACAGCACTGGTGAGGAAAACGTAACTTTTTTTTAGGTTAGTAAAACGTAACCATTATTTCTTTCGAATTAAAGCGTATCCTACATATTATTAAAGGGCTGTGAAAGCTGGTTTAGTTTTATTTACTAGATAATTAATAAGCTGAGAAACTTTCCTATTCTATAAAATTATAAGCTTTTGCTCGCTTAGATTTTCGTTCACGAATGAGCTAATTATTATCTAATCAATGAGACTATAGCAATATCAGTTTAGAATAAATTTTTAACGTTTTACTTTTTTGCTAAACACGTTGCGCCACCTGTCGACATGTTGTATAATTTTTTTTTAATGTCGAATTAAAAGTTCCGAGTTTTATTCCACAGGATCGTGCTACTTTTGCTATTAAATAACAACTTATAATTTAAGTTGAATTACGATCTATATTTGTAATGAGTTTTATGTAAACATATACAGTTATTTAGGCGTGATTTAGTAATAAATATCCAAACCCTTGCATTATTTTTAAGTTTATTAGTAAGTGTGCGCGTCTATTCGCCTAAAATATTATCAAGTTTTCTGATTGTATTATTTTGAAAAAAAAAACAAATGGCGTATATTTTTGTTTGTTAATGTATTTATTATCTTTATTATAAAATAATTTTTTAAATTTTTTTGTCAAAAAGAAAATTACCTTCAAACGACCAAAAGCATTATGAATTAAAAAGTATTTTATGTTCAAAATATTTTATTGGAAAAAAGTTAAGTAGTAATACTAAATATATAAATAACGAAACTATATAGAAATAAAATATTATCTACTGAGTGCGAAAAAAGAGAAGAATCAGGATTAATACCGAAAGCAGATAAAAAATTGTGAGAAGAAAATTTCTTCAGTGTGATTTTTTAGATATCGGAGTGTAATTTATTTCACGATTTGCAGCATACTCCGCGAAAAATATTCATAAAAGTAGATCTTTGATACTAACAAAAATAAGAAGACTTTCAGAGCGAAGTTCAATTCCAAGATTTACCTGATAAAAAGAATTTAGATCTAAAAAAAGTAGAGCTAAGGGAACGTTTTAACATTTTAAGGGTGAAGTAAATGAAAACTTATACGTAAATTACTCTAGATATCTAACTAATTGACATGCGACTTAAGAAGAAGGATGGAAAAATTATTGAGGCGGAAAATACAGAAAAAGTTGTGCGGACATTTGAAAACTTAAAGACTTGTCTAAAAACTTAATAAATGAAATATCTAAAAAATAAAACTCAGCTAAATGAAAATCTAGCTCCCGAATCGGGGCTTAAAATATTATCCTCATAATAAGCCCTTTCAAACGATAATTCCCACTAAGTATGGAACATAAAAAAATTTGAGAACTCAATTAGCCACCGCCTCCTTACGTAAAGTTTCTATATAAATATTTTAGTGTTAGCTATATGCGAATCAATATACATGATCTCTTATAAGGCTTCAGTTTCTCCTCTTATGATATTGATAGCTAAAATGTTAACATTTTTCTATTTACCATTTGAGATAAACTTTAATATGATCTATACCAAGATGTGCTTACTGGTTATAAATTCATGTAATTTATTTCTGTATCATGAACAATTTACCAAGGGCCTAATAATTTTGTTTCGGCGAAAGATGAACAAATAAGAAAATCCATAGATTTGTTATATCTTATTAAAAACTGTCTTAGAAGTACTTTGCAACATTATTATCTATTTTCTTTAATACCGTTTTACAATTGGTCTAATACCGCTACATTTATGAAGATGGAAAAATTATGGATGATAAAATATTTATTTTCTAAGTCAATTAATTTCAATACTTTATTATTAAACATTAAAAAATCCTAGTTAATTAATTTCAATTATTTTTGTGAACACACTTACATAGATTAATTGAAGACCATTTTTTGAAGACCATTATAGTTGAGATATGACCATGAGTTAAAAAAAATTAATATTAATTAAACACAAAATGAACGAAATTCGGTATAATAAAAAAGCTTAAAGGTTCTCAAAGCTTGATTCGTTTGTACTTATTGTCATCTTTTTATCCCGTTTACAACAGAATAGACGTATTTTTAATTTTATCACGACACATTTTCTCGTTATCTTACCGAACGATAAAACGTTTATGTAACCAGTTGTAATAATATTTCCTGGACAAGTTAAAGATAAGTATCTAGCAAAATACCGCGAAACGATACTGTCAATGAACTGATATGACTCGAAAGGAAACAGTGAAAATTGATAAGGGTATTTTTTAAGGCAGGAAAATATGATTTCTTATTGCTTGTCTTTCTACAGAAATATTTTATTTAATTAGTTTTCATTTTCACAAATATTGAAAATGAATTGCACACCTCATTTGTAGGCATATGGCGAAAACTGCTTGTCCGTCGGTCTGTGTATCTATAAGCTACATCATAATACTTTTAATTTAAGTGTGATTGTAATGAAATATTTTTTTCGTGGACCTCATGTAATCGGATATCATAAAAAGGTCTTTTGAAATAGGCGTATGTTTTGAGTTGATAACAAGGCACGATCTTCAACAACATGGCGCACCGTTGGTAACCGGGTCTCCCGATTCCCACTTATCGAGCGAAGCTGGACACATGTTTCGTTTGGATGTAAAAAATTGTTTTTTTATCAATAAGTCTGCAATTTGTATCAATTGCTTACATTAAATTACCTCAATTATATATAAAAATATTTAAGTTTTTTTTTATAAATATTTATTTGATATTTAATAATGTAAACAATTATTTATTTCTTTATTTATTCATTATAGAAACGAGGCAATCACTTAACAAAATTTCGGTTTAACCGTTGAACAAAGAAACAATGATTTTACGTTTCGAACAGAAAAGCGAGAGAATATAACGAGATCTGAACCTTTAATTATATAAGAGCTCTAAAAGATAACAACGACACGTTTCTAAGAATTTACTTTCATTCATCACAAACAAATCACATTCTGGTGCGACCGCGATCAGGATGAGTGGTAGAATATCGCGGGAAACTGGAGGTATTTTTCTAATTTGGTTTTAGAGGGCGGCGTAGCAAACAGGATTGGATTGCTTAAGCGAAATAAATTATGTTATACAAAAAATTACTATATACTAAATAACACGGGGCATGAGATTTTTCTTTTTAGCTTTGGAAAATAAATTCCATGAAAGCAATATTTTTTTGATTTGTAAAGAATGGAAACAAAAGGTTATAGCAAAATAATGATACAGAAAAATGATGATTACGTGAACGCTGAATATCACTGGAAACTAATAAAAGTACATTGAATAATACGGGGCATCGATTTTTCATTTCAACAGTTGATAGGTAAATTTCATAAGCGCGATGTCTCTTCCGAATTAGATAGAATGAAAACTTAGCATACCCAGGAGGAATCGATAGGATTATTGTCATATTGCCTGATATATATATATATATATATATATATATGTATATATATATATATATATATAAATTTCAAAGCCTTAAGACAAATCACTTCATTATGTATATCCCTTTAACTTATAAATGCAAGAAGAGCAAAATAATTTGGCGCTTATCATTTGATTTACCTTATTTATTAATACAGTTAAAAAATTTATTATATGGAATATATTTGTAGATAATTTTGTAGAAATTCTTTATTCACAATTCGTTGTATTACAATATAGCCCACCTGAAGATGTTGTAATACAACGAAACCTAGGTCCTGGTAAAGAACTTAAAGAAAGTGGAAAAAATAACTTCATTTAATTGTGAATATTATAATAAAACATGCTTGGAAGCCTCCTATTTCGTAAAGCAGATACGGTTTCAAATAAGTATATTTTTAGATTTTAAAAGACGTCTCCAATCGTTCACAAGGATACATTTTTCATCCTAAAGTTCGATATGTAGAGAAGTGTTTCAAAAATATATTAAGAATATTTTTTTTAATATCTGTGTTTCATTTAAAGAGATCTAAAGACATCTACATCTCATCTAAAGAGATATTGCCCTTGAGGAGTGAACGAATCGATCATATGGAGAGTTTTTTTGGACCCGCTTGATTTGTCTTGCTTGGTCGTTTAGTTTAAAAGCGCGTTTTTCATATTTTTTAAGCTGTAAATTTTACTTATGTATACAATTAATGCGCCTAAAAACAACTAACGAATAATGTTACTAGAATTAATATTCAGTAAAGTTGATACAGTCTCTTTTTTTGTAACAAATAAAAATAGCCGCATCTACGGCACGAAGTTAAAATCGCTGCACGTGAAATGTCCCTACTCCGGCAGCCGTACGAGTTTCGCGTGTTTTTTCGTATCAACGCAACGTGACTTAGAATAAGGCGCACGTGACACGTGAGTTATTGGTCTCATTTATATTAATTATCTTTGTCTTTACTTTTACGAATTTCCGGCGGTTGTCTAACCATTATGCAATATGATTATATGAATGAGTCAAAGTGACTTTTTGTCATTCTTTATCTGACGACAATATAAGATATTTTGTGTGTGTGTGTTTATATATATATATATATATATATATATATATATATATATATATATATATATATATACATACATACACGCATACATGTGGAGGTCCAAAACGTCCGCAGAATGAAGGGGAGGGCGGGAGGATACATTCTTTGTTGGTACTCCTCTAATTAGGAACTCATAAATAATTAATAATCGTTTCTTAAAGAAATAAATCTCAAACTACGCGCTGTGATTAAATACTTTTCAAACCATTATGAGTGAAATAGGACTTGTTTACGGAGATTGTTTTCCTGGTAAATGCTTTTCCAAGAACCATGGTCTACTTAAACAAGGTTGAAATTCAATTGAAAATGGGCCCCGCCTAGAATGACCATTGAGACCACTACGTCGGATATCGAAAAAGTCGAGAAACTTGTATTGGAAGATGTTTGCCTGAAGAAGAAACAACGTTATGCATTGATTGGTGCACCAGATATAACAATTTTGTGAATTCTATGCGACCATCTTTGCATATCGATAAAAAGAGAATAGTTTCATTATTTTATTTAACGTGCAATTCTTCTGTTCTGCGGATTCTTGGACCTCCCTCATATATATTTATGCACACACGTTACCGCTCAAATACCCCTGACTTTAGACTGAACTAGATTTACCTAGGTTAAACTATTTTAGAAAACGCGTGTTAAGTAAAACTAGTTTAGTCTAGGCAATATTAGTTTTTCTGATAATAAAATACACACTCCAGATGAAACTACTATTGCCCAGATATAATTACCAAGCTAGATTTGGTTTGTTATATTAGGTCAGGTCAAGTCATGTTACTCATGTTACTTTATGTTAGGCTATGCTGGACTAGTTTAGGTTAAGTTACCTTAGTTTATATTAGCTTTGATTAGGTTAGGTTGGGTTATTTAGATAAGGTTAAGTAAGATCAGGTTTTACGACGACTCATTTACTTTTATCTAGGTAATATTTATCGAGTGATCTAGGTGATATTTATTGGTGATCCTATGCGAGTTTAGTGTGGAATGTGAACTTTTGTATTATCACGTGTTTGAAGACGAATGTATATTTCCCTTCAAACACGTGATAATACACAAACATGCGCACACGCACGCGTACGCATGCACGCACATACGTTCACCACGCACACATGCACGCGCGTTGTCACACGCGCACACATACATATCCACGCCCATGATTATATATGTTACATATGTTATATATGTGTGTGTGTGTGTGTATATATATATATATATATGTATATATATATATATATATGTATATATATATATATATATATATATATATATATATATCCACATCCACGGTCATGATGAATCAAAAGCATTATAAACTTTAATTATTATTAATTTTCGAGAAATTCTAGATTAATCACGAGCTATGAACTGAAGTTCATAATGAAATTACTCCGGTAATTATATAAAGTACTATACAAAAAAAAGTTTAGAATCAACAAATTAATTTTCCTTTGAAGAATATGATACCCTCAATTTTCTTTAGAAAATAGCATGAAGATCGCATTATATAGAACAAAACCATTTTAGTTAGCTTGCCAATTTATCCTATAGGTCATTTTCATTCGTGACAACTACCGTGCTAGCTATTTTTAAAGTTTCTGTAACCAAAAAATTAAAACCATATAATTTCGTCACAATCAAGCGTGTGTCCTTTCGTCTGTCACACTCACGTGGTTTTTACAGGTTTAGATCTAAGCGCATGGCATTCTATAAATAATGATAAAGCCCTCAAATAATAGGAATGAAAATATCCCCATTTTTTTAAGGTTTAGAAATGAGATGAAAATACGTTTTTTCAGCGTGTCCCATTATGTGGAATATCGTTAAGAAAGTCTCTTAAAATTAAATAGGTTTCATTTAGCACTCTTAATTTATAAACCCATTTTACGAAACAAAAAACGGGGCTACCGTTTTAAAATTACTTTGCAATGTGTCTTCTCCTTTCATTTCCCAACATATCTATACAAAAATCTGGAAAAACCCCGAAATAGGTTATAACAGGTACTTTCAAACTTTTTCATTAATTTTTGAATTATAAAAGAAAATTGAATACGTGGAATTAAAGCTCATGCACATACTGGGCCACTGAATTTGCTTATGCACTTAATAAAAGTTAATATGAATTGTTAAAATATGTTTCGCAATATTTAATTTTAGAAAAAATATAAAAAACACATAGCTATAATTGGTCCAACTGTCGATTTATTTATGTATAATTTTTCCCATGTGGATTATTTTTATCTGATTAACACAATACCAAGCAATTTATCATTTATCATAGAATTTATTTCATTATTACTTCATCGCAAGTCAATGTAATTATTAAGTTAGGAGATTTAAATATTTTTGAATCGACTTGCATATTTTATGTCATCAAATCCTCATGCTAGTTTTGTTACTTATTTTTCTAGCTGATTTTGGACTACGATGAAACTTTTTTCAAGGCAATAATAACACGCAATTTATAAAGCTTCAATTTGCTTATGAAATTATAATGGATGAAAACCTTGAATAAATGCCGTTGAAACAAATAGTTCCAATAACATTTTTAAATAATTTTTTAAAACTTTCAACGGATTAATTATTAGTTTTCGTAACTTTCAGTGTCATAGTCGCGTTAATTTGAATCATTTAAGCTAATGACAATAAAAGTTTACGTTCCACACTAACATATCTAATAAATAATTTAAGAAAAAACAATAAAATTCCATTACATACTGCGAAAATAATAATCCCGCTACTAGATTGGAACGTCTTCAGATTGGAAGTTGGAACGTCTTCCAAATTTATGCATTTGGTATATCTTCGGCCTCAGAAAATATGATTACATTTCTGAATGTAATCATATTTTCTGAGGCAGGAATTTCTGGTCACTTGAGCCATATGAGGGCTGAAGATCCGTCATCGACGCCAACTTCACATACTTACACTTCTTTTTATCATATTAAAAAATCATCATAGCCCAAATTATCTTAGTGGCAAATTTAAAGATTTGTCTGCTCACGGCCTTGGTTCACACACCCTACTTATTCCTAAATATACCTCTACCACTTACGGAAAATCCTTCACTGTCCAAGCAGCAAAAATTTGGGATCACCTGGATCCTGACATCAGGAAAATCACGTCTATAAATATTTTCAAAGATCGAGTGAAAAAGTCCTGCATCTCCTGAAATCTTTTCCTTTGTGTCCTCGCCCTTTCCTGTCTTTCCTGTCTTTCCCATCCCAAATCATGTCAATATTTTGTTTTCTTTTTTAATTTGCTTTTGTATTTTTTTTGTCTAATGTGCTAAACATTTTCATTGTAAAATCTCTTACAGTCTACCAACTAAATTTCAATACAAATTGTTATGGTTGACTGAAAGAGATTGCTCATGTAGCAATAAGTCCGCCATATGTACTATACATACAAGTTAATAATAATAATAATAATAATAATAGATTTTAAGCATATCAGCTTATGTATTCCTATCAACAAGTATAATAATATTGTATCAAGTTTCCTATATGGTACGAGATTCTTTAAAATTGCTTAGTGATGCGTTATTTACGAACAATGTTGTGTAATTACTTGACTATATACAAACTCTTTGCTAGTCATCGTAAATATACATTGACGAAACTTTTCACAAAGATTAAATGGTATGATACATCGTCCATAGGAACCTTTGTTGTTACGTTTTTAAAATTTGAAGAAATAATAAGTCATAGAAGCTAACGCGCACCAGTTCTTTTTATCATTTACTCCACCAACGGACTAATTTACTTGATGAATGTTCGTTATCCGCCTTGTTGACACAGAACGTTTTATTGTATCCAGGCACGCTCTTGTTCCGGTCATGTCCGCCCATGTCGGCCCTCTTAAATTACTCTAATCTCATTTATAAAACGAAAAAAAGCTAATTCGTCTGCTCGCACATTCATCACGAGGTAAAGTGTCATACGTGGAAGAAAATGTGGGGTAATAACGCAGTTGTGCATTTCCTTTGTGGTTTGTTATTAATAATTTTACTTCAATTTGTATTCGGTTTTATGTTACATATGTAATCTAAATATGTTACACTTATGGGTTGTATTTTACTACAGTTTTATGTGACATTGTAATTATTATCTTAAGGGAATTTATTAGGGAATTTCATAGAGACATAAAATTTTAATCTACGACACGTTATAATAATGTAATCCGGTGAAGCGATTTATATCAGTTGTTACAGTTGCAATGCTAAATACATTAATTGTAGGCATCACAAATGTAAAAAAATAGCATCAACTTGCATCGTAACTCAACCTTGTGTTATATACCATCTACGATTTGACAACATCACAATACCAAATTTAACGCTTCGTGACGGAGCAAGTAGAAACAGAATGAGTGTCATTATGCCTGTTCGGGTGAATATAAACAGAATTTTAAGGTGTGATAGTATGTACCATTCCAAAATCGAAATGGATGCAGAGTTAAGTGCCACATTTTTTCCAAAAAGTGAAAAAAATCATGTATAGATCATTTTGTAAAAAAAATACGTTTATATTACTCTATTTATCTTATTACTATATATTTTTATCATCAAGTTTATATTAATGATAAAAATGTCTAGTAGGCTGTGAGCATCTCCTTTACACGTTGACATAATTATTTTCATTGTTTTCTTTAAATACATGTGATTATAATGTGGGAGGTAGTCATAATTTAGCCATAGTTAGAATACCAACCTCAACAAATCACCTAAAGGTATACAATACAATGTCTGTTGAGAAGGTTACTTATAATATTTTGAAATAACTCTCAAAATATTTTTAATTTATAAGTGTGCAAGATAAATATATGTTTTATAGTGCCTTATCTTAAAATGAAAGAAACGAGAACCTAATTAATATCATTCAGTGTTCTTTCCTTTTGGTTATTTATACATGATAACCATATCCAAAATATTTCAACGTGCAAATTTTATTTTTTGCCAATAAACACAAAAATATTTTTATGTCATATTTTAAGTAGCACATCTTCAGAAAAACTTGCGAAGAAATACACACGCCCCGAATATTGTCGCGTATTTGTAATACTAGTAAATGTTAAATTGTAAAAATGAAAAGATTTCTAATACGTTATTAAATGTTAAGGAAAAAGTATTGCGATGATTCTGAATAAATTTTTTTGAGAAATTTACGTTATTTTTAGTTTTTTGAAATATATTCACTTGTTTTACTATTAAAATATGTGGATACTAGGCAATACACCTACATATTTAAAAACACTATTAATATTTGTAAATAGTTCAAGAGAAATATTATGTATTCCTCAATCTTGGATATTTCATATGTTCCTAATTTTGTACGGGTGTACAAATATTTCGCACGAGCTTCATTCATATTTAACAGGCTTATTATGGTTTAAAAAGTATACAACTTTTTTGTGGCATGAAATGTCGTGAAGGAATGTCAGTAATCTCTATAAAACAGAAACCTCTGGCTAATGCCCGTCGCAATTTCGAACGTGACGTGGCGTCTTTCACGTAAGCTTGCATCATTATGCACTTGGTGATAGCAGATCCTGTTATTGCGGTTTTGAGACGCAGGATATGAAGAACGGTTTGTTTAACTACGATGAATACAGCTATGCGCATTGTTCTGTTAGAGAACGTATCTATTTAGTAAAGCAGAATATCAAGTATACTTTGAATGTGGTCTTGTTAGGAACCATGCTTAATTTATCATGGCTTAATTTTTAATGTATTCAGAGTATTCACTAAATGTATCATAGAAAAGATTGTTCCAGGACAATCTATTAGAATACATTGCCAGTGTATAAAGTAATTCGTTCAATGTTATATGGATTTTAAATATTGCGTTGTTATATTTCTTTAACGTTCAAAAATCAACATGGGGAAGACGCAAATAACAGTTAATCCTTATCATTATTTTTTAAATAGTGCAATAGTGTGGCAAAATAAAGTAGTGCTAAATCGGTCAGTCCAATGCCCAAAAAATAGGCGTATCTGCTTAATTATAAAATAAACAAGCTTTACGTCAAATTAAGGTTCTTTTTTTCAGTTAATTTCATATATGTTAATGTTAATAATACTGATGGTTTATTTTGGTAGTTAAATTACTCAAATTACATTGGGAAGAATAATTTATCAATCTACTGTAAATAATTAGACGGCAAAAAGACAAAGTTTTAACGAAATAAGTTCTCTAAATGCTATCGGTGGCCTGTTGTATTATTATTCTATATTTTCTTAATCATTTACAAACTCGATTAAAAGTTTCATTTAATCTATTGAACGCAATATTAATTTATTTTCTGGGTATATTCATTAGCAAAAATGTGAGGACATTTTTTATTTGAACAAAAAATTGTTCATAAATATATATTAACAATAACGTTTATAGGTTAAATAGTTTCTCTCTTCATTGGCCAAGTTACTATTCAGTAAATGTTACAATACATTGCAATAAAACACTAGCCGTAGGTTGTTCAAGTAAAATATAAAGGAGTACATTACGCAATCTTGAATGACACATCTTAATAATTGTGATATAATGGCAACACAAATTCTTACTAACAAGTTTTCAACACCAAATATATTGTTCCGCCACAAGCCGACGGCAACCCAAATCTTTTGTGGGGACGTTGTCGGCATGACATAATTAAGTGCCTCTTCGAAACGCCAACGCCATTCAAGAAGGCTCCGTTCCAAACAGATAAGAACCCACTCTGAACATTGTGCATTATGATACTCATTGGTCAACAATAAGCACGTACATTGTATCGCTGACATTGAAATTTGCGTGTACTCAGAGATTTTAGGAATAACATGACTCATTTCGACGGTGACTTAAACGGTGATGGTTTATGCCAGGAAATATGAACATCAAAATTACTTTGATTCTGCTTTTATGGATTGTTCTGAATAACATTCCTTTGAATGCTAATTACTTTGAAACCGACTTGATTATTATGTAAAACTTAATAAAATGTTACTATATGCTTGTATCAACTTGTCCAAATAATTATTTTAAATTTTAGGTTAGTGTAGAATGAATAAAGTATTCTTATAATCGATGTGAGGAAATAACTGGACCCGTATGGTCCAATTATTTCCTCATTTATAATGATGCAGTTGTAATTCGATTTACATCTAACAGAAGAGTTTTCCATTTCTTATTAATCATATAAAAGTAAGTAGCAAAGAAAAACACATATGTTAAGATTTTGTAATTACTTTTTGTCTCTCTTCTAAATGAATTACCCCTCTGCTTAAATTTACTCATTTGTTTCAGGTGGTAAAGTGTTGGAATTTTTTTTCAATCACTGAAAATATATTCTAAAAATACCTCTTTCTATATTATCTCTACGCATAGTTTTTGTCATCTTGTTCTGTAGATGTTCCTTTTAATGTGCTGTTATTACGGAATTATCCACCCACTTTAAATATAATACCTGTGTATTTTCTGCTTAATTTTTGTAAATTTCAATATATATATATATATATATATATATATATATATATATATATATTGTCTAAAATTTAGGAAAAGACAAGGAAAGTGTTTAAGTTGAGAAAGTTTTTTCAGACAATCTTTGAATTCGCCTAGATTTTAATTATGTAATTGTTTCTTTAGAATTATATTTGTTCCACAATTTTGTAGTATTACGAAGTGGTAATATTAGAAAACATAATTGATCATATTATATTTGCAATAACATATAAAATAATTTAATAACTAAACTTAAATTAAACAACAGATACATTTTAATACACAAGCTCAAAGATAAAGTAAACAGTGTGCAAATTCCAACCAGGTAGGTTCTGCTTGTATATCGAAATATAGTTATATTTTTTGAGGATAAATACACACATAGACAATATGTATGTTAGTTTACTAAAAGATAATGCATAATTGACATTATACACACGTGTGCAAACAGGCTTATTGCTGTCGGTGCCATTTCTGCTGGCAACAGTGGCTGCTTACCTGCTGACGCCGGCACTACGCAATACGCATGGTTTCTCGCTAGCCAGTCACGCTGCCTGCCTCGCCGTCGCATTCGTATGTCTCGCCACCACTCAGCTCGGAGGGCAGTCGTTCTCCGAAACATTCTGTACCGCCATCGGTTAGTTTCTTCACACTATATTTAGTGATACAGTTCTGCTGTTTAAGATAACTGTGTTGCTACCATATTATATAGCAATTTTTCATAGAAACATGTTAAGATACAGTTGAACTCATAGCAGAAGATTTTCCTATTCCCTGACATGTTTAAATATTTTGTGAATATCGAACCAAACAATTTCTAACGATTGTAACCAAAACGATTTGTAGCTATGTGAATATCTACTGCAGATTTATGAATAACATTTTTAACGTGTTAGGAATTGAATATTGCATCAAACCTAATATATTTAAAGCGTGTTTCGGTAAAAAAAATATCATTGAAATAGTAACTAATATAACAACTACAGGTTTGTCAGTGGTTAATACCGAAATCGGTTTTAAATTACTCTCTTCATAATTTTGCTGATTGAAGGCAGTTGCGAAAAATAAAAAAAAAACGTAAAAGAAACTTCAAATCTTAATAATATTAAGATGGTATCTTTATTGTATAAAGTAAGTGAAAATAGGAAAACGTAAGAGTGAGAGCAGAGTGAGTTAGGTAAAAAAGAATTATCTCAACTCAGTGAAAACAGACCGTAACATAAAGTTTCAAATACCGATGTCTATTATAGATCTTTTTTGTTCTATGAAAAGAAATGAGTATAGGACTAAAGACTTGATACAACTTTGTGAAGATAAGCCGGGTGTGTATAAAAGCTGGATAAGACTTAATCTGTACTAAAGCTACGTAAGTATCAGAGAATTTACACTATGAGTTGGGGTTCAAATGACTTGTGAATGAATGTTAAAAATAACTTTCTTTAAGCAGTTTTTCTTGTATAGACAATATTCAACCAATGAAAAAATGTCTTCAAGTGTCAATTGTTTATAAATTTCAATATTAATTTTAATTTTTTTTATATTAACCAGAGCAAATGATACTATAAATCGTAAAATAAATTCATCATTTTATGTTATGTACATAATATCTCTCGAACCATTTATGGCATTCAAAAATGTTTTTCATTTCATTCCAAATAAATCTCTTTCCTAACACTCTTTTTAGTAGCGGCGCTGTCGTTGCTTAATTAAAAACTGGCACACACCCCGCGATCATTCTTTCCATTAGCCCGTTATTAAATATGTACTTAGGCCCATATAATCGTATTTAACGCTGACTGAATAATTAATTCACCGGACAGCGCGTCGCCTAGCGGAAAGAGAGACGTAAAGTGATTTCCTGAATAAACGTATAAATGTCTGTTTGCATAACAACCTTCATATGCCGATTATAACGCGAGTGATAACAGATATGAGACCAATATACAAACCTTAATTTTTAAAATCGGTTCGTTTGAACTAATTAAGCTACTTTAACAATTTACAAACCGAGGTTATTTAATCCAAACTTAGATTCGAAATTGGTTTTTAACATGATTTAAATTTATTTCAATTCCTTATTTTCAATTTTTAGTTACCTTCCCACAATTGTTTATAAATTTTAATTTCACACACTTTATGTAATTTTTTGTATTTTGTTATATTGCAGCTTTCCTTATCCAGTTCTCATTCGTAGCCTGCTTCTTCTGGTTGAACGTATTGTGCTTTGATACCTGGTATACTGCACGGTGAGTTGTATTGTATTGTAATTTTTTAATATATCTATAAATTTTTTTTTATTCAAAACTAGTTGACGATTACATATTGGAAAAAAAACAAAATATGTGAAACAAATTAATTGCCTCTATTTTTGGCGTAAAACTATATTAAATATGAAACTAAATACTTATAATTATTTACTGGAATATAAGCAACAGTAACATACCAGTAAATTGGTATATATAATTTTTAATGAAAAAAAGTTTTTAGAATTCAGTATTATTTAGTAATATTCTACAATAAATTCTATATAGCCTAAATTAAATGTTTTAATTGACAGACGAAATTTGTTAGCAACATTTGTCTTTATTTATTTATACTTGTCAACACGGCTGCATTTTATATGCATTTATGAAGACTTCTGCCCGATAAGACACTTATATGTAATATATTCAGAACGTTTGTCTTCCGTAAAGTAATATGTTAATTTCCGATAAAAAACATGTAAAATTTAAATTAATAATGGTTTAAGTTTTAGTTAATGAGTTTACCCATTATTACTAATTACAATCACGTAATGGTAATGCTCCGTCATCGGAGTCCGCCTCACCTGAGTTCGACTTGATAAGTCGGTGTAAATAAAAGAGGTATATATTCGACTTGACAAGATGCATGTTCGCAGACACTACTTGACGCGCGAGGCGTGCAAGCGCAGCGAGCGGCGAAGGTTCGCGGCGTATTGCGCGTACGCGTGGGGTCTGCCCAGCGCTCTGCTCGCCGTCAGCCTCATCATGCACTTCACGCCGACCGTGCCGGCCTCCTACCTCAAGCCCAACTTCGGCGTCACCGCCTGCTGGTTCAAGAGTAAGTAATAATTATTTCCCATATCGGTATCAATTGAAGCTCTTTAAGCCTTGAAAGTGAATACTGTATGGTCCAAAATCGATGTATAACGTCGAAATGCCGACACTGCTTTACAACAGCCACTGCGATTTACTCTGTCGGTTTTATTGAGGGTATTGATATAATATATATATATATATATATATATATATATATATATATATATATATATATATATATATATATATATTGTTTTTCTGTATGCAATTTAGTAATTTCCTTAATCCTCAAAAAAGGTAAAAGTTTTAAGTTGAACCATATCGGGTGACAAATACCAGATCTCTGTTTAATCAATCTTTAAAGATGTTATAAAATAAAGAGCAGCTTCGTTAATTACCTTCAAATTATAGAAAATATACTATTATATCTTAATATAGCTTGGTTACTATAATTTGACTTTGGAGTAAGGGTACAGAAACGGTAACCTAAATATATATTTTTTTCAATTTGGTCCTGCATGAAAAAAAAATAAACACACACACAATCATATATATATATATATATATATATATATATATATATATATATATATATATATGTAAAGAGAACGACGGCGAGAGAGAGGCAGCGCGTACTCTTTTACTCCATCTTGCTTGTTTCTCCTTTTCGTTTCTCTCCAACCCAAAACCCCTATTTCAAGAAATATCTGGAATATGGACTTTTTAAATGAAAACTGAGCAAATTCTTCTTTCTTTTCTCTATTCTAAGTACGCTGAGGTTTTCTAATTTTCTATATCTCTTAAAATTGTTGACGCAAATTGAATTATTTCATCTGAAAGTTCCAATCAAACACTAATATATATAATTTTCTTCGCATCTTTTAAATACTAGTTAAAATATTGCAGGAAAGATATGTTGCAGGTTATTTTAAAGCTGAATATTTTGAAAATGGGAAATAATAAATTAAAATTTAACTTCGTTTTAAAAAATCAATTTAATTATGCTCACTCAATCGGATTCAAGAAAAATTTTGATCTCAAACAATATTTATATTTCGTCATCCCGAACTGGAAAATATCACTTAATAATTTTCGAGGTTTCTTCGAAATATTTGTTAAACATGAGTGATTATGATCAGCTATTGTATCTTGAGTTCTGATAGATTAGGCAAAATCTACGCAATCAACCAAATTTGAATATGTTGGCCCCGTGCAAATGGTACATTCAGAACCTGTACTTAGCACGGCAGTACAATGTCACAAAAATGTTATTAACATTTAATGTAAAAGAAGTTAAAATGACTATGTTTTACAGCGGACCGTGCGGCTCTGCCCTACTTTTATGGTCCAGTGGCTATTATACTTTCGATCAACGTCTTGTTGTTCGTGCTCACCTCACGCGCCTTCTCGAAGCACCACGCGCGGTTGTCAGTGGTCGAGCTCACCCACCCTGAAATTACGAGCGACGACTGGTATCGACTCGGGCAAGCGTTAGGGGGTGTGGAAGTAGACTCATCGCCCACCACTAGCGCTGACAGCTCACCCTCGCATGATCGGCATATGGACCTCAAGCGCAGGTGGAAGGACTACAGGCGAATGTGAGTGATGATTTGCTTAAAATTACATTCTTCGTATTGTACGGTTATCATATCGTCAACATGCTAAATAACGAATGATAAAGATTTACATTCTTGTAATAATGCGTTTTAAATATACTTTTAACAGTAAGAATGAAATAATCAAACGGATTAATATTATGGACATATTTACTAAAAAATAAAGTAGAAAATAATTTGATTTCGTTGTGACCAGCATTTTTGCTATAGTAAAGGTATGATAATATTCACAGTTAATTTTCTCTTTACTTGTAGTAACGATCGTTTGCTCGTAATATATTCATATTCTTTTGGTTTATTAATATGTTGTTGATAACTAATAATTTATTTTATTATAAAAATGTTAAAATTATAAATGCTGGAAATAAAAATGTTCATTACATTAAGGCATATTTGTAATTATTTTTAATCTCGCTCAGTTTCTCTTACTTCAATCTAATATTTTCTCTGGAGGTATAATTTCCAATTATAAGTTAGAAAATTTATAGCGTATTGGTTAAAAATGTTACTTATAATATTTGAAACATTGTTGGTAACACCGCCAAAAGAGTTTTACCATTTAATTGGGTAATTTTTTTAATAATATTATTAGTGTGACATTATATATTTATGCTGAAATAGGTGATTGAAAGATAAAAATATTTAAATTTATTTTCAGAACCTATTTTAATTCCGATATTTTCTTTATAGTCTAATAACAATCGATCATATCTATTGAAGTTTTAGTTAGTATTGAAAATTAAATTCATCTGTTTCAATAGAAATTATTTTTATTTATTTAATTACAAATTTCAACATACGTATAACATATGTACATTTGGCGGAATTATTTCTACGTTAGCAATTTTTTCCGGTCAATTGGTTTAATCTAATTTTTTTTATGTCAAAATACTCTGAAATGTTCTAATAAAAAGTAAAAAAATAGCCAAAAAAAAATTAAAAATAAATCCATTACAATAAATAATTAAGCAAAAATGAAGCTAAATATAAAAAATATAAAAAAATTATTTTGATAAGGTTGGGAGATAGGAAGGGGAACAAATGAAATTAGGAAGGGTAGGACTGAAGGATTATGAGAGCAAGGGCTTTTCCAGATGGCCTTTGAACATGGGCAGATGGCCTTTGGAATGCGAGTTCCTGGTATCCGGATCCATTTAATTCGGATACCAGGAACCAGGTGGTTGTTTGTTTGGAAAAAAGGAGACTGAGCTAGTTTTCAGAGCGTAGCCTTATACCGTGTACGGACAAATAATTAAATCGGCTTCAAAAATATGTTAGATAAGTAGAATTGTTGAAAATATTGTAAAGAAGTGCAAGGGTATAAGATTGCGTCGATTGTGAACTTCTGTCCGTATTTTAGTTGTGCTCTGAATCGAGAAAAATGTTCATATTTTTTGCAAGCAAAAACGTAGCGGATGCTATGTTTTGTAAATCAGTCTATTTTTTAAACCGTTTCTCATTAATATCTGGGTAGCATATATCTCCGTAGACAAGCCAACGCAGTAAAAGTGTTTGACAATGAAAGTGTTTGACACAGCTTGACTGAGCTTGAATTTGATTATCTAAAAACTTTTAAAGATGATTGACCGAGTGACTTCTGTTGAATATACGACGACTGACGATCATTTATTTGAGATTGTCGACTAATGATTGTGATCTATCAGTAGACTCGAGCCTTTCAAAGTTGACATAAATCAAGTTACTGTGTCATTTAAGATCATATGTGGTATATTTGAAAGCCTAATTTTAGAAAGTATTCTGTCTCTACCGATTCTTGAGATTTAAATGGATTGATTAACTGACCCATTTTAAGATCACTTTAAAGCAAGTGAAAATAATATTTATTACTTGAAGTGAAGATGCGCGCATATGTGTTATGGATAAAATAATCTAGAAATATGATGCAGTTGTTATTGCATAGTGTATTCTACATTAATACTACCCAAGATTACAATGAAATCCCATGCAATTCATGAGCTTAACGGACGATATAAAGTTTTGTGTCAGATATCTTTTTGTCTTGCATTTTATATATCCTTGAATTTTTATATAAAAATCTTTTCTTTGATTTTCTTCCCAAAGGCAGAGGCCTTTTTTGAGTTTGTAAGATATGTCGGCTTTTTAAATGTCTTTTACTTTTGATAACTGTTAGCATAAATTTAATGTTTTTTTTTTAGATAGAAGCCATGATGTCGAAAAAATATATCTATAGACAAAAAGGTCAATAAATAAATTTTTACTCTGTTGATTGTTTCCTAATTTCTATAAAGGAATCATTATTATACATGTTTTCTCAACTAACATTATACAGTGCATTAAAAATGTTTACGTTATGTTTGCCCATAAAAATATATGTTGCTAAAAGTATGCACTTTATTTTTATCATAAGTAAGAGGATGAAAAAGGTTTGAACGTCAATATTAATTTCACTAAGCTCATGTAAAAAGGCGTGAAATAACTATTTTCACTAATTTTCTCAAATAACACACAGTTTCCGCATGTGCTGCATACTATCGTTTATAATGGGGCTGAGCTGGATCACCGAGGTGATCTCATGGGCGGCGGGCGGCGACTCGCCCATCTGGTCCTTATTCGACGTCGTCAATGCACTGCAGGGGGTTGTCATCTTCCTGCTCTTTGTAATGCTGAGGCCAGTGAGGACCATTGTCTGGGAGAGCCTTAAGAAATCTGTTAGTATTGATAAATCACTTATAGACCGTTGGTTAAATGTTAAATATTGACGACCAAACTTAGCGCACGAGACCAAACATTTTATTGCTTGATATATTTAATAATTCGTGTTTTATTTTTTCAGTTACATAACTTCACATGTTTTCTATTTTTAAGTTTTAGTCTGCGAAAGTATCAAATTAGTATACAACGAATTTTCATTATTATGTGGAGTGTTGATTTTCAAAAAGTAAAATTGGAAAAAGGTAAATTAAAGACAAATTACGACTGTCCAACTGAAAGAATTACAATTTATAGCTAATCAGCAATGCTTATTGTTACGTGTAATAAATATTTATGGAATCACGTATGTGCTAAATAAGCAAACTCCAAAACTGTTGGAAAAGCTGCGATTGGAAATATTTTCTGGCTTTTTGAACATTTATTAACTAGGTAGTTAAAACAACAAGAGGAAGCAATGATACATTTTTTTCAGCCAGTGGTAGGAAGCTAGGCGTTCAGGTTATGCAAATCTATAGTTGCTTAAAATTGTTACAGGTATATCAAAATAAGTAAATTCCTTTTTCATTTTCTTGATGTATCATTCATGAAAACTAGGTTACGATGAGAATACCTGCATAAACCTAATCTCCTCACTTCAAATCGTAACTACTTAGTAAGAGTTTAGGGAAACATAAAATCTATATAAATGCACGAGTCTCATACTTTTGCTTGTTTTAAAGTTTTTAGTTCGCTTGTTACTATACGTTATGTGTTTTTTTAATTAATTATTTTTTGTCCATAGTCCTGAGTACTAATTTCCATCAACAAACACAATTTATTGCGTACAATAATAATACAAAGAAATGAATAATAAAAAGAAAAAAATAGTTTGTAAAGACAAGCTTGGCTCTAAAGGGATCTTTCTCATTCAACACTAATGGTGGTGAAGGCGGATGTAACAACTTGTAAATTATGTAATAACTTTTTGTTTGCTAACATCTCACACAAAAAACCCATCATTTCAATAAAACCAATATATTATTTAGTGACGAATCAAATGACACCTCAAACATCAAAATCCATATAGTCGTTATAAAGTGTTAAGCATGATACAAATGGAAAACGATTCGACTGACACTTCAAGCTTCACACAGCCGTTCCAACTCTAATATGGTGGAAAGAGTTACATACGATGTAAGTGGATAGATAGCAAATCCAATGACAATTCAAACATCAATAGCCATGAGCCTTCAGATTCTAGTGCGGAATAAAATGTAATATATACCCACATACGCACAATTACTATATATAACCCTCAGGTGCTCATAAAATCGAGTAATAAGACGCTTTTGATGATGTGTTCTTTCTTTTACATTTTTCTCTACTTTCACACTGAATCTAACACAGACAGATGTATGACATGTGCCTTTATTTGCGTTTTTTTTCTATTTTTGTACTATTTTTCTGATGGTGTTTTTTTCTATTTTTATGATAAAGTAAGAATTAAAATTTTTCACAAATTTCTAAATTTGGAACTAATCTCTGCATTTATATTTGCGGTTATGTAGGTTTAATTTTTTAACTAATTTCTTCCATTCATGTAGCGTTCAACTATCTATAATTCCAATTTGATTATACTATCCTATTAGTCATTTTAATATTACCTTGCTAAGAATTTTTTTCTAAAATGCTACATTTTGGTATTAAATACGATTTTTTTTTATTTCAAATGCATCTTATTCCATTACCAAATTTCTAGGCCTTCATTCTGCAATAATGTCATTTGGTTTGCGTTTTATATATTTTCATTCTTATTAGGCATAACCTTAAATTCATATACGCCAATACTACGTCAAGCAATAAACACGCATCACTTTTATTTCATTTGTATTTAAAAGGTGGTTAAGAGGATAAAACGTTTGGTTTACAATTAATAAAGCGACCACATTTTTCCTACGATTTTTCAGATATTATAGAAATTTCTTCAATGACTCTGAGAGGATATATAAAGAACTCAATATTCGATCTGAGTTTTACTATTCAGCGAAAGCTGAAATACCTAAGACATATAACAAATATTGAAATTATAATAATAGAAACTGTGCCGCGACTTTTAATATAGAATTATGCCACTACTGCATAAGTTTGATCTTTTTAGATAACTTAATGTTAACAATATCCAAAAAATGGCGCTAGTTTGACAAAACTTTGTTTATTTTCTCTATAGGAGAACATCCCATGATATTGTTTATATAACTTTGTAATATGTTTTCCAATGTGAAGAAATTGAGACTTGAAAGTATTCCATTATAAGTTGGACTAAATGTATAATATATGTAATGACTTAATGATTTTTGATTCTTAAAACTTTCTTGTACCTCCAACAGGCATATCTCCTCCTAATATCAAAATGGATGCAGGTCTAGTTTAAAATCTTTAATTATATCGATAACAAATTTTTGTTTCATCATGAATAATTTTATACTTTATAGGGTCGATGTTCGCGATGGAGAAAGAACGATTCTGCACAAGAAGAGATAAGTGAAAGAACAGCCATTACGAGTGAAGACAAAGGAAAGCGTGTCTATGTTTGAAATTATCGTTTACTGCCGATACTGCATATAGCCATCGTGTAAATGAAAATCAACTTGAACACTGTGGAAATGTAAATGGCAAATTTTCATTTAAGTATTACAGTTTACGTGTGAAAGTGACTTGTTGACGTACTGATGTCCTTCCGGAATTAACCTAATACGTGATGTATTCACGTAGTTATTTAATGTATCTTAACCACTTTTTGAAAATTATTTCAAATTTAATAAATGAGTTATGTGGCAATTTTAACTTAGATATTTAAGGTCTGTAAATATCAGCCAATTTGTTTTTATACGTTTTTTTTGTTGTTTTTATAGGATTGAACAAATAATCGTATCTAAACCTAATGCGCATAATATTACTTTGAAGGAGCATTCATTCAAATTTTAGTTCCTTAATTAAACGTTTATATCCTCGCGCCAGGACACTACCGTGCGTCTAATATATAGTTTAAACGTATTGTTAATACTGACTGATAATAGCTTTAAGGATTTCTTATGTATGTTAACTGTAACAATTATATACCAAAAATGTTTATAAATGATATGAAATGTTAAAATGTTATCTTGAATAAAATTAGTTGATACATAATGTTTGTAAAAATTGGAATAAATTATATAACGAAAAGTTTGTAATTCGATTGTAAGTATTTATACTATACGTACGTATCGAATTGTTTAATTAAAAAATATTTCACGTTAGATCTGGAAATATGCTGAATTACTTGTCAAAATCGAATAAACACATTACGAAGAGATTTTAAATTATTATGCCGATTAATAAACCATCCGAGTACATTGCAATCACTGAAATAAACCAATAGTATTAAAAGGGAATGCATAAAAAATGGATTAAAAACGAAGAAGTAATGAGAAAACTTATTTATAACTTTTTTATACAGGTTAGACATGAAAATGATTACTTACAGAATAAAGGTTTCTTAAATACTTTACATAAGCAAAAAATAAAAAAGTACTAAACAAAGTATTTTATATATAAGTAAATATTAAGTGCATTAAAAAAATTTTTTTTTGGGAAACTTAATGACATTTTCCATGTCACCTGAAATTTTTGTAAATTGCTGGAGACATTACCACTTAATTTTGGAATTTCAGCTGACTTTTAATTAGACGGTATTGTAACTAAAAGGTAAAAAACACTTGCAGAATAGATATAATTAAACGAGTAATATAATCTTCACAAAAAGTTCTATTGCTCAAATAATTATTCATGATAAAAGTATCCACGTTGTATATTTTTTACTTCATGCGGGCAGATCGAAACGTTATCGAATAGGTAAAATTATAAATCAAAACGTAATAAAAAACACAATGTGGAAAGGCATGTCTGATAATTTATTGGAAAAGAAAGAAAATATAAATAGCGCTTTCATGTAATTAGATACATGGTCATTTTACAAGAATATTGCACACGCAAATTCAAGTGTTAAAAAAATATAAAGAAAAAATTTCAATATGCCAAATGTTTATTAAAAGAATTATTAAGATTAGGCATCATTTATAAACACCGGAAATACAACAGTATTTCTCGTAGCAAGCCAACGAGTAGTGGCTGGCATACGATCATAATTCACACTGTTTTTTATAACATCACTAAAAGTTTAATTTTCCATAAATTGCTTTCGTCATATTTCAAAATTAAATTTTTGTTTTGGCTCGTTTTAAATTTCAGTGTTGCGTTCTCCGTATTTGACTTATCATCCGCGAGCTCGGACGGGTTACGTGAGTGCAAACCTCTTAACTTCCAGATTCAGTCCAAATTAACTTCGCGTTAACTCTTCATAGGAATTTCATTATTTTCAAATTATACGTCAGTGGAGATTTCTCGTAACTAACTGAGGACACTTATTATAGAGGCTTGTCCTGTTCCGATTTTATTGCATTGTAATATTATGTTATGCAATCGAATGTGGTGTACATTGTTGTATATAGTTAAACTTAGTGTAGTTGATGCATTGATATAAGATCGAAAAGAGACTCTGTATTTGTATATTTATAAACATATCCAAATCATCAATGCATGTTTCCATGTATCGTTTAAGTTACGGTCCATAAAACAAAGTATACAATTAAACTTATTTTTCCTTCATCGTTATTTATAAGTCATTTATTGATATTTCCGCAAACAGCAAACCGACAAACGTAATGATTCCGTCAGTTAAATATTTTGATCCCATATTATTTTCACGTAAGTATCTTTATATATATTTTTAATTTCTTCATATACAGATTCTTAACAAACATATGATGTAATAACTATAATATACACTTACCATCCGCCATACTTTACAAATGTTCTGTGATTATTCTAATCTTTAAATTCACATTAATTCAAAGGAATCATTTATAATATTGCAATTCTTATTTACGTTAATACAGATATGAATGAGAAGCAATAATACATTTCTTATGATATGTTTTATCTTCTAAAGAATGAATTAATCCCCAGTGACACATTATCGTCTAGGTTTGTTCAGAATAATGGTATACAAATTTTTATATTAAATTATTTTCCAAACCGATTAGCATATTTTAAGTCTATGAGAAAGTGACAACTTCAGAAATTCAAAACTGACATAAATAAAAATCATATGAATATTTGTAAATTGATTAATATGTTCGCAGACCTTAATTAAGAGTAAGGGGTACATAAGGTGAATTTGATTTTTACCAAATTTAATGTCATGTACCTCAATAATATATATCTTAAATTTACGTGGCCAGCAACTAACCTCATAAACTGTCTCCTAACTGGTCATAATTAGAATTAACACATTTATAATTTTTTAAATGTTTTTAAGTTAAGTTGATCAGTCGGGTTATCGTAGGTAATATAAAATATATCAAGACCAAGGAATATGGAATTTTGTCATAATTTAGCTCATCTAATTACGATGCTTGATATTCATTGTGGCCTAAATTTTAAATATCAATTTAACAATAGCGTCATTCAAGTTAGATGTTTACAGTTTATCTAATATTTAAAAGGTTTAATTTTATTTTAGTGCAGAATCCTTTAATATTTTTATTACGTTTTGATTTATAACACCTAAATGACATTACTATAGAAGAACTATATGATTATTTCAATGAAAGGATTGTATTTTTAACGTTTATGAACGAAAAATTTGCTAACTGTATTTTTAACGTTTATGAAAGAAAAATTATCTAACAAATTCTACTGTCTACGGTCCACTAATTAAACAATTCTTATGGGTTTAACCTTTCCAAGTTAAACCGAGTTTAAGACAAGATTTCATTTTGAAATGATCCATTTTTTTGTGACATTGGTTTTGAACAAATGTTTTTTGGTATCTGCGGATAATAAGCTTTTCGCAATGCAAAGTTATTCGTAAGAATTGACTTAAGGAAGAAAGGTTATTGGACCCACTAGATTTATTTGAACCGAGGCACAATTTGAATTATTTACGGAAAAGAAAATACGTGAAATTACACTTGAAAATAATTTTAATATTGTAATAAACGTTGACCAATTTAAAACCATTAACATCCATTTTTAATTTAAATAATCTTTTTTATTCAATATCAAGTGAATATAAGAATTATAATTTTGATATCTGAAACAACTTGACTAATTAGTTTCATTTATAATTTTAAAATTGATTTTCAATGAAATTTTATAGCTAAAATAGTAATTATATGCAAACAATTTAATTATATGGCAGCTATGTAATGAGAAATATTAGTACCTACGATAAGATTTAGATTGTATAAGCATTCCTGTATAGAACTTTGTGACAAACAATAATTATTATTGATGAAACTAGTTTGTAACTAAAGTGTATTTTGCAAAGGAAAATATATATTTATTATGCTTTATAGTGTTTTCTTTGTATCCAGTTTATATCTCAAAGCTTATTTGTTGGGGTCAGTTTATTATTTTAATGAGCGGGAATATGTTAATATTAATTATTTTTATAATTTCATCACGCAGATATATTTTTACGACTATCCGTATTCAATTTTAAATAAATATGTTATTATTATAATTAATATTTATTAAAAATAATTCCATTTTTGGAAGAAGGCATACATTATCTTTTGCCATGTCTGTTGTTCCATTGCCAGTTTTTATCGGGTCAAGTCGTTTATGTTCTCCTGCTCACAAGATCGGCTCACTCCATTTCAATTGTTCAGCAATTTCTAGGACATCCATCATTCGAATCGATTGAAGTAGTTCTTTGTTATTAATTTTTGTGGTCTCGTATCTTATACTGAAAGTAGAACCCTTATAAGATCACTCACGTATCTGTCTGTCTGTCTCTTATAGCCGATTTTGTCATACAATATGCTACGTAGAAACTTGAAATTTAGTAGAGTAACACGTCTTACTAATTCCCGTATTTAACGCTAGAAATTTTTTTAAAAATATTGTTATAAGGATAAAGTATAATGTACTAGATATATTTTTTCTTAAATTTCAATATCATGTACGACAATAAATTGTTTAAAGTTATTCTGAAATTCATGCGAAAGTAGAGCACTCTCCCCCTAATTTCAGAAATACTGATCCAGAAACCATGAAAAAACTGAGCAAGTAAAATATAATTAGAAGATTACAGCAAAATTGTAACGATTGTCCCAGATCTGATAATTTTTATATATGCATCATGTTTTACGCTTGTGAAAGATATCGGCTCCGATAAGATATATATAATAATATTAACCTAGTGAAAAGTTGATATTTGTAAATAGTACTTAAAATTCGTGTGCCTAAATGTGTATGGAACTTTTGTATTGAGAGTTCTACCCGTATTTGACAAATTTCTGTTGGAAATAATCTCATTTCATAGAATGTATCCCACTATTTAACTTTTGTTTAAAGCCTAGGTTTGTGCAGCATAAGTAAACATTGGGAATGAGCAGTTACCTGCCACCCTATTTGTACAGCAAGCAAGCTTATTTTCACTTCGAATTTTGTAGTATATGTGATTAATATAACTATCAGCTTAATATATGTTTCCGTTTTCAATTTCGTTTAAATAGATAGCACAATTTAAATAGTACTGTGTTCACAACGATATATCCGTTTGTAGATACTACAAATGACACTTGATTTTATAAACTTTGTTTGTACAACAAGTGTATTTAGTTCTTAGGTTTCGCTTTATTTTTTCTGTTTTTACAATTTATTTCATTAAATGTTTAAAGATATTATTAGACCGCGAACTTTTTTAAATAGTATTATTGTATTGGATAAGTCTAAAAATAAAGTGAGAAATTTTCACAACGTAACACTTTTTATGCTTTTCTGATATATGAAATATTGCCTCAATATCTTTCACATGTATAAAAATAAATAAATTATAAAAATATATAATTCCACAAGCAATTATACCTAATTTATTTTTGAATTTTTCGGTTTACCTGTGCTACATGACGTCCCAGTATGTAGGCATTCTATATTGTAAGTCGACCAAAATAGGTTTTGGGGATCAGTCAGTAAGAATAATGTATGAATAAAAAAGATATTGCCTACTCTATCTGTCACAGACGAATGTTTGTAAAAAGTATAATTCTATATAAAATTAGAAAATAGTGCTTTTTGATTTATCTGTGATATAAGACCTATCGTTATAAAGACTTTCAAGATTGACCGGAAATACCCTATAGATTTGATGACGGTATTAATACCAAAAGATACGCTTTAAAGCTTTTTAAAAGCTTTCAATTTTTTTCATTATGGGAACCAACTAACTCGGTCAAGAGACTTTTACAGTAATATAAAACTATAGACCTCGGTGTATGATATTAATTTAAACTTGATATCTTAAACCATTTCTGAGAAATAGGGCTTTGACAGACGTTGTTACTCTCATACACCTAAGCGAGCTGTTCTTCAAAATGAAAAAAACGGAACCCTGAGAGGAGCACAATGTTGTCTCTCCATACAACATTGTGCTCCTCTAAGGGTTCCGTTTTTTATTTTGAAGAACAGACCCCTAAATAGACAAAATGAGTGAAGACGAAATAGATAGTTACTTAACTAACAAAATTATTTTTGTCTTATGAAAATGAATTTTTGGGAAATTGTTATAGTTTGGATTCTTAGAAAACTTACTTAGAAAAAAAAGACGTCAGAGATTTTTACTTACATAAAATTTTCGGAAAGCAGTCTTCATTTTTCAGTTGCAGAGTGGAAAAGGGAATTTTGGAAACTTACAGTGGATCTGTACATAGATTTTGATGCTATAGTATATTAGATTTTGTCGTAGTATTTTTTTGGTTTGATACCTTAAAAGGAAAAAAATACGGGACTTTAATCAAATTACTCACTTGTCCATTAATCACAGCGTTTTTTCCATGAAATAGTTTGATTTTGGAATTTGGCACATTGATGAATGAATATTAATCCGCATTTATTCAGTATCCAACACAAAAACCATTATATAGAAATTTGAGAGGAAAAAAGTGAATTTATAGACAATTTTTTCCATTTCATGTCTTATGGAAACTGAAAGACAACGTTGTAAGTTTTTCAAATTTTCAAAACTATTTTTTCAGAATGTTATTTATGTTCTAGAAATACTTTTGAAAGTGTCAACAAAAATTATTATTCTTTCCTATTTCCGAAACGGTTACATTCATAATTATCAGAAAAAAAGCATTTCTGCAAATTTACCGAAATATTATGGGAAAACTGTGATAACCATTGAAGGCTTCATAATTTTTCCTGGTAGATATAAAATTAATACTTACTCATATAAATAATTTAATAGAAAATTTATATACATTTAATTATTTATGAGCGTAACTGTATCACCCAACGTCAGTAACTTCATCCTTATGAAAATAATTACGTCATCAAATGTTACAGGTAAATGATTTTCTAAGTTATCAGAAACAGAAATATTACAAAAATCAAATAATAAGATTATTTCTACTAATAAAACTATTTGTAGCAACATTGCAAACATAACATGAAGCATTTTTTTTTGATTTGCTTCGACTCGCTTAGGTGTATGAGAGTAACATCGTGAACTTAATACATTTTCACATTTTAATATCATCGTGGCTGCGAAGAAAAGTGAGAAAATCTTGTATCACCGTCTAGAAGTTGAATTATAACATCCCCAATTAATGCAAAAGAAACATCTTACCAGACTTGGGGTAAATTTTATGCAAGTCATTCGCAGAACTTGGCGATTTTAATATACTTAATTACGATTTACGAGGCGTTCCAGATAGGCAACAAAATTTCAGTGACGAAAATCATAAAGGGTACTATGTCTGGGACAGGTGCGCTACCAAGTGCGTTATCACTTTAGTGTGCTTGTGCTGTAGTGTGCTTATAACTGGCGTAGGAAATATATTTCTGTTTATTTACTTGTTCGTTCCTTTGATCTATCTTTAATGCTACATTTGTACATGTAGCCAACTTATTGCTACTATCGCAACTTCTTACACTCAATCGTAATCAATGAACAATTCTTCGACCGCTTGCGAATTGAAATATTATATATCCTTAAATTATTAATTTTTCTCTTTAATTTTTTTAGAAATTCGCTTACTGCTTCAATAATGTCAGCCATATCTTATTCGGTAGACTGCACTCTCCGAAATGCCTCCAGCGATTCGTTCCTTTAAAGCTCAAGTCTATCCCCATAAAATTATTTTTTACACCTTTACTTGGCTATCGACAGATATGCCACATATATCTTATTTACCAATTACATATTTAATTAGAGATACTGAAAAAATATGCGTCTTCTATATTTATGGCCTCAGAATGTATAATCACATTTTTAAGTTCAAATCACAGTTAAATGGATGACAATTCATGATCGACGCAGTCTTACTCTCTTGTTACTTCATAATGATTCAAAAAAACTGCAAAGACTTTCTTATCTCAGTGTTAGCTTCACGATCTAATCAACTCATAACCTGGGTTTATGTTCCTAGAACTTGGGCATTCTCATCATTCCTAAGTATTGGTATACGCTTCCAAAATCATCTAAAAATATTATACTTCCCCTAACTTCACCTATGCCTTTTCACGTCCTGTTTTCCTTCACGCCCCGTCTTTTGCCTTTTTCTTCCCGACGTCATCTCGAAATTAAATTTATGTCTTTCTTTCTGATTAAAACGAATAATGTTTTTTTCCTTCACATTATATTTTTTAAAATGTTCAATTTTGTTAAAAAAAGGCAAAATTACAATAATACGATGTTTTGCAATCTCCTGCGCGTATCCAATTGATGATATTTCTTAATTGCGATTGAAAGAAAGAGGTCGCATTTCACATATGCAGAAATATTGCATTAAAGACGAAATAAGATATATTTAAATATGTTTCCTACACTGGTTAATAAGCACGAAGCTACCTTATTAGTCTTAAATATTCTTCTACAGTCGATGCCAAAGTTGAAAAGGCACTTTGTAGCGCGTCTGTCGCTCACATATTACCTTTTACCACTTTCGTAATTGAAATTTTGTTGCCTAACTTGAACTCCTCGTAAATTAACACAGAACTTAATAAAATATGCGATGATATATTAATCGTTTTAGTGTCATTGTTTTTACTCATATATACTTAAAAATTCCAAAGAAATTTTTTGTTTTTGATGTCATTTACCCTTGTCTCGAAAAAAAACTGTATCTTCTCCAAAAATTATCCAATTTTAATAAATTTTCGGTGTTTTCTTAATGAAAACTTGTACAAGGATAATAAAATACAAAGAAAATTATGGAAATATATATTGTAAACAAAAATTATAACAAAAACTGAAATCAAGGTCACATCGTCATTTTCGCAGTCTGGTACATCCTCCGTATCAGCAAAATAATTGTTATCAACACTATTACTCAAAATTTGCATTACGCCAAATTGCGAGCGCACCACAATGTGGGAGTGACTATCACTTTCTTCACAACTATAAAAACGATCATTTTCACTCGAATTATTTTCGTATTCCGACATTATGGGTTAAAAATGTTCTTTTCCTGGATTCTTTGTATATTGTAATTACTAATAATATTATAATTTGAAATTTATGTAACACGTACAAAGATAAAAAATTAGCGATGCATGCGAGCGACCTCCCCTACCGCACGCTAGATAGCAACTGCGCCAACGCGCTCGTGGCAAATTTAGCAGGAGCGCGATGGCGCTCGTCGGCACTCTAGCGGTTAAAATCGCCAAGGGCTAAAAATACCTTGCTTCACATTTACACGTGGTGAGCTGTTTTTTTTATTCATCGTTAATATTATAATTCAGCTTCAGCAGGGTAATGTACCATTTTCTCAATTTATGATTAACAGTCACGATGGTTGTATGATGAGAGAGGCTTTTTAAGGACACAGTGTTACTTTCCTACACTTAAGCGAATCAAACTAATTGAAAAAAGGAAAAAAACTATACGCGTGGTATCAGGTACGCTGCTAAATATTAATTATTTATTAGTGGTTATAATTTTATTATTTGATTGTTAAGTATTCCTTTTCTGCACTACGACGGTTTCATATACACTTACTCTCATACAAGTATTTAAATTAATATAATGTTTGCGTTAGTATAATATTTACAAGTATTAATTATATATCCGACGTAAGTTTAGATTTTACATCAGGCTCAGCGTCTCTGATCCACATGTCGGTCAGCAGCTATTAGCGCCATTCAAACCTAAGCAGTCACTTTAAAGTGAAATGAACATACGGAACAATAATATAAAAAAGAGACCAAAATGAACCAATCGAATAATAATACAATTGTCTGTAGCGTAGACAACTGTATTAACATTAAATTCCTAATTTGTTTCTATTATTGCGGCTATGATTTTTTTTTAATTTTCTGTTTTCTTTTATGAAATGAATGTAAGTGCATATTTATTATTTGATCTGTACTTATTATCGTTGTAAAGTCTGCTTAATATTTATTGATATATTTATATAATATACAATGTTTTTTTTTCTAAAACTGACAAAATATATGGCGAGGGACCGAAAACGCCATATTTATCGTTGCTCAATTGAATGATATTTGTAATAGAATTGAATTGTACATATTTGAATAAAAAAAATTATTATAAAGATAGTATGGTATTTGTTTATTGTTTGAGGCAGTTATTTTTTTAGTTTTTATTTATTCATTTGATGTATGCAAAATTTTTTCGGCATTTCTCATGAAATTTTATCAGGTTTAAATTTGTTATTTTGATTGTATTTTCTACGCAATTTCTTTATTACTATGTATTGTTGGAAATGTTATTTAATCTCAGTTTATAGTTATGTGTATAGTATTTTTGGAGTATTTCCACTCATAAATGAACAAAATGCGTAATTTCGAAACTTTCCCTTTTTCCACTTTTCCTAAACTTTTATCTTTGAAACATTTAAACTTTTTCAAATTTATCACAGTATTTTTTTGTTTATTTCAAAACGTATAAAAGACTAAAGATATATACACGAACAATGTTAGTATTGAATTACAGAATACTATGTAACAACGTTATCGAGATAACAAAATGGATCTGTCAATGGCACCTTTGATATTATACTGAATAATTATTTTCTTATGAAAAAAATAAAAAACCTAGTTTGTATTTGAATCAATGAAGCCTTTTTAGTGAAAGTGCAAATGCAATGTCGAAAAAAAATTTTCACTTTTTCTTTGGATATTTGGGAGTCCCTAGAAATATAAATGTGTGCCTTTTTAAATACAGTTTTTAGTACTGGACCTACCTATCGATAAATTTCAAATTTTCTTCTTAATTCATATGGAAGTTAATATTCTTTGATAGAAAGGCAAAAGGACAAAAGACTTTGCCACAATTACAGGGTTTGTAATAGTTGGTGAGGAACCATAGATAATTAAAATTTTAATAGTATAACGATTTTCCGAGGATATAATTTGATGTACCAATGTATATTTCAAATGTCTCCTACAACTAGTGTTACTACTAAAATCGAAGCTGTGAGTGCTAATGGTCATACCCAATGTTTAAAAATTGTTTGACCAGTTAAAAGCTTATAAGAAAATATAACGATTAATTAATTCAAAAGGAAATATGAACAATGTATTTACATATATATTTACGTTATTATTTTGTATAAATATATTTATACATTTACAAAAATCTTCAGAAAATGTAAGTCCAATGACAATGCAATATCGTGCTGTATTAGTTCAATACAATATCGTGCATATTAACACGATATATCCATAATTAGATTAGCTATTTAACAATTAAAAATGTGAACTATTTAACAATTAAAAATGGAAAATTTCAACTGGATCGGTTAACGAGAAATGGGTGGAAATTTGATCACAAGATTTATTACTTAGACATCTGTGAAAATAAATAAATTCAATTCAAAAGTAAATAACCGTAACAACAAATATGAGAATATTTTTTGTAGTACTAATTTAAACATTTAGTAAATAGCTTGGCTTCGTATGGATAAGATATAATAGAGTAGCATACTAATAAATTTTAAGCTAACGAAGACGTAAAAACAAAAAAAATTACGACACATATTGAAAATACCTGTGAAATAGAAATCACCAGTTTCTAATTGATTTCAGAGATATCTCACTAAAAGTATATTTAAATGCTCTGGTTTCTTCAAGCCGTTAGTTGTTCTCCTCGTCTTTTATTAGAAAAAAATAACTTCATATTATCAGTAAAATAAGAAGTACGTTTATTCCTCCAAAGCCCTCTATACTTTTTTTAGTATTGTGATAGATAAGGGAATTTTAAATCAGGGCTCACTTCCTAATGAGTAGAGTAAGCTTCAACTGGAACGTTCTCAGCTTTCATATATTACCAAACCTTTCATATACATTGAAATTTTACATCCATATTTTTGACTATGAAAATTAACGAAACATTGAGTTGCATGAGAAAAAATTGTTTACACAAAGAAGCTGTTCAATTATATTATCTTTCAATTATTGTAGAGTCACTTTATCTCATCTGAATAATATAAATTAAGCACAACCTAAGCGCTTGAAGCATTTAATTCCTCTAACGAAAAATTTAAAAATTTCCGTCTAATTAAGTCGAGAGACTGTTGGAACATAACAAGTAACCCGGGACTACTTCAACTCGTATTTTGTTAGAAATTTAACGTAATTGGGTCATTTAGGGGCGCGAACGAGCTCCCTTCAGTTTACGTTTCAAAAGAGAGCGATTGATTTATGAGTGGAATATCAAAATGCAGACCAGTCAGATCAGGCGATAAGTGTGTATTTTTGTCCACTCTATCATTAACTTTGATAATAATAACACATATATAAAAAGTTTTCAGAATTTACTATGTTTTTTTAATATGAAAAGAATGAGAAATAAATTTTGATTTGGAATCTTTTTTGATTTGGAAACATATATTTCATACAATACATTTTTTACATTAATGGCTAAAAAGTAATTTTTTTAATCTCATACACACTCACAAATACGCGCACACGCGCACACGCGCACGCTCGCGCCGCACTCACTTGCCACGCGCACACGAGCATATGCACATACGCACACACACACATATATATATATATATACATATATATATATATATATATATATATATATATATATATATATATATATATATACATTGACATCATTTATTGGAAAAGTAACAAATGTTGAAATATACATTTGTAGCTTTTAAAAAAATTGATAACTTCAAATCTTTGCGAAGACCTCAAATTCTAATAAGTGAAGGCAAAAAAGGGTTTATTTTAATCATGCATTTGTAAATTTTTCAATTTGTCATTAACTATGTCGAAAATAAAATTTGTAAAGATAATATCGCTTAAAATCTTCATTTTGATTCTTTTACGGTTACCATTTTGTGGTGATTAAAATAATTAATGTTCTTAAAAAGTTAAAATAACTCTGTGCTGAAAATTGAGGCAAAGCAAAATCCTGAAATAAGATATTTTGGATAAGTCCTTTTTAAGTCACAAATGTTTCTTAGTAGGTGAAGCTTAAAGAGCCTTAAGTTAATATTAAATATTGTTTTATCTAAAAGCTTCTATGCAATAAAAATGGATGTACCGGAAACTCACGAATGCTTTAAAACTTCGAATACCCTTCACATTTATTTTATTGCATATAATGCACAGATGGGGGAAACATATAAAATATACTCTTAACGAAATCTTTTTAAAACAGAAATGAAGATGAATAGTGCAGCTTAGCTGGCTATTGCGCCTATTGAGGTCGTTCATAACAAGAAGAACGCAAACTTGCTGCTTCTGTTCCATTGTCTGAAAGTAGCCTCAGAAACGCAGCCGCACGCCATAAAGGCTTGCCGATTTTGAAATCTGTTTCAAGTATCTGTCCATGTATTGAACTTTGGATGTTTTTGTGTCTTAGTGCAACTCTTCTTTTATAATTTTCATAAAAGTAAATACAATTACAATGTTATGTTCTTATAATTTAAAATCATTCAACTGCACTATAATTGAAGAAGCTATTATTTGAAATGTTGTATTGAAGTGATTTGGTAACTTGACAGAAATAATACTATTTCGAACAATAACAGCTGAGTTTACTGTAGGTTTGCAAATTATAGAACAAATTTATTAAAAAGTTATATCGTCAAATACATGGCGAAAAGCATTCATTTTCCAATATAAGTAGTTTAACTGAGAAAAGTAACCTTCAACTTTTAATTTCATATCAATAAACGCATTCCCTGTGTGATATTATAATAGGAGGGTATATTATATGGCTGGATTCAAGTTGGCAGACAATGTTAAAAGTTAACAAAGGAAGTACATGTCACCAAGTATGGTAAAGATGTTAACCGAAGCACTTGCTTTGTTTGGAGAATTTAATTTATCGGCATATATTTCATCAAGTATCTATTAATTTACAATGCGCTCAAGGTAGGTGACTAAATTTTATTTGCAAAAAAGTGATAAAGCTAAATATGAATGACCAGGTATCCAATCAAGTGACAGTGCATCTCTAATTCACATAAGAGCTGTGTGCTCATCTACAGCCAAGTCTAAATTTTTATTATACTTTTATCGTCTTAGTTTAATGGATATTGAACATAAATACATATTTTTCTAATTTGGTAGATGAGTTTTATTTCCCCTTTTTACACATCATTAAAGTTGCAGAAACTTCAATCGTCGCTGATTCGTTACTAAAAATAGCCTAATTATGTCCTTTAAGATTCAGTCATAATATATTGGCAGAATTCAGCATTTTACGTCATTTCTAATGATACAGCGATACAAAAAGTAACCTATTCTGGTGAATGACTTAATATTTTCCCTATACTCAATTCAAAATCTAAATTTAAATTAGAACATATCTGTCAAATCTACTTAGGATTTAAGCTTGTGCGTAACAGACCGATAATAGGCCGTAGAGGGATGTACTCGGATTTTACAAGAAAAAAAATGAGATACTTTTAGATAAAGAAAATGAATAAAATAAGTTGCTTAAAAGTTTTATTTGAAACGTCAATCGGGTAAATGAAAAATTTTGTATTTTTTTTTAAATTAGGTAGTTTGGTGATGTTATTTCTACGTGAACCAGCACATTGGAACAGAAAGTAGATAGTGTTCTTTTATATACTCTATACACAGATATAAGATACTAATCCGTGGCATGAATGACACGGTCGTCGATTCAAGTCTCCCAAATTTCGTTTATAGCAAACAAAACTTTCATTTTGACAGCAAGAATAAGAGTGTACGTCAGTAAACAGCTAATTTTATATTCATTAAGGCAATGGCAAACTATACTCCTGATATTTTTAATCGTTTTTAAAAAGTAGTTATGTACTCAATAAGGTTTTTATTGCTATGTTTATTTCTTGTAGACCATTCTCGATATATTAATAAGAAAATTTATGCGCATATACAAAAGTAGCCTTTTTTGTTTCCAGTTAAGAATAAAAATCGTATTTTATTATTTAATCCTTTCCTGATTGACTGAATATTTATTTCTGCGTGCGTATGTTCGTGCATGTGTATATTGATATGAAGTAGAAATTCGTTTGAATTAATAATTTAGAGAAAATCTCGTTGTTTCACAAAAATATATGTTATAGTTTTACCAAACAAAAATTTGCTTGTAATATTTTTGCAATATTCAGTGACGTTTACAAAATTAGATATTTTTAGGTATCAACGTAAAAAAATGTATTGTAATAAAAATATATATATTAAAATCAACTTCAATAAAGTTTCCTGTCATCACAAGTATAAATCTTGTTAAAGTTGCTGAAAATCTTACATTGATAAATTTTGTATATGAACACGCAAATAAAAGTATGGTCCATTCACTATTCAATCTAAAAAGATGGAAAATATTTTATAGGAATCTCACTTGGTTGTCCCAGTTTTCCTACATTGAAACTTCGTAATCCTGGTGCTTTCCAACTTTTCTCATAATTAATTATAATACTTTCGCCAATACTTTTCACCTTCTATAAACTTCAACATCAAAATTTTGAGGTCTTGTTCAATTCATAGTAAAAACGCTTATGGCAGTCATGTTTTATATTCTTCGTGATATATTTAGCTCTATTACCTGCATATTTTTTAATTAGTTTTTGTTGGCCACGCAAAATTTTGCGGTACTCTCATCCAAGAAATTGCCAAAGGATTATTGAAATTTGTTCCTTAAAATTATTCTTTGTTATTTTGTTATTTGTTTTTGAAGTTATACTTATTTAGGCGCGTTATAAAAAAATTAGGAGAGCGAAATATTTCGATACGCACACACGATGCAACAAAAATAGACAGGATGAAGTTGCTCACAAAATATGCGTGTAGTAACTAATAACTTATTCATGACAGTTATTGAGGTATTTGTAAATATACAAGATGTAATTTGTATTCTTACAAACTTAAGTTCTATCTGTGCTTTTACATAATATTTTGTTGTAATTGAAATTTAATAGGGGTTCATATATTAAAAAAAATTATTTATTGTCATTATTTGTGATAAAAATAGTGCTTCTAAGCTTTTTAAAGTTTACTTTAAGTGACTTTCTCTAAGTGAGGTTAAATTTCGGTATGTATTTATTTACATTTTAAATTATAAACTATTTAAAATTGAATGAAATTTTATTAACCGTATTTATAGTGAAGCTCCAGTTCTTTTTGCTTTTATTTCCATTAATTATTCGTATAATAAATAAAGGTATTTTTGTTTTATGCCAAAGAAGTATAACTTATAACGCGCATATGTAAATAAACGTTTTTTTCTTTCTTTGTAGGTTTATAAGGAAACCAATTATAGACTGAAAAAACATATCTAAAATTGTCCAAAATATAATTTTATTGCTGAGCGCGTTTGGCTGACTTGAAGAAGTCCTATTTTTTTCAGTCAACATTTTATGAAGTCGACAATTTAAAATTGTTACGTTTCAGTACATGACTATAATTACATATGTCGAACTGAGTCATTACTATTGGCTAGCATTGTGGAAATACTAACTAGTTGTAAATAATATTATAAACGATTAAATGAAACTACGTGATGTAGTATTATTTCTACATTCTTTAATTTCTTTACCACGACCTAGGTTTCGTTGTATTACAACATCTTCAGGTGGGATTTAAAGAAATTGAAAGGGAGGAAAATTAAAGAAAGTAGAAATAATACTGCATCACGTAGTTTCATTTAATCGTGAATAATGAATTTCTACAAAATTAACGCCAAATATATTCAATAATATTATAAATGCAAAAAATTGAATAAATGGATCTATGGATAAATATTTGTCACTCTGTAACTCCTAATTCGCTTATGCGTATACACGAATGGCATTCTAATATTTTATGGCTTTGTTTAAAATATAGGCTATTTTTTATCCCAATATCTGAAATATTTCCTGAAAATGGCATAATTTTTATGATGTTCATTTAGTTCTTATTTAATTCCTGTAAAATTAATTTCGTCTGTCTGAAAATTCCCTGTATTCGATTTTAGCGTATACTGACTGATATCATGTTTCTGTAATTTTTAAAGCTGATCGCAGTTTCCATGGGAAAGCATACAAAAGTTTCTCATTACATGACTTGATCACTACGTTAACTAATGTGCGTGAATATAGTTTAAAAAAGTTAAAAAAATAATCCTAGCCCAGATTCCCCATAAGTTACACTACTGTGGTCCACACAAACGAACATATGAACAGAATCTGGAAATTGATAAAAAGGACCATTTGGGTTCGAAACATTACTTCGGCTCGGAAAATATCTTGATCGTCATACAATTTAAAAATGGGTATGATACTAAAATTTCAACAAAAGATAAAGTTAATTTGAATGGCGAATCCAGCACTTCAGATACCCGCAGTCGATAATTTGTTGGAAAGTGTGGACAAGTCGAATTTGGAAACCGATACAGAACTTTGCGAAATATATACTACGATTTACTAAAAATTTGTTCTCTAACAATATATTTTTATAAGCATCGTTACATATTACTAAAGTTTATTTTGTTAATCGATCTCATAAAAGGACGTTGACAAAATTTTAATTAATAAGTTAGTAAATAGGATAACTATCTATTTGTAAATATAAATATTACTGGCAATTGAATTTGTCATTTACGTCAATTCTTCTCAACTTTTGTCAACGAGTATGGATGTTTTCTATCGATAAATTAGACGGAGCCTAGATTTTCCCCTAATTTATCGATTTTGTAGAGATCTCATTTTCTTGAACGCACCTCTTTCCACTTAATATATTAGGTGTAAGCAAGGTGGCGCAATATTTGGATCTCGTTCCGTCCTAAAAGTAACCTTGGTCCGGTACTGTGCTGGAATAAAGGTTAACGCTTGTATGGTTTATACTAGTGTACTAGCTATATCTTGCCGGTTTGCTGTGAGCAATATAAAAATATCTTTATCATGGAGATATAAATTATTATCTCCATGATTTTAACATAGGTTCAATAAAGAAAGATTAACTTAACAAATATGTTTATAGCATTTCTTTATTACTTTAAATACGATGAGAAATTATTTAGTAAAGCGACTATGCGTTCTATGACGTAACAATACTATCAATGTTGCCTCTCGTTTTCAATGAATAGGCAGATCTAACTATCTTCTTTGTTCAATTTACTACTGGAGATTGATCTCATATATTAATAGATTATGTTCAATATTTTACTAATTTTCCTTGAAATCAAAAACGAACTTTATATATAGGTTGCGACCCAGTAAAGTTAAAATAACGCGTTATCAAAATTTGTAATGGTATATTAAAAGGAAAAGTTTTGGAATTGTTTATATTACTATCAAAGTTAATGACACTATAGACCAAACTATGCACTTATCTCCTACTCTAACTTATCTGCGTTTTGACAATCAACTTATGAATGAATCGGTCTCCTTTGAAACGGAAACTGAACGCGGATCATTCCTATCCCCAAATGAACTAATTACCTTAATTTTCTAATAAAATACAAGTGGATATAATCTCGGGGTACTTGTAATGTTCGAACAGCCACTCGATTTAATTAGACGGAAATTTTAAAATTTTTCGTCAAGACAATTAAACGCTACAAGCACTTAAGTCGTGTTTATTTATATTTCCGATGAAATAAAGTGATCGCATAGTAATAAAATGATAATATAACTGAATGGCTTCTGTGCATAAATAATTTTTTTTAGTGCAACTCCATATTTTTGCTATTTTAACCGTCAAAATAATATAATAATTATATTCTTGGTTAGGAATTATATTTCATATAACACGATGAGTTAAAATTAGATACCGGAAATTAATACCTATATTATAATCCTAGCTTTCAGCTTTTACGTACTAAGCTGTCAAAAACAAGGATTTGCATTGTAAAGGAAGTGCATTAAAATATACAAGAAAAGAAAGGGTTTCTCCAAATTTAATGTGCTCATGTAATGTTGATTTTAATCAATTGCATATCATCAAATATTTTATTAATTTTTTACTCAAAGAATACATTTCCATTATTTACTCAAAGAATACAAAATAACATAATTGTGTCACTATGATTTTAATAATTTCTTAGGATTTGTTACGAATTTTCCTTGCTATAAGTTTGTACTTAATTTGATCAATCGTTTTCATATCACTTTCAAAGCATCAGTAATATCTAAATGTATACTTATAAAACGTGACCTGGCTGTCAGGAATCGGCAAATACAATAAAACTATAAACATTATCTGTCTGTATACAAAAGTATTTAAAAAAAATAATTGAGGGGATGAAGGATGAACGACAGAACGATTCATACCACTTTTGGATTTTTTAGATTACTGTTTGAGTATATGTTTATGGACGTAACAAAAAATATGTTTACCCAATACTTATTGATTTTTTTGAAATAAAAAACCTGGGTTTTATTATTAATTTCATTTTAGTTTTTATTTTGTTACAATTGGTTGACTCAATCAGAAGTGACATTTCAAAAATTAATTTACGTTATATTAATAAAACAACAAGAAAAAAGTACTTAACCACTCGACTCGTAGTAATTACACAAATGTATAATGTTGCAATAGATGGCGCTACAAACATTTTAAAGCTGATTCTGTTTTGATACGATCTCGGTTCAATAAAATCTCCTCATATATATTTCGACTTTAAAATATCAAAAAGCCAAGGAATACGAAAAGAAACATGTTATCCACATCTTTCTCCACTTCATTCAAATTTGCAAGTTTAAAACAATATATACAAACTGGTGAGAATTAAAGCTCGCATGAAACCCACTGATAGAATCAAGGAATCTGTTGAGAATATTGTCTTCACAAGGTAGGAAGAGAACTTAAGAAGGAAGAGAACATTGATGCTTACCAGAAGATTATAACAGTCAACTCTGAAACGAACGAGCCAAATTTGGCTCTAAGTATAAAGGATTACTCGATGCTTGTGAATAATGTATCTATCATAATCCATAGAGGGACAACAATACGTTTCGATGAACGTTACAGGCAACATCTGGACATCTGGCAACAAGAACTGGTGAGCTGCTAAAGCTAACGAGGGAATTTAAAAATCTTATTGAATTCACACATAATTACTCAATATTCTGTCATTACAGGGAACTTGAAACTTTGGAACAATTTCATAAATGCTCAATGGGTTAAATAGAATTCTTAGAAAAATTAAAACTAAAAGAAAATTTTACAGCAACTCTTGAGAAAAAATTATTAAACAGTCTACAGAACACGTATGTGTTTACCAAAGCTATAGCCAAAGATGCTGTCAGACAATTAAGGATTGTATTACTTATGACGATAGTGTGATTTTGCATCTTGATGACATCTCAGAAGCCTATACCCGGTTGGACGGATAAGATGGATAAGAAGACAGCAACTCCATTATAAGCGCTATATATGACACCGCTATTAGCTTCCAAAAAAGTTCCTGACAGTAGTATCTATAATCATTCAAATTACGACACCAATCCACTAACTTGGGAGACCCTTGTTGACATAAGCAAGGAAAGAGCTCTGAATATACCGTTTACGAAATGTGTATGGCACTGCTCAAACTGAGCATAAGCAACATAACGGTATTCAAGTTTTTTTTATTTCTTCCTTTATCTCATATCTGCCATTCTCCATGGCAAGAAAGCTGCATATCTTTGTACATGAAGAAAGTTGCACAAGTCCATAGATACCATTATCTACTCCGTCTATAGGAAGTGGAAGCATTGAAACGCAGAGGCCGTGGAAACGATAATCCCCAGTTGACAAGGCTATCTCTCCATTTGATTTTTCTCAAGATGAATGGGATGATTATTTGGAAACACAAAATATAGGGCTACGAATAAAAAAGGGTGTCCACGATCCCTATCCGAAAATGAATCTAATGGTTGTATTTAGATCATTAGTGAAAACCGTAATTTATTTTTCCAATTTATTTTTTGGTTTAGAATTTATAGCACGATAAAAATGTTAAGAAAAACTGTCTCCATGAATCCTTGTATATTTCATTACGTATACCTTACCGCTACCGCTATGTTGCCACTCTCTTCGTGTATGCGAGAGTGTATTCTTCTTTGTGTTCAGTTGTGTTGCGTCGCCGCAGTCCATTGTCGAAGTTCGTGACAGGCCGAACGAAATACTAATGAAATCCAGTGGATAGGTCGATTTGAATATATACGTTGACCTCCACATTCATCCTATCGAAATTCTTCGTGTGGGGAATTATTAAAGACTTAGTGTTTGAGAAAGATTATGACAGTGAAATTGAGATGCGTTTTACATTTATCGCATATTATCGCAGTTTTTACAAACTTAAGAGTAGGTACCATTAGCCAAGACATTCCTTTATTTAATAGATTCCACAAACAAACAAAAAAGTGTGAATATGTCAATATTTTTCTGAAATTTAGGATTTTGCTGGTTCCTGATCTAGCACAACTCAATGTTTTTTTTGCGGATAGTGATCACTGACAGCCTATATAATGAAACGATTGAATGTCCACGATTCCAAAAGTGAAATTAGATATCAAAGTATGAAAGTCATCCATCTAACGTTGACAACTATAATTAACTTTGTGTTCTTTTTTAAAGTTTTTACAGGGCTTATTCAAAGTTGTGTCTAATTTATGATACATTCTAAAGGAAAAATATCTGTCATAAACTTTAACTTTCTTAAAAATACAGAAGACTCTCGTTTTACGTAGGTTTATTTTACACAATTTTGATTACACATAGTTGACAAATTGATATCAAAGTTTTATTTTACGCGGTAAAGTTTTTATTGAAAATGTTATTTTATGTTGATTTCAATAAAACTTGGTTAATCCTTTGTTATATTTTATGTGGTAAGACAACTTGAAACTGAATAAAATTGGATTACATTCGATTACAAAATTCGAAAGTTACAATATTTCCAATATATTTTATTATATATCCTCATATGTTAGGCAAATTAAAGCAATCTCTTTCACTAATTTACAGTTTTGATTGATTCTTTTTAAAATAGTTACGTGTTAATTTTTGTTTTTTTTTGTTTTGTCGCTTTTCTGTCCATGTTTTTTAAATAATCATTTATCATTTACTCTGGTTGAAATTAACATATCTTTATCTTAGAATTACAACCGACGCAATTAAAAACAACTCGGCTGGTCATTGTACCGTTTTATATTTTTGCATAAAACTTGAACAACTTTACTTCGATCGTGATCTTTTCAGTATTGGCCTAATTATTAGACATCATATTGTATCCTAATATATATTTAGACTACGTGACTTAGTTTTATGATGACTAGTATGGATTCTTGGATATTCGATAACGGCCGATGTTATTTCTTTCCTCTACCATACATTTGCATCAAGTTGACTTGGAATATAATTTCCGTATACAGATTTCAATAATGCACGCAACGATATTTTTGTTATTTATCTTACTGAAACAGGATACTTTATCTCATTTCTGCGTTTAATTTATTCACATCTAGTGTATGATAATTTATGAAAGTTGAGAACTTTTTATTTGAAGTTTATGTTACACAGTAACACGTGAACCCTGGATTAAGGAGCCTTTGTGTATTACAATACTGTTAAATAGTATGGGTATCCTTGGAGGATCTAAACGTAGTTCCTTATTGGCTGATGATATGAAGCTGTAATTTTCTTCTAATAAAAGACAATAACATCACAGTGAGGAGAGTAACTTATGGTTTGATAAACTAGAGCATTTAAATATACCTGTAGTGAGATATCTGTGAGGATTTCTGTCTCACAGGTATTTACAGTACGTGTCCTTATATTGTTTATTCTTTATGTCTTTATTAGCTTAAAATTTATTAAAATGCGACTATGTTATACCTAGTCTAAACGAAGCCAAGCCTTTTACCAAATATTTGAAGGATAAATATTCTGACCTTTTTTTACAAGAGACGTTAAGGTTAATTACTTTCAAACGATTTTCTTTAATTTCACAGCTGTCTAAGTAACAATAAAATATTATGATCGAATTTTCACCCATTTCTCATTAATAGATTGAACTGAAATTTTGCACACCCGCAACGATTCGATGACAATACAACATTCATCGAATGTTCATATTTAGATCAGCATTATAATAACTAAAAATATGACACATATGACATCCTATAATTCAAATATTTTGCTTAGTTTCGGGAAATGAAATTCAATCACCAATTCATAGCATATTTGAGTCGTTCAATGCAAGCGCAAACGACTTTATAAGCACAATAAATTATCAAACTATATAACCGAACTTACAGTACTTTTTCTTTCGTTTTTTACTACATTTCTACTTAAAATAAATTTATGAACTTGACTTTTAGAGCATATAATGCGCTAATATTTAGTATTATCATTGAAATACTTTGGTTTAACTTTGGTGGAATGTAATAAAAAACACGAATAATTGAACAAACTTTTGCTGATTGTCACATGTTTAATTATGTTGCGTAAATTTCTTTTACAGGTATTAAATAAAAACCATTAAGAGCAAAATACCATTTGCTCTTATTTTATTGCCTTAACAGTCTTGTTACAAAATCAGTGTGCAATTTTTAATATCTAATTGCTTTTACATTAATTAAAAATAAATAACCTTTAAAACTTGCAAAACCTTATGTCAGAAATTAATAAAAACTCCGATATAGTGTTAAATGAAACATTCGTGTAAATCAGGTTTCATAATTCATGCAAAAACTCAAGCATGTGAGAAGCATCCACCATGGGGATTTTGCAAAGATTTTATGTGAATATTTTTGTAAATATGTAAATATATTTACACGAAATAAAAATATAAATATATATGTGAATGCATAGTTCCCATTTCCTTTTAAATTAATTAATCATTGGATTTGAGCTCAAAGCTTCTTTGTTATTAACAACAATTGTCATTATAGATAATTGAAACATACATTGTTATATATAAGTACACTCTTAAAAAATGTAGATACTAGTATTAAGAACAGTATTTCAAATGACACAAATGTATATTTCTAAGGGACTCCCATGTATACAAAGAAAAACTGAAATATTTTTTTCTACATTTCATTTCACTGAATATGCTTCATTGAATAGAGTACGAATCTGGTTTTTAATTTTTTTTTCGGAAAAGTAATGATGCAATATCAAAACTCCCATTCGCAGATTCAAAAATGTTGTTACAAACGATTCTCTGTTTACCTCTAATATTTTTCAAATCTGGTGTATATATAAGAAAACATATTGAAGAGCGCTAAATATTAAACATTAAAAAAAAAACTATAAATATTGAAACAAAAATATTTTGGAGAAATTCACTATAATTTTACGTCTGTGTAAGACAAAAGTCTAAAAAGTCCTAACCGTAATCAAGGTGCTAATATATCTTACCCACATGCCACCTCCGATAAAATAATGCGTAACTTATTCGTAACTTAACTTATTCGATTATAATAATTTTTTTGCGTATGTAGAGTTAAAGTGTAATTATAAAATAGTAGAAATATTTATATCATATTCACGTATTTATGAGTTTTGAACAATAGTGAAAAACAAAAAAAAATCCCCGACTTAAACAGAAAAAACACCAATAAAATAAAAGTAATTTTAATCTGTTTATGTTGGTACTACCAAAAAGTATAAAAAATAGATAAACGCAAATAAAATATTACTCATCCTAAATAGAAATTCAGTTATCATTAAGTTTTTAGCGAATTCTCTCAGTGATGTACGTCAAACAAACAATTGTAAGTAAGAAGCGGAGAGGCAACTGTAACCAAATCTAATCTTAAAAAGTGATACGACTATGTTCATAACAATCTTTAGTCTCTGATTAATTTTGGGATAAACAAAAAATAATACTACATTATTTTTGAAATAGTTTAGAAAGACCTTTACTTTTTTAATTTTTTCTAAATTTCAAAATTGATAGCTTAGAAAAAATGAAAAAAGTGGAGGTTTTGAAATTATGCGTTTTGTTTATTTATAAATGGAAATACATCAAAAATATTGACTTTACTACAAACTATGTATATTACTACAAACTTTGAAAAATTGATATTACTACAAACTAGCATAGAACGACGTTTCGAACAATAAAAAGTAATACATACGTTGTATAAAAAAACAATCAAAGAGGAAATAGATTTGTTCAATCTTAATTAGGTAAAATTCCATAAGAAATTGCGACAAAATTTTGTATACGTCAAATGAATAAATAAAAGTAAAAAAAATAACAGTCTCCAATGACAAATCATTATTTTCTTTTATTTTTAATTAATTTTTACAATAAAATATGTAAAATTCAATTAAAGGTATTATAAATATGTTTCGTACATGAAAATTACATTTTCGGTCCCCAGTGACATATTTGGTCAGTTTTAGAAGCTAAAAAATGTTAATGTTAAAAAATATACCAATAAGTACTATATAAATAAAACAAAAATAATAAATTACTTATCAAATAGTATATATATATATACTTACATTGATTTCATGATAACAAACAGAAAAATTTCAAAAAATGACAGCAGCGATAATACAAAACGAATCGAATAGTAATACAGTTTTCTACACTACAGAAAACTCTATGACCATTCGATTTGCCGTTTTGTTCTCTTTCCTATGATATATAATTATTTATATACTTATTTCATTTTAACTTAACTATTTACGATTGACTGTCACTTATCGCTGTCGACCAAGATTTGGATCAGAGAAGCCTGAGCCTCATATAAAATTTACAATCACGTAATAATTTAACGGAAACATTATGTATATTTAAATATTTATGTAAGAGTAAGAGTATATGGAATCCTTGTGGTCCAAGTTTCAACGGTACATAATACGTTTTATCTATTTAAATATGTCGTGGTTACGTTTTATCTTTCTTTTTCTCATCATCCAATATCATCGACTTCAAATGTTACGGTCAAAACATTTTTTAATTTAGCAGAAACAGGAATGCTTCAAAGGTAATAATAACTAACTAATTTTTAGCAGCAGTTTTTAAAATTTTTTTGACACGCTTAAATGTAGATGCGTAACATTAATACATTCTCGCATATTAATCTAATTGTAGCTGCTATCATAAAGTGAGACCTTCTTGTATCACCGTGTTGAAATTGAATTATAATATTAACGATTAATAAAAATAGATATTTCACCAGGTGTAAGTGTGAAAAAACTAAGAAAGAAAGTATACTCAGCACTTGGAAATTTTAATAAATCATCGCATACATCATTAAATTTGTATTAATTTACGTGGCATTCCAGGTACGCAACAAAATTTGTGCGAGGAAACTAATAATGGTTAATATGGCGACAGGCGCTCTAACAAGAGCCTCTAGATTTATATTACCTAGCTGTGGAGCAAAGGGTATATTTTAAACTCATAACGTAGCTGCATGCTTATTAGCCGGTTTATGAAACATATTTATATTTATTTAAGTGTTCATTTCATCTTTAATGCAATATTTGTACATACGGCAGGTTACAAATGCAACCTCTTTCATTCAATCATAATTAAAAAATGCCAACTTAAAAATGTCACGCGATGGACTGAAAATCATTGTATTATTGCAATTTTACATAATTTTTGAAAAAAAAATTTGAAAATGGAGAAGAAGCAATAAGTACCAAACACCTAAATTTTATTTCGGGAGGAGAAAGGAAAAGGTCCCTGTGCTTGTTTTCTTTCATACATCGTATGAAAGAAAGCAGGCACAGGGGAAATCAGGGGAGTTACAATATTTTCTGATAACTTTTGAAAGCGTATGGTGGCAGTAAATTTCTGATGCTAGGATTGAATGAATACCATAATTTAACAGCGTAAACGGTGAAGCAATATTCATTAAAGACGAGCAATATTTGGGAATTAGACGAGCAATATGTAGGAATATTTTAGGAACGTAAGTCCGGGGTATGAACAGAAATGATTGCAAATCTAGCACCAAGATAAAGAAGTCTGCATATTTTTTGGATCATTATAAAGTAACGAAAGAAGAAGATCTTGAATTGTCATCCATCATTTGGCTGTGATCTAAACTCGTCGTATAAACAAAGGACGTATACATTTTTTCATTCTTTTTTATTAAATATGTAACTGGTTAGTAAGACCTAGGTTCCATACCTATCCTTAACCAAGTAAAAATAAGAAAAAAATTCACAGAAGTAGACTTGAGCTTTAAATGTAACAAATCCCTGGAGATCTTTCAAAAAGTGCATCCCGCTAAAGAAGATATGACTGACATCGTTGAATGTTTCTCCAGTATGCTCTGAATGATATATTCTTCGGCTGCTCTTCCTTCGACCTGTACTTAATACTTTTCTTAATGTTTACTTATATTAAACAACGTAAAATATGAATTACTGAGAATAGCATAACAGCATAAAATATGAATTGATGAATTACGTAGCCAATAAAAAAAAATTATTTTATTTTTTTGTACTTTCAAATATTTTCGGAGAATAGATTATATTCATCGAAGCGAACAAGATGTTATTAATCAATGTAGTGTAGTATTAAAGAAATGTTAAAATTACGTGTTTATGCAATTGGTATTAAGTCAACCAGACTGACTGTACGGAAGAATGTAATCGTTGCTTCATAATCAGTGTCATTAATAAACATCTCGAAGGTTGCATACAATTTCCTTAAGAGATTTTATATAAGTTTCATTAGGAGGACCCAAATATAAAGATTTCGAAACTACGTGAAATTTATAGAGGTCTTCTCATAAATTTATGTTACCCATTTTTTTCGTAATATTTCAGAAATTATAAGTAATTAATTAAAAGTGACTAATTACCATCTTTTAGTAAGTTTTTTAAAATTCACAATCTGATTCCAATATTATTATTTTATTAGATCTACAACATATATACTTCGGACAGTACTATAAATATAGAAAAATAAATAAATATTAAGAAACCAACTTGTAAGTTTCGAGTAGAGTTTCGAGTAGAGTAAAGTTTCGAGCAGCAAGTCAAATTATTATAAGAGTAAACATAAAAATTAAAATTTAAGGATACATAATATTTCTATTCACAAGCAGTCGAAACATTATTATTATGATTATTATGATTGATTATGATTTAATATAAGAGATTGCACTTACAGCAATAACTTGGCGGCATCTACAAATGTTGCATTAAAGATAGTAAAGACACAAACAAGCGAATACATATAAATGTGTCTCCTGCGCTGGTTAATAAGCACGCTGCTGGGTTAAGAATAAAGTCTTTCCACCACAGCCGGTGACTAAAATGACGACGCACTTGGTAGCGCGCCTGTCGCAGCCATATTACCCTTTATGACTTTCGACACTGAGATTTTGTTGCCTTTCTCGAATGCCTCGTAAATTAACACAAACTTAATGAAGTATGCGACGATGTATTAAATTCATGAAATGCTGGGAATAATGGTCTCCCGTTAACGTTAGGGTTAAGATGTTTCTTTTTTATTAATCCCTAACGTTGTAATTCAACTTCATCATGGTGATATAAGATTTTCTCACTTTATGATAGAAGTCACTACGAAATTACGATACGAAAATTTATGTAAATACACAGTGTTTCTCTCGTACACTTAAGCGAGTCAAAACAAATCTAAATGAAAAATTGTACGCATGATATTAGGTTTGGAATGTTGTTAAAGATATTTATTTATTAGTGGAAATAATTTGATTACTTGATTGTTGAAATATTCCTGTCTCTATTAACTTAGAAAATTATTTGGCTGTAATAATTGTTGAGACGTAACGTAACATTTTTTAATAAATAAATTGTTAATTACCTGTGGAACTTGCATTACGAGGTACTTATCCTCATATAAATATTTAAATATATGTAAAGTTTCCGTTCAACTTTTTATAAGTATAAATTTGATATCTAGCAAAGGTATAAAATATGAAGGATTTTCAAAAATACGAGAATCGAATCATTGTCATAGTTTTCCCACAAAATTTCGGAAAATTTATAGAAATGCTTTTTTCTCATAATTTTGAATGTGAGCTTCGGATGAATTGAGCTTCGGCAATAAAAAAGTGTGATAATTTTGGATGGCATTTTCAAAAATATTTCTAGAACTATATTACATAAAATTCGGAACAAATAGTATTGGAAAGCTTACAATTTTCTCTTTTAGTTATTACACGATAGAATTGGAAAAAGTTTTTTCTCTCAAATTGGTATATATCTTTCGATTGGTGTTAATTAATGAATATATGCGTATTAATATTCTTTAATTATTGTGCCGAATTCCAATAAAATACTTCAAACCCTTTCATTGAACATTTGCATTAATTGACGGACAAATGAGTAATGTCATAAATGTTTCATATTTGCTTTCTTTTAAGGTAGCAAAACAAAAAAAGTGAAAATTGTGCTATTATGCTAGAACGTATAATATATGGACAGATCCAGTGAAATATTCCAAAATTGTTTCCATCCTGCAACTAAAGATGTAAAAAATGCTTTCCAGCAATGCTATGGAAGTAACATGCTCTGAAGTTTTTTTTTTTTAATCTTCGCAACAAGTGAATTTGGAGAAAAACTAAATAGGTCTAATATATTCAAAATGATGCTGGTTATAAGTTTAATAATCCATCAAAAATCATCTTTCAATAAAAGTATGTAAGTTATAACTCGTTAAAAGCAAGTTTAAAATGCGAAAACTCTTATCTACATTTGTTTTCATAATTTTTTACAAAAAAGGAGAACCCCAAACTCTATTTCAATCTATACGCCGAAGATTCCTTTGCTGACTCCACACAACGTTATTTCTTTCACAAAGATTTTTAAACTATTTATCATGGTGTAGATTTAGCATTCATTACAGTTTTCTCTATTATAATCATGTAATATTTTAAGAATTGGACATCCCTCATGGTCCAGTTAGGCGAAGGGTAAATAATGTTTTTTAAGTTTTTGCTTAGTTCCTTCTCAATTTTATACCCACATTTTATTATTTTTAAAAATATTTTCATGCATAAACTTGATATCTAATTACAATTTTTTAAAGTAGCCACGAAATCTTCGAGGCATTATTTGAGACTATATTTCGTAATTAATTATTTTTCGCCAGTTTATAATTTATTATTATTTTTTGTTAAAACTTTTGTATTGCGATCTATTCTGCTTAGAATCCAAAGCTATTTGATAATTTTTTTTACTGTTCTGGGAAATTTTGAGTTAACATTTTCTTTTCAATTATCTTATCCAATTATATTTTTTTATATTTGTTGATTTTGTGTCTATTTCTTCTTCATTAAATTTGTGTAATTTTCTTCACTAAATTTCCTTACTTTAAAAGCTACCTTCTTCTTATAAGAATCTATAGGGTCTTCTTCCCGTTCGTCTGTCTGTTAAAGCTCTTTTTCTCAGAAACGGCTTGAGATATCAAGTTGAAATTAAAATCGTATACCGAGGTCTAAGGCCTTATAACATTATACAATTTTCTCGGTCGAGTATTTTGGTTACCGCAACAAAAATATTTGACATTTTAAAGCGTGCTTTTTGTTATTGATGCCGTGATCAAAACCTGTAGGGTACTTCCGGTCGATCTTGGAAGTCGGCCCAATGAGAGGGTCTTATAGCACAAGCAAAGAGAAATATCCAAAAATTACTGTTTTATCATTTTATATGGAATTAAACCTTTTACAAAATTGCGCCTTTGATAAATATAATAGGCAATATCTTTTTTATTCATACATTATGTATCGATAAAAAAAACCGATATGGTACTTCCGGTCGACTTGCAGTCTAGAAATTTGACATACTGGGAGGATATATGACACAAGTAAACTGTAAAACACAAAAACCAATTAGTTCTAATTCTATGTGGAATTTTTTTTTTCTATTTTATTTTATTTTCTGTATAGGGAAGAAAACAAACACAAACTATTTGAAATATTCTATGAACACTAAATACGAAATAAGTTTGTGTCTTAACATTTCCATAAAGAACGAAGAAAAATAAATACTTTTATAATATATCCAATTAAATACAACAACACATAATACAACAATGTTAATTGAAGTAATTGAAAGAATGTTTTTTTTAGAATAAGATATAAAATTAACATGAAAAACATTTGTTATTGACTTATCAATTGAATAAAGCTGCAATATTCAAAGTCTATTTGTTTTTTTTTCTTTGTGAAACAGATTTGTTTGCACTTCGAGTAACTTAAATGCAGTTTGTTCTCTTCACATTAAACATGAAGTCTATCGAGATCAGCTTGCATACTCGAACACTCGTGTATGTCTTTTACAAGAGTAAATAGCTTTAGATCGTTTGAAACAGGTAAAACAGGTACTTTTATCGTTAATAAATATATTAAATAAGAAAGGGCCTAATATAGATTCCTGTGGTACACCAGAAGTCACTTGGATATATGGTAATAAGAACCCATTTACTTTAATTGCTTACTGCCTATTAGTTAAATACGAAATAAAACATCTAAGCAAGTTACCCCTGATACCATTAAATGCTAGTTTTTGCGTCAATATTAAGTGATCAACCTTGTCAAATGCTTTCTTGAAATCTGTATATATTACGTCAACTTGCTGTCCAGAATCCAATGACTCGATCAAGTGCTGAGAATGAAGTAGTAGGTTAGTGGTGGTAGATCTACCATGAACAAAGCCGTGTTGTTCGGGAATAATGTAATTATGGAGTATTGGATATACTCGTCCATGTACTAATCTTTCTAAAACTTTGGGAATTACTGATAAGATTGATATGGGTCTATAGTTCACTATGTTTTGTTTAGATCCATTTTTATGCACAGGTGTTATATGCGCCTTTTTCCAACATATAGGTAAATCAAGAGAATTAGAGGAATGTAGATGTTATCAGCACTATATTTGAGGAAGGCTGGTTCAATTCTATCTGGTCCTGGGCCTTTGTTCAAGCCTAATGGCGTAAGCATTTTTAAAACATCTGCAACCTCAAGCGATATGGAAGATAAGGTGACTTGTTTTCAACATTTTCGATGAATTTGTTTATGTCTGGATCAGTGGGCTCGAAAGTTGACTGAAAGAACTCTGAGAAAATTTGGCAAATTTCGTTCGGGTTATTACTGGCACTTTCGCCGGATGACATAGTTGATGGATAGTCATTTGTTTCATGTAGTGAAGAGACGTAAGACCAGAATCCTCTGAGGTTTTTCTTTATTATTTTCCCTGTGTTTGCAACATATGACTGACAACATTGCAAAATTGCTTAGACAAACGCTTAAAACAATATCGAAGCTTTGAAAATTCATTACAGGCAGAAATGCTGCCATAAGTTTTTCATTTCAACCATGCTCATTCCTTGTATTTAGAAACCCGTATGAGTTTAGGAGTAAACCAGACAGGATACTTGTTGTTACGGGTAGCTTTTTGTGCTTAATATTATTTCCTCTATTTCAATATTGTACGTCGCAGTCCCACATAGCCAGACTGTAAGGATACCACCACTCTGTTTGTAACTCGTGTGAGCATCTCTATCTGCGATAAACTGTATACCTATTGTCAATAAATTCTGAATTGAAAATACTTGATAATAGCCAAGTTTCTAAAAGCACGATGATATAATATCATAGTCGTTTGCCAGTATATTTAGATATAATTCATTAAGTTTAGTTCTAATCCCGCCACAACTCTGATAATAAATTGACAATTTGTCATTTGTCATTGCAAGAGATTAATCTTATAAAGATAGAAATTTATTAATTGTACATTTTATAATTTAATTATATATTTTTATAATTAGTTTATCTTTACTCCTGTGAAAGATATTGCGGGCAATATTATACATGTGAGAAAAGCACGGAAGGTGTTACGTTGTCAAAAACTATCACTGTATCTATAAATTGACATATCTTCGCGAGTACGGTGCTGTTTAAACTGTATCTATTATAAAATTGAAAACGAAAATACATGTTAAGTTGAAATTTATATTTTTCTATGTAAAATTCTGTTTTCGAGACTGTCAAACAGATAAATATAATATTTAGAATTAAAAAAGTATATATAAAGTTTTAAGTGTAAATAAGCTCCATTGCTTTATAAATATGTTGGCAAGCATTTGCTCAATCCTGGTATTTATTATGCTGTTAAAATCTGGGCTTTAAAAAGCATTAAATAGATAAACACATTCTAGGAATCAGATGATTTCAAATAAAAGTCTGTCAAGTACTTATAATACGAAGGTCCCGTAGGCACATGAAGTACCTTTAGGCACATGAAGTATTATTTATAAATATTAACTATTCATAAGCTAAATATTATACCTATATCTTTCACAGGCATAAATACATGGTGCATATGTAAAAAAATTATTAGATCTGAGACGATCATTAACGCTTTCCTGTAATATTCTGGTTAAATTTTAATTACTCCATTTTTTCATGATTTCGGGTTCAGTATTTTTTAATATAAGGATATTACGTTCTATTTTCTCATGTTTTTCAGAATACCTTTATAAAATTTAAAACTATCCCAAGCAATATAACTAACCCCTAAAAATTTTTGTACATTATACTTTATTGATAATAAAAGTTTTTTTAAAAAAAAATTTAGCTTGGGTAAAATAAGTGAATTATAATGACATATTACTATGTTAAATTTCAAGTTTCTACGTGGCATACTTTATGATAAAATTGACTATGAGAGACGGACAGACCGATAGATACGTGAGTGATCTTATAAGGGTTTTATTTTTCTGTATGACATACGAAATCAGTAAAAATATCCACTATGTTCGGTTCGAATGATAATATTTATTATTATTATTAACACTTGAAATGCAAATGAGCAGGAGAACACAAAATAAAGGAAGGAAGAGAACATAAAAGCAATGAAACAAAAAAAACGAGGCAAAAAGTGATGTAAGTACGTGGTAAGCAATGGAATTATTTTTAATAAATATCATACAGGCCACAATTAAATGAAACTACGTGATGTAGTATTATTTCTACTTTCTTTTAAATTTCTTTAACCACGACCTAGGTTTCATTGTATTATAACATCTTCAGGTGGGATATTGGCAAAGATTGCCAATATCCCAATCTCACCAGATCTTTGCCAATATCCCACCTGAAGATGTTGTAATACAACGAAACCTAGGTCGTGGTTAAAGAAATTTAAAAGAAAGTAGAAATAATACTACATCACGTAGTTTCATTTAATTGTGAATAATGATTTTTTATAAAATTAACGCCAAATATATTCAATCATACAGGCCATTAATAATAATAAGTCTATTTTAACTTGGATTGGGAAAATTATGAAAGTAATTGAGAATATTATCTCCCCGCTCATAATAATTTTAAACTGACCCCAATAAAAAAGTTTTAAAATATAAACTCGATACAAAGAGAATAATTTAAAGCATAATAAATATATATTTTACGTTGCAAAATACACTTTAGTTACAAACTAGTTTTATCAATAATAATTATTATTTGTCACAAAGTTTCATACAGGAATGCTTAAACAATTTAAATCTTATCGTAGGTGCTAATATGTCTTTTTACTAGGCGGCGATTTAATTAAATTGTCTGCAAATAATCACTATTTTAGCTATAAAATTTTAGTAATGAATAAAAAATTAATTTTAAAATTATAAGTAATAAATGAAAGAAATTATAGTCAAGTTATTTCAGATATCAAATGATAAAATTCATATATTCATTTGATATTGAATAAAAAAAAATATTTTTAAATTTGACAATATTTATTATCATGTTTAAATTATTAGCAAGTGTAATTTCAGGTACTTTTTTTTTCCAAAAGAGTCCAATGAGGTAACCTTTCTTCCTTAAGTCAATTCTTACGACTAACTTTCCTTTCGATTGCGAATAGTTTATCATCTACAGATATCGAGATAATGTTTGTTCAAAATTTGATGGTCCTTTTCACCAATGTCAGAAAACCGTCTCTCAAATTGAAATGGTCGCAAATATATCATCATATAAATGAAATCTTTTCTTCAATTGGGTTAACTTAGAAAGATTTGTGGATTAGTGGACCATAGATAGTAGAATTTGTTAGAGAGAAGCGTTTTCCTTTCACAGATATCTATATAGGATGACGACTGGTAAACGTATATTATAATTATTATATCATATGTTGAGAATCGGTTTACGAATACACAAAGAAAATACCTAAATATACAGACGTGAAAATAATATAAGGTTAAAATATTTAACTGTTGAAATCATTATTTTTGATGGTTTGCTGGTTGCGAAAATATCAGTAGATGATGAAACTGAATTGTATATTTTTTTTATATACATTGGTGATTTGGATACGTTAATAAATAAACAAATTTTTCATTGATTGAATGTTCAAAAGAGACTCTGTGTTTCTTTTCAACCTTCAATCAATGCATCAACTACACTTAAGTTTAGCTATATACAACAATGTATACCGCATTAAATTGCATAAAATAATTTTATAATGCAATAAAAATTCGGAACAGGATCAGCCTCTAATATTTTGCAATTAAACTGTTCTTAACTACTTAGAAGCAAGCTTCTTCTAGTTACGAGAAATCTCCACTGATGTGTAATTAGAAAATAATGAAATTCCTGTGAAGAGTTAACTCGAAGTTAATTTGAACTGAGAATCCGGAAATTAAGAGGTCTGCAGTCGCATAACCGGTCCGAGCTCTTGGATGATAAGTTAAATATGGAGAAAGCAACACTGAAGTTTGAAACGAACTGAGCTGGAAATTTCATTTTGAAGTTTAACGAAAGCAAATTGTGGACAATTAAAGTTTTAGGGATGTTGCAAAAAAGGTAACAACGATGTGGATTATGTTCTTATACGACTGCTCTTTGATTTGCTACGAGAAATACAACACTGATGTTTTATAGTATTATCTAATCTTAATACAACTAATTTAATGAAAATTTGACATATTGAAGTTTTTTGTTGCAATTTTTTTATACTTAAATTTGCATTCGCAATATTCTCGTAAAGTGACCATATATTATGTGAAAGCTCTGTTAATATTTTTTTTATTTTCTAATTAATTGACAGACACAATTTTCCACATTATGTTTTTCATTATTTAAAATTTCACTTATTAGATGGTGATCGAAATATACGTGTGAAGAAAAAAATTATAACGTGGATACTTTCATTACAAATAATTAATTGAACATAAGAACTGTTTCTAAAGACTATATTACTCATTTAATTATATTTATTTTTCAAGTGTTTTTTACTCACAATATTTTTAGTTAATTATAATACCAACTTGTCCCGAATAAGGTAAAAATCTTTGGAAAACTTTTCAGCCATTTATAGAAATTTAAGGCTACATTCAAGATGGCACTAGGTTTTGCAAAAAAAGGTTGTTTGCTGTTGTAAGTTTTTGTTTACGTACAAAAACTTACTACACAAAAAAAATTTCAGTATTTTTTTGTTTTTTCCCAATATCAGGTAAAGCATCAAAGCGAATATCACGTAAAGCATCAAAGCAAAGCTTTATTTTGTAACTCATTATTTTCATCTCTAACTTATTTGTGAAAAAAAGTTTTAAATTAGTATGTTTTCTCATTACTTCCTAATCCACTTTTATGTATTCCATTTGAATGCCATTGGATTATATTATTAATTACAATGTACTCGAGTGGTTTAGTAAGTGGCATAGTAATTTCAAACTCTTTGCAGCGTGTTAATTCGATTGTAGTAAACAATTCAGCATATTTCCAGATCTAAAGTGAAACCTTTTTTAATTAAACAATTCGATACGTACTCATAGTATAAATATTTACAATCAAATTGCAAAGTTCTCGTAATATAATTTATTTCAAATTTTACAAATATTTTATCAATATCAATTTCAACTAATTTGACTTAAGATAACATTTTAAAATTTCATATAATTTTTAAACATTTTTGGTAATTAATTGTTAGTTAGAATACGTAAGAAATCCTTAAAACTCGTATCAGTCAGTATTAACAATATGTTTAAACTATTTATTAGACGCATGACAGAGTCGTGGCGCGAAGATGTAATTGTTTAATTAAGGGACTTAAATTTGTATGAATGCTCCTTCAAAGAATTATTATTTACTATTAGGTTTAGATATAATTTTTCGTTCGAGTTTTTATGTGTTAATATAAATTAGCTGAAATTCAATTATAATAATAAGCCATTTATTCCCTTAATACAATTTTACGACTTACAAAACATAAAAGTTTAGTATACAATAATATAGGATTCCACGTTTCTTGTGTATTTTTAATTCAATTAAATGTAATTTCTATTTATGTAATTAAATAATTCCCTTCACATTTTAGTGAAAAAAGATAATTAAACATCAATCATTTCTTAAATATTGCCAAGACAGAATTCCCAACTCCGTTCATTAATATATGCATTTATTCCAAATAACTGTATTGGCGAAATATTATTATTTTCAATTCAATTATATTTGATAAATTTGAAAAAAGTGCAATCATCATTATTTATTAAATTTCACATAAATTAAACCATTTTATTTTAAAGTTAATTATATCTGGGTACACATTTTTCAGTAGAGGCCTACGTCCTCCAACGGGATTTCTCGGTCGCTAAATGTGGTCCTTGTCGATTCTAGGACGGCCTTCACGTCGTCGCTCCAGCGGGCGCACGGACGCCCTCGCAGCCTGCAGTATCCGTGTTACCACCGGTGCAACAACCTCGCCATCCAAAGTCCGTCAACGACTTCAACCACATGCCCCACCCATCTCCATTTGAGCTTGCAAGTGAGTTCCGAGGCTTGTGTTTTACTTATCATATCGGATGTTTACTTACCATACTTATTATTTCTATGATTACCTAGCGTGCTTCTCTCAGTTGCTCTTTGAAATATCTGTGCCATATTTATTATCTCAGCGAACGTCCAGGTTAAATGAGATTGAAAATATCGCATGATAATGTTAAAATTATATCACAAAAAGAAATCGTAATTAAAAGATCTTACTATATATCATATGACAGATTTAAGTAATGAAAAAATAGTCTTAAACGCAAAAATAATATTTCAGGTATGATATCGAAAAATGTTTTTCAGTAAAGACCTTATCGTCGACATTTTCGATATTTTCATACTTTTTCAGTTCAGAGTTTTCTAAGTATTGAATAAATGTAATGATTTTCAGGTGAATTTAGAAATTTTACTTAAGAAAATTATATCAAAAAAGGGAGATATGTATTTTTAAATTCGCTTTTTTGTGACTGACGACAAACACCGAAGTGATCACATACGAGTCCCATTTTGTCAATTACGGTACGGAACATGAATGAAATGTTGCAAAGTATTACGTTGTGTAAAATGAAATTTGTGCTAAAATATACATTAAAAAATACGAGCAGAGCAATCGGTTATCCTTTGGGTCAAAAAATTGAGGGGGAGAATTTTAACAACGGTATAAGAGCAGCTATCCATCTATTGTGACTGTTCACAGTGGATACCGTCGGCTACTAAACTGGGACACTCAATCCTATGCGAATACCTTCTATATAATTTTTTCTCACCATATTGTGCAATGTGTTTTACAAGGCAGACTAAATCGAATGATATTTTATTATGTCTATCTGTGTTCCGAAGAGATTTGATGAAACACAAAATTTACACTATTTTAAAACTCTAACAGATGCTTGTGTGTGAACTGAAGGTATTTTTGAAAAAAACATAAATAAATATGGCATTTAGAGTTATCTAGATCAGAAAATATTTTTTTAAAATTTTTGTTTATCTATTTATTCCCGCATCCCGCAAACGTTACTAAATAGATTTAAACAAAACTTCATTTGAATAATCAATGAAAATCGAGTTCATATTTATCACTTATCTCTTGAAAATATTGTCTAAATGAAGTAAGAACAAATAAAATGATTTGACTTTAATTTCTGTCAAGATAATGCTTGTGGTAGATATTAAAAACTAAATTAATTGTTTAACAACTGTCCCCGAAAGAACTTGAAATTAAATTATTAGCACTATTTTCGGGCTAGAATTAATGAATAGAAATGATTGAGAATATTGCCACTTCCCTCATCAAAGTATAAACTAAGTTACACGTTATTTTTATTCCGACGAAGTGTACTTTTGAGATTAAATATTACTACAAAATTTATATCATGCATGTCTAGCACATTCTGATAGGTGAAAAATTTAAAATCATTAAAAGTTAAAACTAAAATAAATCGATTCAATTATTGTCTGATTCGTAATTCGAATAAAAATAAGATTAATTTTTACACCAATCCAACCCATAAAAATTAATTTTCAATCGCAGGCATTCTAACGGGATACACTACATAATTCTTGACACGGTGTTATCTTAGAGTGAACTATTGGAATTAAACCATCAAAAAGATTTCTCTATATGTATGCGCATCAAAAGATTCAAAATAATCCAGGAAACTCGACCAATCTTGCGACGCTCAAGGCTTTTCCCCTGACCTCGCAAACATTAAAATGACCGCAACAAACTTGTCGACCCACGTCCAGTCGGATGCTTGTTACTGACGTATTAATTGGACGCATTGAAAACAAGACAAAGTATATAGATATTATATATAATAATATATATTTTTCTTTACAAAGTACTCTTCACTTACAAACTTATTAATACGGTTTTTCACAATTTTTTGTATAATAATGCTTTACTATCGAAAATTGAACGTGTTTACGTTCAATTTTCGATAGCAATATCAAGTTTATCATTGTGTAGCAGCAACATAATTAAATATTTTGCAAGTATTTACTTCCTTAATCGTGAATTTATGTTGGGTGAATCAATAAATTCATTTATTTGAACCATAAATTGTATCAAAATAGAAGGTTTACTAATATCTGATATCGAATTAATAACTTATGTTAACTTTACGAAAAATTTGAAGAAAATAATGTACCCGTGGGTTGTTTCAAATTTTACAAAATGGATAACGTTAAAATTTATTATGCGCAGATATAGTGTTATATAAGCCTAACTATATAATTGCAAAGGAGCTCATAGCCAAATTGTACTTGCCGATTTCAATCGATCAATGAGGTTAAGCAACGCACACGTCGATCCGTGATCCCACATCTTAATAATAATTTTACGAACTCCTTTTTAGTTCAGAGGGCACGTTAAGCCATTGGTCTTAGTTTTCGTCATTATAAGAAATTTAAGCCAATAAACGTCTCTTTTACCGCATGAGTTGCAAAGGTCAAATGGCAGTCGCTTCCCATAAAAAGCAACATCCCGGCGAAATCCATTGCATTAGGTAGCGACCGTGATTATAAGATACGGATTAACACGAGGTCGAAATAAAATAAATATAATAAAATAATGCTATTTTACTGACTCGTTACAAAAAATACGTACGGGTTTGCTTATCGCAAATTTATTAGTGTTTAAACACTGTCTATTAAGCGTGTAATGTGTGTCTCTCCCCCTCTCCTTCAATTATTCAACCATAATATAACTTTCAATTCAAATTATAAAGTGGAAGAAAGCGGCTGACTTAAAATGGAAGGTGAAACGGTTCGTGCATTTGAATCAAGTTCAGGATCAATAATGTTAGAAGCTCTATGGGACAGTTCTTTCTCATTTGAGGAAGAGTCGTCAGAGTTTTCAGCTGAACCAGTGGGGGTCTTAAGAGACTGTGGTCGGTCTGTCACGAAAGCAGGTAAAAAAATCTTCATCTGAGAAAATATTTTTATTAATTGGCCATATCCCGGTGTTCTTGAAACCAGAAGTTATATAATTCATATTAAGAGCAGCATAGAAAGCATCTTTGGCAAATTGAGCCACATTATTAATTGTGACAGTTTTGCCAGGGTCCATGTCATCCAGTCATTCATGCTGGCTCTATACCGACCTTTGAAGGGTCCGAATACTATGAGGTGGAAAGGTTAGTATTATTATGTTATTTACTTGGGCATACATCACTACATTAATAGTTATATGAGTCTTATGGTTGTCGAGGACTATTAAAGCCGGTGATTCAACACTAGGACTTTACGAAGTGAACAAAATGTTTTAAAGCTTTTAAAAAACAATCTTCGGTTATCCAACCAGACACATATACGAGGCCTAGAGCACTCGTAGAACTATTTTCAAGCATATGTTCCTTAAAATGAACACACGGAAATATAAAAGCAGGAGGAATACTTCCACCAGCAGCATTTGCGAAACCCAGCATAGTTACAAGCGTGCCACGTTCAGCTGCGCTGATTTGACCAACTCTCTAAACACCTGCTTGGGCAACTATCTTGGGTGCATTAGCAACCATCGTGCACCCAGTTTCATCTAAATTCCATATCATATACTTTAAGTAACATTTCTATAAGTTATCGAAACAGTTTTGAACGTCTATTAAAGCTACTAGTTCTTGCTAGTGAAATATTCACAGGTTTTCTTACGCTCAGCGAATCATGCCTTTTTAAGAAACCCTTTAGCCAATCTAGACTAGCTTTATTATTTTCTTCCCAAGAGGATGGTATAGTACGATTTAAACGAACAGCATACTGATATGCTAGTTCTCTGACTTGTTTAGTTGTCAAGCCATGGCACATTTTTGCGGAGGTCTTTAAGTAATCTGTCAGAGAACATTCTTGGTCTACTGTGAAAACGTTTTTATTGCCAATGTTTGGTTCATAAACAAATGAAGTACATTCAGAAGCTTTAGCTTTTGCGATCAATCTATGCAAATAGGATTTGCTTACATTAACTATCTTGGCAGCCGATCTTACAGAAATGGCATTTTGTAATACTTCATTAACTGCCTCTTCAATTTTGTGTGCATCAACCCGCGTTTTCCTGTTAGGTAGAATTTTTAATCTGAAAAAGAAGTAAAAAAAATATTACAAACCTAGTGCAAAATAGCAGGCTTGAAAGAACAGTTATGAAGGCGACGTCCCATTCATAGCCGTTTGTTGTGTCCCTTTCATAAAAATCATACAAAAATTTAAAACATAACCACAAAATCTACAATATTAAATTAAAGTTCACTGACCTTATTTTCTTGCGTCTGTGGATGTCCAGCCTATTTTAAACAGTGATTCAGACATAAATAAGTAACTCGCAGCACTCGATAAAACGTTTCACAATTATAACAGAAAAAATACTATTCAATGCCAATAACAACACTCGCACGTATCCGCCATGTTTGAAATGACAGGAGTATGAAGTTAGCCGCGAACTTGCATCAGGGTTGCCATACGACAAAAATAGTGTTGTCTCGAATTCGTTTTTAATTTACCAGTAATATGATTTGTCCCTTTCAATACGTGTCCCTTTCATGCCACTCCTCTCCCATAAGCGAACGATAGTAAACTATGTGTGTCACATTCCGTCATTGCGATTACGCCATAAGAAAATGCTTAATGAAATGATTAATTCTTAAGAACAACCTGTCACAAATGCTGTTGGTTGTTCCTAAGAGTTAATCTTTGCTAATATCCCACCTGAAGATGTTGTAATACAACGAAACCTAGGTCGTGGTAAAGAAATTAAAGAAAGTAGAAATAATACTACATCACGTAGTTTCATTTAATTGTGATTAATATTATTTTTCGCCATGTATTGCCCACTATATCTTTCACACGCATAAAAATGTAACAAAAATTAAAAAAAGTTTGATTATATTTCCAGCAACTTTGTTTTTTATTAATCTTGACTTTAGTATTGCCAAAAATAGGGAAATGAATGGCAGCAATTACATCCTTTCAAGATATTTTCAACATAGTCTCTGGAAGTACACGCCACGAAAATCCTAAAAAATGGTTTTGTAATCCTTATAAATTGATTTTCAAAGCTTTTTAGCGATAAAAAAACTAAACAAAATTCGACTACCTTTCCTGTTCCCTCTAAAATTTACATAGATATATTTTTGAATGCTTACTAATAAGATATACGCAGATAAATATATTTTATTACTTTTACTAACATCAAGAATGTAAGTGAAATGACTTGCGATAAAAAATTCTGGGATACTTTCAACAATGTCTCTAAATTGTCTTATAAAAAATTCTAAAATAGTTTTGAAACCTCATAATTTTCTGTTTCAATTGATTCAAAATATGGAATAGAAGAAAATCGTCCTATAGCTTTTTCACGATGTATTGTTGAAATTATAGTGATTTATACTGTTGAAATATACAAGAGTCAACATATTTTAAGTCAATGCCAAATTTTAATTTTCCACGTCAATTTCTTTCGGAGATAAACGGCTTCGAAAGACTGGTAAACAGACAGACGGGCAGACACGTGAGTTACTTATAAGCGCGTAAAAGAGAAAGCGAGAAAATAAAGTTAGTATTGTATCCCTCTCGTGGTCAGCTGTCAAATATTAGTGAGCATGAAAACGATCCTTGGAGATATGACTTTATGAGGATGACATATATATATATATATATATATATATATATATATATATATATATATATATACACATATATATACATATATATATTTATATATATATATATATATATATATGTACATATATATATATGTATATACATACATACATATATATATATATATATATATATATATATATATGGAGTCACATTCTAGTCAGATGTATCGTAGTTTAAGAAGACAAATAAAATTAAATGCATGGAAATACTACGGGGTAAACATAATTATTGGCAAAAAATAATACATTAATCTATTTTATAACCTCAGTGGCAGGTTTTCCAATAGACAGCAAAACTTATGACCCCTTTTAAATACTACCCTGTCAAACACATAAATATTTCGAAATAATAAGCAAATGCACAGCCCAGACAATACCAGCCTAGCCCAGCCCGCCCCAGCCCAGTCCAACCCTGTCCAGCCATGGGCTAGGTTGGTTAGTGATAAAAGAAGTAAACTATCTGGAAAAAAAAGGATAAATTCTATTCCATTGTAATCAAAATTATTGGGTTCTAAATTGTTCAAATTGATTTTTTGTAATAAATTATTGTCAGCTGCAGATTCCTTTATTTGCAGCATAGAGAAAATATGTTGGTTTTAATGTATATTCTTCTATATGGAAACAAAAAAATTGTTAAAAAGTTCCTGCTAAAAGTGTTTGCTAAACCACATTTATACCGTAACATAATTTCTTTGACGGTGAATTTCAGGAACACTGTATCTTTGCTCTTTATGGCGGGTTTCAAACTGGCCAGTACAATCAGTAACTTATTGTGTTCTCACAGTACTCGACGAAGGTCGCACACGTGCTAAATTATTCCAAACTTCCTTTGAAGTCTGATCCTCTTGAATATGAAATAAAGCGATGTGTCAACGAGCAAAAAAAGCTTTTAAATGAAATGTTTCAATTCCTTCAACATACTCCCACAATTCCGTGTGTAAGATAAATTTTTGCGACAAACTTTCACATGGAATAATAATGACCAACCGTTAATTTTTTCGTTTAATATTTATGAATTGTTTGAAGATATTTTAGCTTGTTTTTGACTTTAATAGTTTGACACAATTTATAATTTTCTGACGTAATTTATAATTTTCTGATAGATTACTTTTCTTTTTAAATGTTGCACTCTTCATAGTTCATAAATTCAAATTCAATTCAATTCAATTCAAATTAAATGCAATCACGTGAAGACCGTTGTAGGACGGACCGATAAACCTCGTTGGAGGACGATGAAGGAGGCCATTACTTAAAATTAAACGTAATTTAATTGCAAATAATTACATTATTCACATACAGTTAGTTGGAATTCATGGACATAATAGTGATCCGAATTGGGAACTTTCTTGATAATATTAATGAATTAGTGGTATATGAATATATTTTTTAAAATTAGTTATTTAAATTTATATTTCATTGAATAAATTGTAAAAATAGCATTCAAAGATATGTAAAAAACGTAAAATCTTATATTCATGTTTCAAAACTTGTATGTTTGCAAGTAGTAAAATGGTATTATGGGAATAAATGGCTTTTTACTTTCTTTGAATTTCAACCAATTTGTATTTACCCTTAAAAGCTCGAACAAATAATCATACCTAAACATAATGGCGTATAATCAATCTTTGATGGAGCATTCATTAAAATTTAAGTTCCTTAACTAAACATTTGTACCCTCGCGTCAGGACTCTAACGTGGGTCTATTAAATGGTTTAAACGTATTGTTAATACTGACTGATATTAGTTTGAAGGATTTCTTATGTATATTATTTGTAAAAATTTATGACCAAAAATGTTTATAAATAATATGAACAATTAAATGAAACTACGTGATGCAGTATTATTTCTACTATCTTTAATTTCTTTACCACGACCTAGGTTTCGTTGTATTACAACATCTTTCGTTGTATTACAACATCTTAAAAATTGGAATAAATTATACAAAGAGATATTTTTAATTTTATTCTAGGTATTTTATTAGACGTACGTGTTGAATTTTTTGTTAAAATCGAATGAACTCTACAAAAAACCTTCTAAATTAATATACTGGTTTATTAACCAGTGGCATTAAAATGGAATTTTCAAAAAGTAGATTCGCAGGGAACAAGTAATGAGAAAATATACATATTTATAATTTTTTTCCAATAAATATGTTGGAAGAAAATAATGAGTTACAGAATAAGGGCTCGTTAGTTGCTTTCCGTGATACAGGAATAACACAAAAAAATGTATTGACCTAATTATTTTGTTGTAAAAAATGATATGTGTATCCAATCAATCTTGTTTACAAAACATATTGCCATCTTCCGTGTCGCCTTAAATTTTAACATATTGCTGAACAATTTTTTACGTAATTTTTGAGTTATACCTTATCGTAATACAAGGGCATTGCAACTAAAAGGTGAAAATCACTTTTCAATTAATTCTAATTAAATGAGTAATGTAACATTTACACAGAATTCTATTGCGCAAATAATTATTTGTAATGAAAATATACACGGTAATTTTTTTGGCTTCACACTTGTATATTTAATACATATAATATTAAATAGTAAAAAAACGCAATGTGAGAAATCATGTCTGACGATTTCATTTGAAAATAAAGTCGATATAATTATGTGAAAGCTCTATTTATATTGGACAGAACATTTACATCATTGGATACATATTTTGGGCTTAGATATAATTTATAAACACCGGTACATAATTCACACCGTTGTAAACTTTTTTTAACATCAGTATATCACCCACAAATTTGTATAGATTTTGCGACTGCAGACCTCTTATCTTTTGGATTTACGAATCAAATTAACATCGGGTAAACTTTTCTCAAGAATTTCATTATTTTCAATTTACACGTCAATGGAGATTTCTCGTAAAGAAGCTTGCTCCTGTACAATTAGGAACAGTTTTATTACATAATATACAGCTGCTGCCTCTGTTCCAAATTTTTATTACGTTGTAATATTATTTTAAACAATCGAATGCGGTATACATTGTTGTACATATTTAAATTTAAGCGTAGTTGATTCATCGATAGTAAATCAACCAGAGACTCTGTATTTATATATTTATAAACATATCCAAATTGTCAATGCATATTTTCATGCATCATTTGAATTGTTGTTCTTAAAAAAATATATAATTTAGCTGTTTATCTTTCTTTCATAGTCATTTATCCAGCGAACCACCAAACGTAATAATTTCGATAGTCAAAAATTTTGAACATATTTTTTTTACTTTTATTTGTCTTGAATTATTTTCTTTATTCCTTCATAAACAGCTTCTTAACAAACATGTGATATAATAACTTTAATATACGCTTACTTTTTTTTTTTCTTTAATGACAAATTGTCATAATTTAAAAACTTTCTCTGATTCCTATAAATCTTAAATTCACGTTAAATGAATAATGCTCTTTTTATTTGTGTTAATTCAAATAGGAATGTTAAGCAATAACAAATTTATTATTATCTTACACTTATTGTAGTTAATACGGCCAAGGAATATGGAATTTAGTTATATTTTAACTCATCTAGTTATGATGAATGATATTTGATGAATGAATTTATTTTGTAGTAAATTTTAAATATAAATTTAACAATAGCGTCTCTCAAATTAGGTGTCTACAGTTTACCTTTCTAGTATCTAAAAGATGTCATTTTATTATATTTTAAGAAAAGGTAATTAAAAGCTTGTGTATTATGTAGAATTCTTTGATATTTTTATTATGTTTTGATTTAGAACACCTAATACTATTTCAATGCAAGTATCGTCTTTTTAATGTCACTGAAAGAAAAATTCACTTTTCTATGACAAATTCCGTTATCTATGGCCCACTAGTTAGAAAATTCTTGGGGATCGAATCTTTCCCAGTTAAACCGAATTTAAGAAAAGATTTAATTTTTGAGATGACCTATTAGAGACTATTTCTATTTGAGAGACGGTTTTTGTGATATTGTACATAATCGCAATGTAAAGTTATTCGTAAGAATTGGTTTGCGGAAAAGAAGGTTAGACTCAATGGTTTTATTTCACCCGAGGCAAAATTTTTACAATTTACAAAAAAGGAAATATATAACGTTAGTTATACTTGAAAATAATTTAAAAATGGTAAAACTATTGTATTTTCCATAAATTTAAATTATCCATTCCCTTTTTTAATATAACAACCCTTATGTAACATCCTTTCTATCCTTACATAACATCCATATTTTTAGTTTAAATAATATTTTTTTATTCATAGTCAAATGAATGTACGAATTTTACTATTGATAAAGGAATTTTTTCGTAAGAACTGACTTAAGGAAAAAAGGTGGGTTCTTCACCCACTGGACTCTTCACGAAACAAGAAAATAGTTGAAATTAAAATTTAAAATAATTTAAATACAATAATAAATTTTGACTAAGTTAAAATTATCGACATCCGTTTTATAATAAAAACAATCTTTTTTATTCGATGTCAAGTGAATAAACGACTTTTACCCTTGAAATCTGAAACAACTTAAGTATAATTTGTTTCATTTAATATTTATAAATATTAAGTTTATTTTCGATTCTTCCGAAAAAAATTATGGCTAAAATAGTAATTATTTGCAAACAATTTAATTATATGGCAGCTCTGTAATGAGAAATATTAGTACCTACGATAATATTTAGATTGTATAAGCATTCCTGTATAGAATTATGTGACAAACAATAATTATTATTGATGAAATTAGTTTGTAACTAAAGTGTATTTTGCAAAGGAAAATATATATTTATTATGCTTTACAGTATTTTCTTTGTATCCAGTTTATATCTCAAAGCTTATTTGTTGGGGTCAGTTTATTATTTTAATGAGCGGGAAAATTATATTCTTAATTATTTTTATAATTTCATCACGCAGATATTTCATTTTTACTATTATCTGAATTCAATTTAAAATATATTTGTTATTATTAATACTATTATTAATGGTCTGTGTAATATTTAATACAAATAATTCCATTTTTGAGCACATACCTACATTATGTTTTGCCACATGTTCTGTTTCATTTCCAGTTGGTATCGTGTCAAGTTTTTTATGTTTTCCTGCTTACGAGATCTGCTCACTGCCATTTCAATTATTTAGCAATTTCTAGTACATGTATCATTCGAAATTAACGAAGTAGATATGTGTTACTAATTTTTATGATTTCGTATCTAATTCTAAAAAATAAAACCCTTATGAGATCAGTCACGTATCTGTCTGTCTGTCCGTTCTTCGCGGTTGATTTTCTCATAAACTATGCTACGTAGAAACTTGAAAATTAGCAAAGTAACACGTCTCGCTAATCGACATATTTTACACTTGCTAACTTTTTAAAAATATTGTTACATGAGTAAAGTATAATGAACTTAATTTTTTTTTTAATTTAAATATCATGTACGCCAATGAATGGTTTAAAGTTATTATGAAAAGCATGCGAAAGTAGAGCATTCTCCCCCTAATTTCAGAAATACATTTCAGAAAGACAGTAATATAAAGCCATAAACCTTGAAAAAACAGGGCAGGTAACATCTAAACAGAAGATTACAGAAACATCGTAACAATGTTCCGAATCCAGAAATTTGTTTATATGCACCATGTTTTACGCCTGTGAAAGAACTGGGCGTAATATATATTTAGCTTGGGTATGGTTAATATTTGGGAGTAATACTTAAAAATACATATGCCTAAACGAAGGATTCATACCTTCGTATTGTTAGTTCTTTTCGTATTTGATAAATTTTTATTAGAAATAATCTCATTTCATAGAATGGGTTTCATAGAAAGCCCAGCATAAATAAACATTGGGATTTTCGAGCAGTTATCTGCTATCTTATTTGTACAGCAAGGGAGCTTATTTCCACTTTGTATTTTGAATATATTTTCATATTTCTAAATATATGCTTGAGTTGCCAATGCCTTTTCCAAGCATTCGTCAGTCTTTGTATATTTCGTTTGTTTGACAGTCTGAATCAGAGTATTTTACCGAGATAAATATAATTATCAACTTAATTTACGTCTCCGTTTTTACATAGATAGCACAGTTTAAATAGCGCTGTGTTAGCAACCATGCCATCTACATATATCCGTTCATAGATACTACAAATGAAAAAGTTTATTTCATAAACTTTGTGCGGTAATTGCATTTACTTCTTAGATTTCGATTTTTTTTCTGTTCTTATGATTTAGTTTAGTCATATCATTAGACCGTTAAACATTTTTTAATATTTTAGTTTCATCACCTAAGTCTAAAAATGTAGTGATAATTTCTCACAACGTAACAGCTCCTATACCTTTACCTTTCACAGGCGTAAAATTAAATTATTGTAAAATGTACTTCCACACAGAATTGAAACTAATTGATTTTAGGAGTTTTCCAGTTACTTGCGTCACATAGCCTCTCATTATGTTGATTTTCTAATCAGTAAGAATAATAACAGGAAAAAAATATATTGCCTGTCATGTCTTCCAGAGGCACATATTTGCAAAAGTATAATTCCAAGTAATATTAGAAAACAGTGATTTTTGTATTTTCCTCGTTACTCGGGCTATAGAATCTCCTATTATGCCGACTTTCATGGTATACTGGAATAACCCTATAGGTTTTGATGACGGTATTAATAACAAAAATATGCTTTAAAGGGCCAAAATTTTTTTTTTTGCGTGAACCAAAAAAACATGCCGATAAACTTTGACAGTAATATAAAGCCATAAACCTCGGTATACGTTAATAATTTCAATTTTATATCATAAGCCGTTCCTGAGGAAAAGGGTTTTGACAGACAGGCGGAAGTATAATATAGTTATCTTATAAGTGTTCTATTTTTTTTTTTAATATGAGGTACGGAGCACTAAAAACCGGAAAAGGAGTTAAGAAGAAGAAAAAGACACGTATTTAATAACCAGACTGGGCTATGAAGGATATTCAATTCCTGAAAGAAAGTTCAAAAATGTTTGTGAAAGAAACAATATTGCGTGGAGATGCCGAAGAAATCGTCGGCGTGTAAATTGAAATGAAATTTAGAGGTTGTCCTTTTTACAGTAAGTAATGAGTACAAATGGAAGTGGGAATTTTAGAATGTTAAAACTTGCTTTTAACAAGGTATAATTTTTATACTTTTACTGAATTTTTGGCGGTTAGTTGTATTGCGAACCAGAATAATTTGGAATCCATTAGACCAATTCTGTTTAGCTCCAAATGCGTCCGTTGCGCGTACTTAAAAGAAAAAATCCAGAGCTTGTTACTTCCATACCATTGCAAGAAAGTAGTTTTATATTTTTAGCTACAGGGTGGAAACCATTTTGAAATCTTGCACTGCATCTGTCCATAGATTTTGCTCTGATAATATTTTTAATGTTTGATACCTTAAAAGCAAGAAAATACGGAACCCTAATGAGATTACTCACTTGTCTCTCAATTGAAACATTTTTTCGATGAAAGTGTTTGACACATATTTACATACAAATTTGAAAGGAGTCAAACGAAGTCAAATAAACTTTTTCGAGTACACTTATCGTGTGAGAACTGAAAGAGAATGTCGTAAGTTTTTCAAAATTATTTCTTTCAGAATTTTACGTAAGATGGTTCTAGAACTATTTTTGAAAATGTCAACAAAAATTATCTCATTTTCCCATTTATAATAACCCTATTTCCTATTTTTCCTATTTTTTTCTATATGATAATTATATTACATACATATTTATCAGAAAAAACCCTTCTACAAAATTTTTCGATTTATTATGGGAAAACTGTGACAATCATTCGAAGTCTCATAGTTTTTGAAAATCCTTCGTATCTTATCATTAATTCTAACCACCGGATGTCATTTTAACTTCATATTTACGGAAATAATGATCTCAATAGACATTCAAAGTAAATAATTTTCTAATTTAACGGAGACAGGAATATTCCAACAATGAAATAATAAGATTATTTCCATTAATAAATAAATACCTTTAGCAGCACTGCATACGCGACACTACTCGTATCACCTTTTTCTTTTTCAATTTGTTTTGACTAGCTAAGTACAGGAGAGTAATATCGTGTCTTAAATACATTCTCGCATCGGAATCTCATCGTAGCTGCTTTTATAAAATTAGAAAATCTTGTATCACCTTGCTAAACTTGAGTTATAATATTAATGATTAATACAAAAGAAATATCTCCCCAGGTGAGGGGTAAATGTTACGCAAGTTATTCCCAGCATTTGGTAATTTTAATATTTCATTAAGTTTGCGTTAATTTACGAGGCGTTCGAGGTAGGCAACAAAATTTCAGTGTCGAAGGTTATAAAGAGTGCTATGGTTGCGACAGGCGCGCTACCAAGTGCGTCGTCGCTTTTGTCACAGGCTGTGGTGGAAAGACTTTATTCCTAACAAAACATGTTTGTTTATTTCTTTGTTTATTTAATTTATATTTATTGCTACAAATGTAATATCTTTTATTTAATATTTACCAAAGAATGATTATTCGACTGTTTGCGAATAGGAATATTATGCTATCCTTACATTTTTAATTTTATGGTCCACTTTTATAAGAAACTCTTTTACTGCAAATTCTACTCGAAACTCACAGTTTTACTTCTTTGTATACATACATACATATGTGCGTGTGAGTGTGTGTGTGTATCACGGAAACGATGTTTTTAAAACTGCACTATATATTTCTAAACGTAAAGATATATTAAGTTGATAGTTATACTTATCTCGGTATAATACCCTCTTTGATACTGTCAAGCAGATAAATATAACAAAAACTGACGAATGGTTGGAATTGGTATTGACAACTCAAATATATATTTTGGAAAACAAGAAAATATCTACGAAGTCCGAAATGAAAATAAGCTAGCTTGCTCTACAAATAATGTTGCGGGCAAGTTCTCAATTCCGATATTTACTTATGCTGCGGAAACCTGGGTTTTAAACAAACTTTAAATAGAAGAGACACATTTTCGAAATGAGACTATTACAAATAAAATTTCGTCAAGTAAGAACGAACTCACAATACGAAGTTTCCATACACGTTTAGGCACATGAAAGTTTAAGTACTCTTTTAAAATATTAAATATACACAAGGTAAATATTATATCTATATCTTTCACAGGCGTAAAAACATGGTGCACATATCTTATTAGATCTAGGACAACCATTACGGTTTTCCTGTAATCTTCTGATTAGGTTTTACCTACCCTCTTTTTTCATGACTTCTGGTTTATTACTTTCGGAAACAAGGTAGATAATATTCTATTTTTGCATGTTTTTCAGATTACCTTTATGCAATTTAAAGCTATGAATAATTTTTTGTAACCAAACCTCTGAAATGATACTCGATATGATATTTAAATTTAATGAAATATTTAGTACATTATACTTTATTTCTTATAACAATACTTTAATATGTGCATTAATTTTGTAGAAATTCATTGTTATCTAATTTTTAGTCACATTTAAATGAAAGTGAGGTTTCGTTGTATGACAACATCTTCTGGTAGGCAATTTGTAAAGATTGACTCTTAATTAATCTCGAATTAAATTTAGGAAAACGGTAAAACGCATTTGCTTTAACAAAACGTGCATAAAGTTTAAATCTACACTAACATCAAGACTAGTGGAACAACTCACGCGAACATAAAGACTAGTGGAACAACTCGAGCAGCCAAAAAAGCGACAGCCAAAGCCATCATCACCTGGCTGAAGGAAGAAGTTCGGGAAGCAATCATCAAACGAGACAACATATTGTATATACTCTATAAGCCCACTAACGTAAACAGTAGGAAATTCTAAACAAATTCCACTTCCGCTATTATTTTGTATAATATTTAAATGCTGTTGGAAGTTTCTAAGAGTCAATTCTTACAAATTGCCCGCCCAAAGATCACACAACAAAACCTAGGTGGTGTTAAAGAAATTAAATAATGTAGAAATAAAACTACACTACGTAGTTACATTTAGTCGTGAATAAAAATTAAATAATAATATTTTGAAAAGGTTAGCCAGTGTAAAATATATGAATTTGTAAAACGTGTTACTATGTTAAATTTCAAGTTTCAACGTAGCATAATTTAGTAGAAAATTACCTTTGAGAGACGAACGGAGATCTAGGAGGATACTTGAATAAACTTATAAAGATTCTATATTTAGGTATGAGGTATAGAACCATAAAAATAAGAAACAAAGAACTACTTCGATCAATTTGAATGATGGGTGTCCTAGAAGTTATTAAACAATTGAAATGGCAGTGAGCAAGTCTCGTGAGTAGGAAAACGAAAAAGGCTTAACGCGATACCAATTGGCAAACAAAACACGTGGCAAATGATGACACAGGTCTGTGTCCAACAATGGAATTATTTTTAATAAATATTAAAAACACCATTCATAATTATAATAATAAATCTATTTGAAATTGACTTCTGACAGGTGTAAAAATATCTACGTTATGAAAATATTTAAGAATATCATCTTCCCGCCCATTAAAATAATAAAGTGATCCCAAGAAATACTCTTTAAAATTAAACAATTCTGTACAAGAATACTTATGCAATCTAAATATTATCGTAAGTACTAATATTTCTGATTACGTAGCGGTGACATAATTAAATTGTTTGCAAATTATTACTATTTTATCCATAAAATTTTACTGATGATTAGAAAGATAATTTGAAAATCAAAAATAATAAATTTAAAAAAATTACAGTCAATTTCTTTCAGATATCAATGGTAAATTATAAGAAAATCAAGTAAAACAAATAACTTATAATGAAAGAAAGACAACTAATTAAACTTTTCTTAATTATACAGGAGTAAGCTTCTTCTAGTTACGAGAAATCTCCCCAGACATATAATTTTTGCAATAATGAAATGCTTGTGAAAAATTTACTCGAAGTTAATTTCAGTCGTGAATCCAGAAGTCAAGACGTCTGCAGTCGCAAAATCCGATTCTATTCGCGGACGATAAATAAAATATAGAAATGATACACTGAGTTTTCAAGTAAATGAGATAAAAATAGAATTTTCAAATATAATAAAAACCAATTTATGGAAATTTAAAGCAAAGTTTTAGTGCTGTTTTCAAAAAAGTTAATAGGGGTGGTGAATTCTGTTCGTATGCCAGCCACCACTAGTTGACTTGCTACGAGAAATATAACACCGGTATTTTTAAATTATGCCTAATCCCAACACATGTACCTAATGACATGAACATTTTATTCAGTATGGATAGAGCTTTCACATAATTAGATATCTTTTCTTTCCAAGGAATACTAAATCCGTAAATGATTTTTTTAGAATTTCGTTTGTCTGTATATCTATCTGTTTATTCCAGCAGGACATAAATACTACTAAATGGATTTAAATAAAACTTTGACTTGAATAATTGCTAAAAACTAAGTTCAAATTTAAACTACCATTTACCTTATTCAAATATTGTTCAAAAGAGGTAAAAACTAATTCAATGATTTGAGTTAAACGTCTCCTGGTATAAAGCTAAGGTGGAGACTAAAATCTAAATTAATTTTTCAACAACTGTCTCCAAAAGGAATTTGAATTTAATTATTAACATTAAAGAAACAATACCACGAATTCGGGCCTAAAAATGATTAATAGAATTTGTTCAGATCATTACAACATTCCATTTCAAAGTGCTAACTACTGTACATATTATTTTGATTCAGAACAAGTGTACTTTTGTGGTTAAAATATGATTATTATTATTATTTTGCATGTATTCCTAACACTTTTCTATATATAAGTTATGCGATAAATAAATAATAAAATATTTATAAGCAATTACTGAAGCCTGCTTTTTAAAGCCTGCTCTGTAACTATAATAATAATAAGATCGATTGTTGCCTAAACCTTTCATAAAAGTAAATCTTCGTGTGCAGAGATATTAAATGAATAAACCGCGCTGTTCCTGATACGGCACTGTTTTAGTATGAACAATTGGCATTAAACCATCATAGGACATCTCGAAATGTATGCGCAATAGAATACTTGAAATAATCTAGTAAATTCGAGAAATTACGCGCCGCTCTGCGAGCTCTTCCTCTGACTTCATAACAATAAAACGACCGCAACAAATTCTTCGACCCACGTCCGGCTGGACGCTTGTCTCCGACATATTAAATGGACGCAGTGAAAACGCGTTGAAGGCATAATATTGGGTATTTTCCTTTACAAAATACACTTTAATTACAAAGTCCATAATAATTATTTTATTTCGCAAACTTGTGTACAAAAATTCTTTACAGAAAAAAAAATATATGCAACAATAAATTTTCATTGCGTAGCAGCGAAATAATTAAATATTTTACAAACAATTACTTCTTTTATTGAAAAATCGAGCAATTAATTAATTTGAATAATTAATTGGATTAGGATATGAGATTAGCTAATATCGGATATAAATTTAAAATTTAGTTTACTTAACCAAAAATTTAAAAAAATAATGACAGGTGTATTGTTTACGACTTTACAAAATGAATATTGGTAAAAATTATTATGCGCAGATATGGTGCTATGTAACCCCTACTATATAATTGCAGAGTAGCTCACAGCCGATTAATACTTGTTGATTTCAATCAATCAATGGGGTTAAGTAACGCACACATTAATCAGTGATTTGACTGGTGACCATCATGTTAATAATATACTTATGAATCCTTTTGTGCATCTGAAGGCACGTAGAGTCATTAACCCCAGGGTTCATCATATCATTATATAATAATCATTATAAAAAATCTAGCCCAAAAACCATCTGATTTATCCCATGAGTTGCTAAGGTCAGATGGTAGTTACTTTGTATAAAAAGCAATATCCCAGCGAAATCCTTTGAGTTAGAGAACGGATTCCAACACCAAGTCGTAAAGACAAGAAATACAATAAAATAATGCGATTTTACTGCCTCATTACTGATAAGATGTACAAGTTTGTGTTTAAGAAAAAAAATAAGTACAGCACGGCTGCAGAACTTGTTTTCAGTTCAGTACGTAATATTCTCACAAGGCCATAGTCAAAATATTAAAAGAAGAATCATCTTACGCTTACTTTTCGAATCTCGATTTTCTTTTACTAATGACAGGAAATTATATTTACTTTTTCATATTATTAAAAAAAACTAAATATCTTTAAATAATTCATATGTCAAAAGTGGTAATACTATACATTAATTATTTTTTAAAATAGGCTTCGAAGTAAAATAACATATTACATTTAATTTTATTAAAAAAAAACAGAAAGCAGAGGTATGTTTCCAAGTGATTTCCATTTTCCCAGTAGTTGATTTCCATTTTCCCAGTAGTAGTGTTAGTCGTAAAAAATATTATATTCAAATATTTTGCCATTGAGATTTTCCAACAGACAGCACAAGTTTACAGCAACACACAGCACAATAAATACACGAGTGCGGAGTCTCTACTTGATATTCTATCAATATACCTTGACATAAAATATATGCAACAAATCATAGACCTAATAGCCACTGGACGTGCCATGCTTGGACAACCCTGCCGTACTTTGATAAAATCAGATATATTTGCTATTTTTGGAAAATCGAATATGTCAGATGCATATAAGTCAGTCTCAAAAGCATTGTGTGATAAAATGTAAAATTGTGCATAGTGGGATATCACATTTAATAAAAGATGGCTAGCATTTTATTTGTGAGTATATAACATTTATATTCCATATTTATTCCATTGCTAATCATTTCAATGCATTTTATAAAAATTACTTATAATAGAAAATGAGATGTATTTCTTACGACATTAGAGAAGTGTAAACTAAGTGCTGATATTTTATCGACAAAACTATTGCAGTCATAAACGAAATGGGAACAATTTAAAACCGAATTATAACGATTTCCTTATTGCTCGTCAAAAAAAAATCCAGTTAATTACCATAAATTTGTTTATATTACTATCTAAGTATTTACTATCAAAGTTTAGTCTTTGCGACTTGGAAATAGACCATAAAAGTAATTTAAAAATAAAATGTACTTCTGAAGAAAAAATGTATATCTTGGATAAGTATATGGAATGCCAATCAGTAATGGTTTTATTATTTACATAGATTCCCAAGGGACTCAAACGTAAAAATTAAATGAATGGAAGCTACTCAGCGATTTGGAAACTGGGTACTCACAAAATATTTACATTTCTAATATCATTCATAAAAATACTAGTTGCATTTAGAAATAACTATCTTTATGTACATTATATAACTAGATTAATCGTGTCATAAATCTTTAATAATCTTTGATAACGACGTGAAATATTTTTCAATGTGTTCTTTCATTATTTAAAATCTTGCATGCATATATAAAATGATAATAAAAAACTGGATTACTAAAAGTTACAGAAGTTTGCTTGTATTTGATATTTTGACAGGGTCTTCCTTTTAATTAATTAAAATATGACACTCAAAATCAGTAAATTGCAAAGTAGAATTTGTAACCAATTTTATATATCATATTTTTTTAATACAAATTCAATTTAATTTTTCAGTTTTTCGATATATATAATTTTTCATTTATTTTATTTTTATTATTTATTTGTCAATATCTTTAGTGTAAACTATTCTTTTGTAAATGAATTAAAAATACTTTTATTAAAAATAAAATTTCGCCACTGAACAATGTACAACTTATAACACAGGACGTATCGGGCTGAAATTTAAAACAGAGATAGTCTTCATGGCCCAAGTAATCGCTAAAAATACATAACGATTTTGAGAAAATCCGGCGGATATGGAAAAAGTTAAGAAACCTTATATTTCCCAACTACATCCTTTGTTTAGCTTTACATAATTTCACCGAAACAAGTTGTTGCAGTTGCAGGTTTCAGCTTGCATCTATATATATATAAAGTCCATCAAATGTTGTAAATAGAATTATAAAATTATAAAATATTTAATTCTGAGATCAATTGCATCAGCTAATTTCACTTCCATTAATAATGAAAATAGAATAAGCATCAAATGTAGAATTTTTAATTTCATCATTGGAATCAGTAGTTCTATTTTGGGTTATAAATCAAAATATTCGAAAAATAATTTCGGTATCCACACTCGGTTGACATTTTACATCAAAAGACATTTTATATTTGGTGAACATTTTATATCAAAGAATTGTACGAAATTATTTTTTGAGACGTTTCTACTTTTTGTTATATAGAATTAAAACCTTTTTATTTAAAGCCAAGCTGTAAACACGCATCAAAATATTTTCCGACAAATGTTTGTCTTTGCAGAGTAAACATTTAAAATAAGATCAAATAAATTTAACGGTTAATGTTCATGGTTGTACGAAGGTAACCAAGAATTTTAAAAAGCACTGGATATTTCATGCTGTATTTCCTATTGATATCAGATTAATTCAAGTTTACGTACATTTTTTGCTCTCTCGCTCTATGACAATATTCTGCCAACGACAACGTTATTCTTGATTTTCATATTTAAAAGTTAGTTCCAAAACGAGGAATAAATAATATGTTAAACAGATTTGATTTACCTCAAATAATAATACTGTAATTAATTGTAATTAATTTGTATAAACCATTGTAATTAATTTGTAATTAAATTTGAGCTTCGAAAATACATTGCGATATGAAGCATTGAAAAATTGTTTGGAGTCGGAAATCTGACATATAATTTCACAGGTGAGTGCAGTTTTACCATAACTTAAATCATGAAAACTCTGAGAAAGAAATATAAGATGTAAGTGACTTTATACCAAAGTCTTGTATAATGCACTTTTCACATGAAAAGCATGCTTTGTTTGTCAGTCCGTATAATACTATGACTACGACTTATGACAACACGTTAAAAGAACCCATATTTTAAAAAAATGTGGTTCCCGCGTACGGAAAATCCATTAGCAATCTACATCGTAATCTGGATAATAATAAAAACTTTTATTTTTTTAATTAGTGAGTCCAAGAGTACATTTAGACATTAGAACATTTATATTTTACATTATGCCGATCACACACATTTTCAATTATATACTTTAGATAAATGAAATCAAGTATTAATTCACTAAAAAGCAAGAATAATATTAGGTACTGATGTATTGGAAAATAATATATATTCTTAGTAGGTATTTCTTAAAACGATTTACACTTTTAAATAGAAAAAATTTATTCCTCAAAAAATTGGTTTAGTTTTTGCCTTATTTTTTCATTATTTATTACGTGATTTTTTTGACTTGAATTATACTTAGGTTTGTATGATTTAGTTTTGCCCGTACATCGGACAATTTTTATCTTCATTGACCCTACAAAATTAGTCCACGCGAGTTTATAATGACGTTTTTTTTTAATTTGACACTTAATACCAAATAGAAGTAAAACACGATATGGTGCTGATTCTTATTATTTTGATTGTTTGGTTAAGTGTTGGAATCTCAATATTAAAGTTGCTAAAAAACGAATAAACAATTAAAATTAGTATTTTTTTCTTTACATAAAATTATTTTAGTACACTAAAATTATTACTAATATTAGTTGCACCAAGTTTAATGAAGACTAAAGTGCACATTACGGAAAATCATCTTCGATATTGCGATAGTACGAACCCAGTAAATAAATACTATAGAACAATAGAACAATAGTTTACCGATATTGTCACAGCCCAGACATTTATAATTAAACGAACATGTGATTGACGCATCCGCTGACCAATTAAAATAAAATGTGACTCTTCTACGCACACTGTGTTAGCTAATTAGAAGCAAGTACTATACACACGCTCACCTCAAATTTTCACAGATTTTCATAGTGGACTTGCCCAGTTGTTATTAGGTCCATCCAATAAATACATACCGTCCATTGGTCCAAATAATAAAATCGTCAAACTTATTAAAGCAATAAGTCTGAAAAAATTCTCTTAATTATGCAATACTCAGCTTCTTCCAAATAAAATAAAGTGATAAAAAATTTTAAGACAGTTAAATAAATAAATTTTCATCAAAGCTTTTCTCAAAGTTAATTAAGCTCGAGTATCCGGAAGCTAGGATATCTGCAGCCGCACAACCCGTCGAAGCTCGCGAATGATAAGTTAAACGTAAAAGAGCCGATGTCCAAATTCAGAAATCGGCTCTGGTGAAAATTTTTATATTTAAATAATTTGTTCTAATGCGGTTTTAAAAGTAAATAACGGCGTTAAGTATTCTCGCATGTCGTTTTTTAACTCACTCATCACTGGGATTGTTCTTAGTTTAAGTTTAATGTTAATAAATTGCAAAATAATTTGCAATTTATTAACATTAATTTCTTTAACGAAATATCGACATACTGCTTTAACTTTGTAAAGATTTGAACTTCAGAATAGTTTTGAATTGATAATTAAATTTATTTACCTATTGTCCCAATGAATTATTTGAAATATACGTTAAAAATAGCCTAAGATAATTTTTTTATGGAACTCTAGTAAGACTACTTCGATGTATGTTCAAATTTTGCCTTTTTTATAATAGACACTAGTAATTGAAAATAAATTAATACACAGTGACAACTTTATTTCCAGTTAACAATTTAACCCAGTATTGCAAATAAGTGTAGATCAATATCACAACGTGACTAGTTTTTAAGGTCTGGAAGGATATATTTTGATGCGGTCATAAATTAGTAACATACCACAGGAAAAGTTAAGTTTCGTCACTATTACGAAACTTAAATTTTCCCAATTATGTCGACTTTAAAGATTTTGACCCAGTATTGCAAATAAGTGTAGATCAATATCAAAATGTTACGAGTTTTTAAGGTCTGGAAAGATATATTTTAATGCCGTTATAAATTAGTAATATACCACAAAAAAATTTAACTTTCGTCACTATGACACGAGATGATGAAAATGAAAATGTTACGAGTTTTTAAGGTCTGGAATGACACATTGGGATGCGGTCATAAATTAATATCACACCACAGGAAAATTTAAGTTTCGTCACTATGTCCTATGAACAAAATGTGCCTAATCACTGTAATGAGTCTGTTTGGTTCACATTTCGTCCACATTCTAAATTCCTCGAACACAATATACAATGAATCTATAGGTACTATTCTACATATCATTAGAAAAAAAACACAGCGTAAATAAAAAGTAGAAATGTCTGTCCATCGTGTGTAAAAGAGATGAGATATACAATTTAGAAAAACAAGTCAAGCATGAGTAAAATTTGCACTATGAAGATTCCGTATACACTTGGTACTTATAATTCTTAATTTAGTAGTGCAAACTATTAACGAATATAAATGTTTTACAATCTAAATATATTGCCGACTATACTTTCATAGGCATTAAACAAACTAATCATAAACTTTTATAATTCTACACAGAATTAGAAGTCCTTAATTTTTCACAACCTAAATATATTGCCGACTATACTTTCATAGGAGTTAAAAGAAACTAATCATAAACGTTTATAATTCTACATAAAATTAGAAATCATTAATTTTTCACAACCTAAATATATTGCCGATTATACTTTCATAGGAGTAAAAACAAACTAATCATAAACGTTTATAATTCTACATAGAATTAGAAATTATTAATTTTTCCCAACCTAAATATATTGGCGACTATATTTTCATAGGAGTAAAACAAACTAATCATAAACATTTATAATTCTACATAGAATTAGAAATCATTAATTTTTCCCAACCTAAATATATTGGCGACTATATTTTCATAGGAGTAAAAACAAACTAATCATAAACGTTTATAATTCTACATAAAATTAGAAATCATTAATTTTTCACAACCTAAATATATTACCGACTATACTTTCATAGGAGTAAAAACAAACTAATCATAAACGTTTATAATTCTACATAGAATTAGAAATCATTAATTTTTCCCAACCTAAATATATTGGCGACTATATTTTCATAGGAGTAAAAACAAACTAATCATAAACCTTTATAATTCTACATAGAATTAGAAATCATTAATTTTTCCCAACCTAAATATATTGGCGACTATATTTTCACAGGAGTAAAAACAAACAAATCATAAACGTTTATAATTCTATATAGAATTAGAAATCATTAATTTTTCACAACGTAAATATATTACCTACTATACTTTCATAGGCATAAAAACAAACTAATCATAAACGTTTATAATTCTACATAGAATTCAAAAACATTAATTTTTTACAACCTAGATATATTGCCAATTATACTTTGATAGGCATAAAAACAAACAAATCGTAAACGTTTATAATTCTAAATATAATTAGAAATCATTAATTTTTCACAACCTAAATATATTGCTGACTATACTTTCATAGGAGTAAAAACAAACTAATCATAAACGTTTATAATTCTACATAAAATTAGAAATCATTAATTTTTCACAACCTAAATATATTGCCGATTATACTTTCATAGGAGTAAAAACAAACTAATCATAAACGTTTATAATTCTACATAGAATTAGAAATTATTAATTTTTCCCAACCTAAATATATTGGCGACTATATTTTCATAGGAGTAAAACAAACTAATCATAAACATTTATAATTCTACATAGAATTAGAAATCATTAATTTTTCCCAACCTAAATATATTGGCGACTATATTTTCATAGGAGTAAAAACAAACTAATCATAAACGTTTATAATTCTACATAAAATTAGAAATCATTAATTTTTCACAACCTAAATATATTACCGACTATACTTTCATAGGAGTAAAAACAAACTAATCATAAACGTTTATAATTCTAAATAGAATTAGAAATCATTAATTTTTCCCAACCTAAATATATTGGCGACTATATTTTCATAGGAGTAAAAACAAACTAATCATAAACCTTTATAATTCTACATAGAATTAGAAATCATTAATTTTTCCCAACCTAAATATATTGGCGACTATATTTTCACAGGAGTAAAAACAAACAAATCATAAACGTTTATAATTCTATATAGAATTAGAAATCATTAATTTTTCACAACGTAAATATATTACCTACTATACTTTCATAGGCATAAAAACAAACTAATCATAAACGTTTATAATTCTACATAGAATTCAAAAACATTAATTTTTTACGACCTAGATATATTGCCAATTATACTTTGATAGGCATAAAAACAAACAAATCGTAAACGTTTATAATTCTAAATATAATTAGAAATCATTAATTTTTCACAACCTAAATATATTGCTGACTATACTTTCATAGGAGTAAAAACAAACTAATCATAAACGTTTATAATTCTACATGGAATTAGAAATCATTAATTTTTCACAACCTAGATATATTGCCGACTATACTTTCATACGCATAAAAACAAACTAATCCTAAACGTTTATAATTCTACATAGAATTAGAAATCATTAATTTTTCACAACCTGAATATATTGGCGACTATACTTTCATAGGTATAAAAACAAACTAATCATAAACGTTTATAATTCTACATAGAATTAAAAATCATTAATTTTTCACAACCTAGATATATTGCGGACTATACTTTTATAGGCATAAAAACAAACTAATCATAAACGTTTATAATTCTACATAGAATTAAAAATCATAAATTTTTCACAACTAAATATATTGCCCACTATACTTTCATAGGCGTAAAACCAAACTAATCATAAACGTTTATAATTCTACATAGAATTGGAAATCATTAATTTTTTAAAACCTAGATAAATTGCCGATTATTCTTTCATAGGCATATAAACAAACTAATCATAAACGTTTATAATTCTACATAGAATTAGAAATCATTAATTTTTCACAACCTAGATATTTTGCTCACTATACTTTCATACGCATAAAAACAAACTAATCATAAACGTTTATAATTCTATATAGAATTAGAAATCATTAATTTTTCACAACCTAAATATATTACCTACTATACTTTCATAGGCATAAAAACAAACTAATCATAAACGTTTATAATTCTACATAGAATTCAAAAACATTAATTTTTTACAACCTAGATATATTGCCAATTATACTTTGATAGACATAAAAACAAACGAATCATAAACGTATATAATTCTACATAGCATTAGAAATCATTAATTTTTCACAAACTAAATATTGTGCCGACTATTCTTTCATAGGCATAAAACCAAACTAATTATAAACGTCTATAATTCTACATAGAATTAGAAATCATTAATTTTTTACAACCTAGATATATTGCCGATTATACTTTCACAAGCATAAAAACAAACTAATCATAAACGTTTATAATTCTACATAGAATTAGAAATCATTAATTTTTCACAACCTAGATATATTGCCGACTATACTTTCATAGCCATAAAAACAAACTAATCATAAATGTTTATAATTCTATATAGAATTAGAAATCATTAATTTTTCACAACCTAGATATATTGCAGACTATACTTTCATAGGCATGAAAACAAACGAATCATAAACGTTTATAATTCTACATGGAATTAATTTTTTGATTTTTTTCCTTTAGTTGCGCGATAAGCCCTCAAATTATGCCGACTTTCAAGAAAATAGGCCAACCGGAAGTACACTGTATAAGCTTTAATATTACCAGTGAGTAACGCTGTGGTATAAAGGAATATTGCCTACTACATATTTCACAGGCGCATGTTCAAAACATAAGTAGAATTCCACATTTAATTAGAAATCATTGATATTTTGAGTTTTTCTTTTACTTGTGCATAAAACCTCCACTATACCGATTCCAGATTGTAATTTAAGCGGAAGTGCCCTATTGCTTTTGATAATTAGTGAATAAAACTATACGTATGGTAAAAAATAAGGAAAAGACGCGCAATAAAAAAGAGCGATGTCGCTTTGTTTCATGAATCGGAAAATGTGTACTAAAATTTTTAAAGCAATAATATAATATTGTGTACCGATACCCATAGCCTTACTATCGGCATCAGTACACAATATTAATATCAATTAGGTTTCTCAAGCCCTTTTTAATAAAACGGGCTTTGGCGGAGAGAGACACAACCGAATGACAGACGGACAACCAAATGACCCTTCAAGGATTCCGTTTTTTTTCATTTTGAGCGACAGAGCCCTGAATATTACCGTTTACATTTTAATTTATACGAGTAGCTCTAAATTTTTAGACAATTAACGCTTTGCCCTATTAGTTGACATTATTTTCCTTCACTATATTGATTTCATTTACAGAAATTGATTTTATTTTCTTTGCTGTGCGCCAAATGCGCCAAATTAAAAAAAATAAAAGCCAGTTAAATACGAGTAGAGCTCTTATTACATTATTATTTGAAAAAATTATATTATTAGCAAAAAGTATGTTGAATTTCTCAAAGAAATTAGATTTTATATGAATGTTACAGTTTACCGGTAAATTTATTTAAATTTCTTGTATGTCTGTTTTTCATAATTTAGCTTTTAGCAGATTCGGAGATGGGGAGGGGGGATGTCATAGAAATATTAATCGGATTTTGCTGGAGAAAACGAAAAAGAAATGGGATATGATTCAAATGTCCTCGTAATTGTTACATATTGTTTATATATTCAGTACTCATATTTTTTCAATATCAGTAATATAATTTGAGTTACATTGATTGATACAGTCAATCTACTTTATATTTTTAGGGTGGAATGCAGGTACGTGATAGTTTAAAGACTATGCATTATTAATAGGAATAAATAGTAAAGAACAGGGACCCACCGTGAGGCGTCATTAATATGACTTGACTAGTTACAATGACATCATTTATACGGATATGTTGAAGATATTTAATATGTAAGTTCAAATATTGGGAAAGGTTTTTACTGTTGTATGACGGCCTTTCTATTAATGGTAATTTCTGAGAAGATTGTTGTTTTCATACAAACAGAACCCAATTTTTTCGATCTCGAAATACTGCAACCAAATCGTTAAGCAAATTTTGTGTGATGTTCTAATTAATTTTTTTGAGATGAGATATGATTCAGATATCCTCATATTTAAAACCTTCAAGTAATAATTTTATAAAAATTGACAATTTGGAATCCTGTCCAAGTCTTCGTTTGAAGAATTAAAGAAACTTGAAGGCTGATAGTTGAGTAATTGTTTGTCGTGCCATTTAATCTGATTGCTCTTATGCAATGATCGTGTGTCTCAAAATAAGACATACAAATGCTACTTTCATCACATAATTGAATAATTCTTTATATAAATATAACGTACGCGATACAGAATCAGAGCGCACAGAGAAGAGTACGGCAGCTGAAACTAATCTCTGCTATCCAAGGCAATTAGTGACATTCGACTGCGAGCATTTGCAGAAGTCATATTTCAGCTTTATCACTTTCATAAGTAAAATTTTGTTGTGTACCTTTATTCAGTGCTCCATAAATTAACACAAAGGTAATGAAGCATACGACCTTATATAAAATGTTCGAAATTTACGGAAATACCTCACAGTAATCGGTGAAATGGGTTAGCCTTTTTTGTCTTTTAACGTTAAAATATTTTTCAACTCAGTATCAGTTCTTATCATTTTACTATGCCAGGGGGTAAACCAACAAAGCAGTGATTTGTCTACTGCGTTTTATATTAACCAATAAGGCGTGTTTTATTCATCGGACTCTACCTTATTTACGTGGAAGATCGTATCAATAGGTTTTTATTCGTATATTTGTTGGTTTCTTTCTATTCCTGAAAATATAATTTCCTCATATTATATATGTTTTAGTCAATAAATATATTTACGGGCAAATACATTGAACAAATAAAATAATTAAAGAAAACGCTCATTAAATATTTTAATCACTCTGCGAAATCTCCGTTTAATTATAACACAATAAAAAGATATTGAATATATTTGGCGTTAATTTTGTAGAAATTCATTATTCACAATTAAATAAAACAACGTAATGTAGTACATAATTCTTTAAGTTTTTACCACGACTTAGGTTTCGTTGTATTACAACATCTTCAGGTGGGCTATTAGCAAAATTCATTCTGACTTATTACGTAGTTTCATTTAATTGTGAAAATTAAAGAACTTTTTCGAACCGGAAATTAAATGTACGGAAACATTCATGTTTTCAATTTAATTGTGCGCTCAAAATTTCTTCCAAGCACAAAAATTCTGCCATTCGAATAAACATTACCTAGCATACTTGATTCGTAAGTAGTGTAAATGTAAAAAGAATGAAATATTATTATCTAACTGGGTTTGACGAAAATTCTGAAGAATGTGAAAAATTTAGGGGTCAATCTTTCAGGCTGTTGAAAATAAATATTTAAAAAAATTAATGATTTGTATTATTTTTTTCTTGATTTATTAAAAATATAATTAATATGTGCGCATTTACGAATTTAGTATTTATTTGTACTTTGGTAAAAACTTATATTTTATTTTGATGGTTTTCCAGATTTTTAATCACTGTATGGTTTGTTTTTCTTTCATATTAAGTAAATATCAGCTATTTTACAAATTACAATTTTGATACCGATTTTTCTGGCTCCTTTTATGTATAATATATATGTTAATCAAAATCTATCCTGTTATTATGAATTAATTTATGGTAGTGTATTAGTTTATATTATTTACTTGTGAAAAAAATTTCTGTTTAAATTTATTTCATTAACCGGTTAGTAGTCATCATATTTTGGAAGCATAGTTCCGGAATACAAGAGGGTTACTGATATATCCGAATGATCGTAATTATATTTACATAGCTTGTAATCAATGAAATTTTCACTTTCCTTGCAAATATAAAATGAGGAAAATAACACAATATATTTTATCTCTAAGACGCTTCAGAAACATTGATTTTAAACTAAGTGTATCTAATAATTTAATTAACTTTCATAAATATTTAAAAAATTACCCAAGTGCGTGAAAGAGAAGCATTTACTTAGCGTTACTTAGCCAGCATCCGATAGATATTTAGGCGGTTTGCACCTCGTGCTAAAACGAGTATTTGTAAAAAATTTGTCTTCATGTTATCGTAATATCAACTTTCTATGGAGCACACTATATGTTACGACTTGAGTGCCTATATCTCTTTAATTTATTGATGGAAATTGACTGAAATAATTTTGGCTTAAAATATTTAGTAATTGCCGCTACACTATTTTTCGCAACCTTAAAAGCTATAATTTTTTCATTTGTTACTAAACATGAACAAGTTACCATGAAGAGAAAATCATGATATGTGAGAATAAATCCCTTATTCTGATACCAAATGAGCATCAAAAATAGACGCAGTTAGCCTGGAAGCTGTAGTATCTTGTCTCGTGCGGGTTTCTTTGAATTCATTTCTACTTTATTATATTGTGGAAATATATTATTTTATTTATACATATGAACGAGCAGAACTGCCTAAACTTTTCTCGTGAAATGTTAATAGTTTTGGGAGAACATATTCAAAATAAGTTTATTTTACGGTTGGCTGGTACGTAATTACAACAAAAACAAAATTTTATTTATTAAAAATAATTTTATTCATGTAGTTCCTTTCCAGACATTATTTGTTACATTAAATTAAATCCAAATTGGGTCCATATTATAGTTTGATATAAAAAAGGTCCTCAAATATGTCCAAGTTTTGTATTAAAATATAACAAGTGATCGCTAAGGTATAAAACTTGTGAAATAGTGGTGGAAATAAAAATACTGCTCTATTCCATTTGTTATCAGAGGTCAACAAAAGATAGGAGCATTTTATATTCTTCCATCCGTAATAAGAAAATAATCCTTAATTGAAAACGTTAAAAACAAAGTTCCAGATTTTTAATTCAACTGTGATCTAAACAATATGTAACTTTTGATGAGACCATAACCAAAAAGAAATTTAAAATGAAATGCAAGGTACCATTTAAACCACATTTTAATTAATAGTTTTGAGTTTCCTGAACGGAACAATAAATTAATATTTACATTGACACTCCACAATGCAATGCTTTTTGATCCATTGAATTAATTATGATGTGGCAGTCTATCAAAACTGAGGATTTTATTCCAACGTCCGCAAACCTAAATTTTACTGTACCATATCTGACCTCTCACATTTACGACAAAATTGTGCTCACACCCTTGTTTTAGAAATTGACTGAAGTATTATTACGGTACTGAACAATATGAAAAAATCTTAAATACGAACGTGACTCTAACTACGAGAATACACGTACAACCTTATGTATGTAAATTTTTTTTTCCGCTATGTAATTTGGTTTATAGAGTACCTTTAACAAGTATAAGCGAAAGACGAATTTCTCAAAGGCACTGATAAAATGTGGGAAACGGAATATTTTTTTGCATATTTTCCAGCATATCTCTGCATATAACTCCAGAGATATTCTAACTTGTTTTACAGTCTTCACTGGTGTGGTATTAAGCAGAGAAATTATGTCCAAAACGCCGCTACTGAAAGGTTTGGAAAAAAAAGTACAAAATTTTAATTGAACTGTTTATCGTACAATCCATGTTATACTAAAAAAATTCGAAAGTATTTATGCTTCATCATTCAATATATGACCTTAATCAGACTAAACTGGAAAGTGTAGCGTATTTAATACAAAATTATTTTTCTAGGTATATTTTATTCTGTAATCTTGTGTGACTTGTTAGTTATATCAAAATATAGAGTGCAGGCATGCTTTGTCTCTTAAATTACAATAACGGAGATCATAAGATGAAATGGTATATACATATTAGCCAACTTATCGTATAAACTTTCAAAACGGTCCACACAAACTTGCACTTACAGTTTTAAAACTGAAGGTAAACTTAGTCGTAACTGTCACGGCGTTATCTGAGAGTGACTCGAATTGGAATTAAACTATCATAAAAAATATCTTAAGATATCTGTGCAATAAAATATTCAAAATGATTTAAGGGATTCAAGCTATCGTGCGCCGCAAACAGCTTCTGCCCCGCCGTCATGAAAATAAACCACCCCCAGCAAACTTGTCGACCCTCTTCCAGTACGATGCTTGCCTCCAAAATATCAACTGGACGCCGATGAAACAAAATAAATGTATATTTTCCTTTGCAAAATACACTTATGCTGCAAGTTAGTTGCACAGATAATTATATTTATCATTTAATTTCCATGAAAGGTTTAAAACTTACAAATAATTTGGAAAACTTTGTCACCATATTTTGACAAATTTTAATTCCTTACATGAAACTAGTTTCTTATACGTCGCAGCGATATACATAATTATCCACAAATTATACTATTAATTTTTAATGTAGGGTAAATAACATTCCAAAAGGATTGTTCGACTATTCTACAATAACGTATGGTGATTTTACAATAATTTTAAATAATTTTAAATTAATTAAGTTCAACTTTGACCAGACGCAGAAAAATATAATTAGCTCATTTTTTTTAATTTTTTTCTGATAGCGCTTCATTACAAAGGTTTCCTTCAATAGATACGGAAACTAATCTTTGTTTAACTTTTTTGAAGTTATACTTCTTTAAGCGCGTTACTAAAAAATAATGAGAGTGAAATTTTAAAAGTACAGAATGAAGTTAGCACAATATGAAATCGAGACCACGATGTCGCTCACTAAATATATATGTCGAGAGTTTATTTGACAGATAACTGGACCACCATTTTATTTTTGTGCTGGCTTCTAATTTTAAGCAAATCATTATATACACCTATTAAAAATTAATTGAATGCTGAATGTTAGTTTCAATTTTTAAAATTATTGAATTTAATTTTCAATTCTACTTAATTATTTCAATAAATAATCATCATAATTATTATTATTGTTAATATTAATAATAATAATATATTGAAGGGTTGTAATTCTAGATAAAAAAATCAAATTTTCTGCTTTTCTGAACGAGAAAATAATAAAGTTGAAGTGCGATAATTGGGCAACAGTCCGCAAATAACTCCGGCAAATTATTGCTTACGACAGAAAGCTAGCAGAAAAATAAAGTGGTGAACCATTTTTCGGTCAAATAAGTTTGAAAATTTAATTATTTCATTGAATTTATATTTTGTCAACCGTATTTATAGTCACGATCTGAATCTTTTACTATTTTATTTCCATTATTTACGTGCGTGTTAAATAAGTTATTTTTGTATTATGCCAAAGAAGTATAACTTTTAACGCACGTACCTGCATAAATACACACACAATGTTTTTTTATACTTTTTTCTGCCATAATCACTTGAACTATTCCTTAAGTAGTAAATACCCAAATTAATTTCTATAAATAAGCAGATTATTTTGTTTTACAATATTAAAAATAACAAATTTTCACATGGAAATAATTTTGTGCAAGATGTTTCAATTTTTATTGAAAATATTATATTTTCATTATCAGAGTTTCTTTTTAAAGAGCCATAACTTAAAAAGAAACAAAACACAATTCGTATAAGAACACTCACGTCTCCATCCTTCTGCCTGTCCACAATTTTGAAGAGTGTAAATAAGATATTATTTCTAATTTTGCGTCATATATAAAAGTTTTCCTGGAAGCAAAAATTCGAATGCTATTTTTTACAACTTTATGTAAGCTGCACAATTCTGAAAATATTATCGAAAACTGGTTTCAAGGTTCCTATTTTTTCTTTACTTTCAACTGTGTGCTTTTCAAACTACTTAGCCATTTCCCACGCTAAAATCAAGTTTTTAAAAAAGAAATTCGTTTAATTTCGTCACCGTTAATTCATCTTTCTTACGCAAAAGAAGTATCGGTCAAAATTTTAAGTTTATAAATTCAATAAATATTTATTTGGAAGTTTAACTTTACAATCGGCGATAATACAGTTTTTTTCAAGTATTTCGAAGGGTAAGCTGCAAACCTATTGCTTGTCGTATATGAAATATACTAACTCGTGTAAAAATTTTATTCCACAATAAAATATACTTACTATTTCCTACTGATCAAGAACTTAAAAAAAGTAGAAATAATACTACATCATGTGGTTTCATTTAATTGCCAATATAGTGTATTCTATGCCAAGTCACTATAGACTACATAGATTAACCGAGTAATTATTAATCATACTTCATTTAATATCATTTCAAAGTAATTTGATATCAGCTGTAACAAAAAAAAATCTCTTCATAAAGGTAAAAGTGAATGAGTAAAAAACAATTTTGACAAAAGAAGCGGTAATACTGAAAAACTGAAATAAATACTGAAAAATATTAATCTTAATTTAAGGAACATCCATGAAAGATTAATCCAAGTAATCAAAATCACAAAAACACTTACGTATAAGTGCGCATTTGAGTATATTATGTTACGAAATGAATACAGCTTTATAGATTAAAATAACTATTTTTCTACCTTGATACTACTAATTAAACTTATAATGTTATTACAGTTTTAGCAAAATATAATTTTTGATTACGAAAATTATTTATTATATTTATCACATTTTGTGAGAAAATTTCATCAAAATCTGACCCTTTTACTGCAATGATTTTGACAGAATTTCACTTCCTCTTTTTGAATTTCTTTAACGTATCACTTTAAATTAAATTCTTATTTTTCATTCTTCTTTTATATTCCTTTTCATTAGGTTTTTCACCATACTAAATTTTAATAATAGTCGACTGCATTATCAATCACCAGTTTTTAACTTTTTCTTATTATAAGTCGATTTTAATAAATTATATTCAACAATAGCCTGGACGAGACAATGTAGTCTTATTTATCCATATAAGAAAACACGATTTAAAGTAGCATACTTTTAGTGAGTCCCTTAAACTTAAATATACTTACAGCGAACACCATACATACATGTTGTTGTGAATATAACAAAATTGATTGTTAATTCATCAGTTTTGTTATATCCATAAAACAAAAGAAAAAACGTGATAAAAGTGACAACAAAAGAAAAAAACGTCATGTTACAATTAAGTCTGAAAATATTAATCATAATGCTTCAAAAGCTGGTCAAGATCAAAAGATGTTATATTACATACTAAATATTAGTTTTTCAAGAATATCTATTAGCAATGTATGCATGCTAATGCAAAGAAGGCTACGTTACATATTATAATGAACTAAACCAACTTGATTGAAACTGATTGGAATACTACTTCATTATTTTTAGTCTACATGAAGCCAAGTTTGTTAGTAAATGATTGAGCGAGGGCAAAAGCATATACGTACATGAATAATTACAATCACTTTTATTTTTATCCTCAAATGTTGCTTTTTTTTCTAGGCGTGTTTATTATCTACTTCGGATTTGGCAAAGACGTTCTCGTGAAATGGCCAAAATTTAGTGACCTAAAATTTTGGCCGAATATATTTTTGAAAATCAGTTATAGATGGATTGATTATTTCCCGAGTAATTTCTTATGACGTGGTATTTTGACCTAATGATAAGTACAAGCTTCCAGAACAATATAATTTTAAGTGTTGGCCAAATGTAATACACATATTTTTCTTTAAATTTCCATTTTGAAAAATAAAAATTAATCTTCCAAATGTAATGCATATGGCTTTCTTTAAATTTACATTTTGAATTAAATATAGAATTAGTAAATTTATTCACAAATATGGACTAATATTTTTATGTAACGGCTTGTTTAAGGCTGTCGTAAAACGTTGAATGTATCAATTTCTTCTCACAAAATTACGAAAATATTCAATACCGAGTTAGACAAGAAGAGACCGATTGAGTCTTATATGTTATTACTGATACTAGTAAAGAAAAAGTTTGGAAAAATCGGCATAAAATATATGAATATTTTAATAACTATAATACCACAAGACACTCATAATAAAATTGTACAGTCGTTTTTGTAAGAAGCAGCTTATACTGAGAATCTTAAATAAAAAATCGAAAGAAATAATGACATACTCTACTGCACACCTTTCGTTACCGTATTTCAAGTTTATCATTTGCTTAAATGAAATGTTTCTTGCCCACCTTGAATGCCTCGTAAATTAACACAAACCTTATGAAGTATGTGGAGATACTTCAAAATTGTCACGGGATAGAAACGCTGCATCGTCTTTATTAATCTTACAATTTAACTTTACTACAATAAAATCAGAAAATATATGAATTTGTACCGTTGTTAAACCTGTTTGTAATAATTGAAATATTTTTTAATAAATGAAATATTAAATATTTTTTAAATATGAGATTGCTGATTATTTATTTATTATATTAATGTTCTCTAATGTATACATTTGATACATATTGCGGACTTATTGCTATGAGAGCAAACTGTTACAGCAGATACTCAGTCTAGCCCGCTCGACGAGCAGCAGGAATCGAACCCAGATCCTTTCGGTACGTCATGCCGTCAATGACATCAATGGCCTTGTGATCAATACGATACCTCACGGTGACAATGTTACTCTGGATTGGACATTTCATATTTAATATTTAAACTTCGATATTAAGTATTACTTAAAAAGAAATAAAGAATGTTTTGTAAAATATTTTTCATATATTCATTCATGGTTTGTAAAATATTTTTCATATATTCATTCATGGTTTGTAAAATATTTTTCATATATAGACATGCGGTTTCTCTTGTTTTTTTAGATTTATATTTTTTCCATTCGTGTAATTTTAATAATTATGATTATTATAGTTGGCGACGAGCTCAACAATTAAGATGGACAATTTCGCAATGTGATTGACACAGGGAGTCAGTATTTGATTTGAGTTGTATAAAAAAATTAAATTTTTCCAGCACAGTTATATCATTATTAAGTCAAATTTAACATATTTTACGATTCTACTACTACGACGAAATATTTTATTCTATCATTGAGTAATCACTGTTTGCTAATTATACTTGAAGGTGCACAAATCTTGAATAAGATCGCGCAAGTTTTTATATATTGACGAGAATTTTTTATTCATTCACCAAAATAGACTGCTATTAGTAACACGGTATAAAAAGATTCAAGCAAAACGATAAATCTATAAAGTCTACCTTTACAAAATGGTAAGATATTAAAAGAAGTTTGCAAAATATGTCTTTAGTGTTAACAGGGCCGACTATAATTTACATAATGTCAATGATACATAACATTTAGAAATAAAACTTATATTGATATACAAAATTAGTCAAATTCATTTGTTTAATGAATGTTTCAGTAATTCTCTGTTCATATGAGTGTTTCAGTAATTTTCTATTCTTTGACGACACACACATCATAAAACTATAAAATCTGGGTTATAAACCAGCACGCAGCTATGTCGTTAGTCTTAAACAAACTTTTTCCTTCACGCATTCACCCTGGTCGTGAGAAATAATGACGCGCTCGGCTGAAGGACAGTATTACGCTTTATCACGTTCATAATTTAAAACTTTTGTTACCTACATCGAGCGGCTCACAAATTATTAGAAACTTAATGAAATATGGGAAAATATATAATATTAAAATCACCGAGTGCAGGGAATTTCTTGCTTAACGCATATGCCACATATGGTGAGATATATCTTCTTATTTATCTTTAATGTTATCTTAATGTTATCTTTAATGTTACCGATCTTCGTTACGGTTGTAGTAAATTTTTTCAATTTATGACATCAGAGATGAGGTAGTTACAGTAGAAGAGAATACTTATAATGGTTCGAAAGTAAAACATGAAGATCGCTTTGCGACTCTGGGATTTGATATTTTAAATCGTGAAAAAAGAATTCACTTAGCCGTACCTTATATTAGAAATGATTGTACAATTTTTAAAGAGAGCTACTATGGAAAACGGTATTATATATTATCAAAAATAGTTACGCTGCAATACAATAATAATAAACATTTTGATCAATTTGTCACGACGCAGTTAAACAATTGCAAACGACTATTTTTTCGTTACTAATTTATATATCGTCTCATGTAATCACATTATCACCATTATGGAACATGTCAATATCACTGGCTAATAGTTATAAGGCTTGCTAACCATCTGTTTATTCAATTTAAGTTTAGCCATTGACAATATCTTTATGAGAGCATATAAATATGAAGAAAACTAATTCAAAAAATAAAAACAAAGACGCACAATACGTACCATAAACATATTTTATTTCTAGGTTAACAATAATACATGTCATTACACATGTTATTCTCAACAATAACGTCATATTTTTGGGGATTTGTTTGTGGTGTTTGTTGTAAGGATGACATCCTTGATTGAATCTCCTATAATATATTCCTGATAATATTTTAAACTATTTAATACGTTATACCCGATTCGTACAAGAACGAATATACTTTTAACTACGATGTTAAAAAACAATTTATTGAATTAACTTTAAATACAAAGCTAAAGCAACGAAACATCTACGGCAAAAATATTAAACGCGAATGGTCGAAACTTAAGTCTCCATAAAGTTTAAAACGGCAGTAGAGCCATCTTGTACTGTGTGACTTCATCCATCTATTCTTTACCTTTAACGAAATTCGCCTAATATGTTAAATATACATTATATGGACTAAGTTAATATAAGCAAAAACGTACTTTTTCATATTTATCATATCGAGATATAAGTTAGAAATTAGTAATAGTAACTTTGAAGTTATTGAGCATTATTATCATAAAAGGGAATGATCAAAAGCTGAGAATTTTCCATGATTTTTTTATTAAATTCTATGACAGAATTTTATCTACATAATGTGGGGTTAGTTATAACATATAAAAGTAATAAAATATTGGCATTCGTTAGATGGGGGCACAATTTAATTATCTAGGTTACTGATGGACATTCCCATTTAAATATTAAGCAAATATCGTTTTGCTAAAAATCATTCATTTATAGTATCCTTAGCTTAATCATTTATATTTTTGAAATATTATTTCAACAAATGTTTTTTATTATTTTTTTTCAATTTAGCTATGGCATTTACGTTATCGCTCCTTTAATTTTATAATCTTAATGATATCGAGGCTTTAAATAATAAAATACAATATTGTAATACACTCTAAGTTCGTACATAATGAAAATTCTCCTGGGGAACATTAATATTGAAGGTCCGCAGGACCGTATGAAACATTTCGAAATCAGTAACACTTCGTCACGCATAATTGAAAATTCAGAGAGTGCATTTCTAAAATAGTACAATAGCAGTGAGTTGAGGTTCCGTTTCTTGGAAACATACATAATGGATGCAGTCGGCCGTTAATCTGGGCTATTCTATCCCACCCCATCAGTTTCATTTCTATTTTTATAACAATTTCCATCAAATTATTTTTCCATTTGTTCATTCATGTAAATACTATGATATATAAGGTAGACTCGATAGATGATATTTCTTTGTCATTTATTTTGTAGCTATTGATGTTCCATAAAAAAAATCCAGATGTATAACACTCGTATAAAATGGGGTAAGAACATTTGGAATATTTAAGGCTGAAGAATACTCGTACCTGCAAGACATTTTTCTATTTTATAAGTTATACAGTACTTATGTAGTAAAACATTTGTATTCACCTACTTTCTATAATTAAGAATAAGCTATCAAAATTGCATTGTCATATTTTCAGTTATGATAAGCTCAAGTATTTTTTAACCAATCCAATTGAAAATTAAATTTGTAATGTCTTCTAAACGAGTTTAAAGTTTTACACACCTCTTTGCGACATTTGTCCTCATTTTCAATGTTGTCAATATTTTTATTTCTATAACAACTTCATATTTGATATTGTTGCAAGTGTATTTTAATAATTTTTGTACTCCGATACACCATCTTACCCGTCCTTTTGAAATCCGTTATGTAACTGCAACGGATTTCAAAAGGACACTGCTGCTTTCCTGCCTGCAATATTGCAACAAAATGTATGAATATATTTTTTTAAACAAAAGATACACGTGCATATTGTGATGAAACCAATCAACTCACCCCTATACGAGATTTTCTCGTTCGTTTCGTATTAAATTAAAGACAAAAGGTGAAAGATATCCACACACTTGAAGTCACGTCTAAATCATGTCACCTTTCCTATTTACGCGATGCAGAAGCGTACTTAGTATTGAAAACGTTATGTTAGAAAAAAGAATGTAAAAAATTCCTGATAGAATGTACATTTTTGTTTTAATATGAATATATTTAAAAGGGCATTGGTGTAGAAAGCATGTAAAACATTGTGTATAATCAGTGTTAAGGTTGTACTTCTTATATACTTTCTATTTTATTCGTACACGGATAGAAAAATATATATTTATTTAACTGTTGTTGTGGTATTAAAAAATGTTCATATTAAAAAATAGTCTCTAATAGATTGAACATAGCGCCCAATTACTGCCCGAATAAGGCTTCATAAATTTGCTAACGTTCATATATTTTGTCATAACTTAAACAGTACGGTGATATTCAAAACATATGTATGGTCCATTTGAACCTCATTACAATCTGATTGAAAGATTAACATCGATGACGTCGCCTGTCGTAATTATAAAACATTAAATCTTTGTAAACCGTATGCTTTTGTACTTAGTTTGAAATCTATTATGGCAGTTTAAATGAAAAACGATTCTTTCATGAAATGAGACATAAGTACGTGAGCGATATTCAAAACCCTAAAGGTTTTGTTCAATGATAAATGAAGGGGTTTTAGCAATTAGGATTCCTAAACCAGAGGGTGCAAACAGTGGTGCGCAGTGCCTTATAAACAATTTCGCGTAGCTTCCCTGAACATTTAGCATATATACATCACATTATAGTATACAGTAAAGCTACAAAATTTTAGCTCTTGAAACACAAAAATTTGTATCGCCGGACAACTAATTGCTAATCGGAAACACAATGACATAGAATTACAAATAATATGAAAAGGTTGATGGACAATATTATATTTTTAAGTAAGCAAGAACTAGCTTTTTATGGTAATAGTTCGAGAAATTGGGGTAATTTTGTTGAGAGTTTATTGCTTTTGAGACATTTTCAATCTACTACTACACCTTCGATGTCGTTTTCAGTGCTAGCAGTGGCGATCACGGGCGGGGACGCTTGCACACGTGTATGTATATCTGTATAATTTTTCATATATCCATCCCTTTGCAGTTTACCCTTCCCAAAAAACACTAAAAAAAATAAAACTAGAACTTCACATGTAATGTGTCGTTTCTTATTAGAAAACTAAAAATAGTACTTAAAATGATTTAAAATTGGTTTTTGTGGGGAGTCCAAACATTTCATGGGGAGCAACGAAAATTCCACGTAGACAAGGGGGATATCGTTGCAAAAAACTCTTTGAGTACAAATGAGTTTTAAAAAATAAAGATTAACTATTTTCCATTTTAGAACCTTGTTAGGGGGTCTATCTAAAAACATCGTTAGTTAGAAAGTTGTAATTTGCTTTAAAGTTAGAAAGTACTAATTGGTTAATATTGCCCCCTTATTAAAAAAAATACTGAGAAAACTAAATGTAAAATATTAACAAATTATGAGTAATATCAAGCAATAGTTTTTGAGAAATTCACTAAATTTGACGCCTGTGAACCAAATATGAGACAATATATATTTGCAGTGAAAAATTGATTAATATTTTCGAAAAGTTTAATAGAAACATTATGTACTCTTATGGATTGAACTACATATTTTAAATACCTGTGAACCAAATATGAGACAATATATATTTGCAGTGAAAAATTGATTAATATTTTCGAAAAGTTTAATAAAAACATTATGTACTCTTATGGATTGAAATACTTATTTTAAAACGACCCAACTACATGTTTAGACAACTTTATCGTCACTATTTTCTTTGCTATCCACACTTCTTAATAAATTATTTTTTTTAATATTTAATTATTTTTTCAATGTATCATAAAAAACTTTAAGAAGGGACAATATAAAACAAAACGTAACGAGTGAATGCATTTAATGTACAATTTTTTTGATTATCAATTAAAATAACTTACGCTATTTGCTTACACTATGGGGTTGCTCACACTATGCGGTCTAAACTATATTATCATATTGTATATCGTCAATATCTCCTGTTGGCGCTGCATATAACACCTCCCACTCCCTCATAACAATAAAATGACGCTAACAAAGTGTCGATCCTCGTTTTGCATGATGTTTGCCTCTGACATATTTGACATACTTGCGTTCTCTGACATACTTGCGTCCAGTTGCAAGGAAAGCGCGACAAAATATAATAAATGTCAATTTTTTTCACAAAATACACTTCACTTACACTAATTTCATCGTTAAAAGTCATTGTTTGGCATAAATTTCATATGCTCTTTAACTTATTGTAGATATTAAAACAAGGCATACTAATAACAGTCATAGGTATCAATTTGTAATAAACAATGTCTTAATATTCTTTCATTATATTATAATGTTTTAAACACTATACAAACCTTGTTACCTCGGTGCCTAATTCGCGAAATTTATCTGCACGTGGTTTACGTTCTGAAAATCTACACATGGATCTTATTTTGAAACATTGTTCAAACTTTTATGAATATTTCTTTATTGTTAAAGCTTCAGAAATTCATTGGTTGCTAACATCATATTGGTTTTCCGTATACGTTTTTAAAATCATTTAAAAATTTCCTCACGCCAATTCTCCTTCCGTTCACATCCTGTTTACTTCCATGCCCCATTCCTTTCCTTTTTCTACCAAGATGCTAAATTTAGTTATTTTCTTCATTGAACACCTTTCTCTAATTTATTTCATTAAATATTATTTAAGAAAATTTTTAAAATTTTAATAATGCAATCATTAGCTCTCCGTCTTGGAATTAATTAATTGTATTCCTCGGCTATGTAGTCACCCTAGAAAATATCAGTCGTGAATAATTTTATAAGTTCGCTCGTAAAAAAATCCTTTAATCTCAAATATGTCTGCAGTTTTCTATCTGCGGTTTCTCAAAATTGCATATTTTTCACTCATTTTCTTCAGTACTCGCAGATGACCGTCTAACATGAGGGTTATTTTCCGTTCTTTACCAAACTCGTTTAAATTCAGTTGATAAATTTTCGACAATTGCATACGCTGGAAAAAATTCAAATATCTTCATCAATTCTTGGTCAATCCTTTTTTCCCTGGTTCATAATAACGGCAGAACATTTAATCCTTTCCACATTCAAGAAATCTGTAACTTGTCACTTATTAACTTGGTATAAGCTCTGAATTATAAAATATAACACAATGAAACTATTCAAGGTGATATTAACGTATTATAATTATTTATTATACTATTTTAATATCCGCGAACTTCTCAATTCACCCTAGCATCGCAACATTTTTAAAGGAAAGTCGGGAGAGGTATGCATTCAGTAATAAATATTTTCTTAATTACGGATCCAAAAATATTCATAATTGGAGAAACCTTGATTGCTATATAATTTGAAAATATTTCAAAAAATAAAACTCCAATTAAAAGTTGGCTCAACGTTAATTTAAATTGAGGATCCGGAAGCTTGAAGGTCTGCAATCGCATTAATCGACGGATCTTGATGATAAGTGAAATATAGACCGAAGTTTACAACTTGGCCGGGGTGGAAATTAAGTTTTGAAAAATATTGAAGAAAAATTTGGAAAACATAAAGAAAAGTATGATTTCATTGCTATGTAAAGGTTAATTACGGTGAAGATTACACTCCCATCCCGCCTCCTCTTTGTGGCTTGTTGCGGCAAATGTAATAATACGATCTTTTTAAGTGATTCATTATTTTTATAGATTTTCTTTAACGGAAAATTGACTTAATACTTTAATTTTTTTAGTGAATGTAACAACAATGTTTCTTTTAATACATAAATTTCCATGAAGAATATATTAGTAAAGTGACCATGCACACAGTGCAAATCAAAATATCAAAATATTTTCTTTTCTTTAAAAATTTTTTTTTTCATTCCAATTACGGAAGTTAATTATAATGTGAATCAAACTACGAAAAACACACCAACCACTTATCTACTGCACCAAAGTTACTGATTTTATTAATCGACATATGAATAATTTGCCTTTCTTCGCGGAGGCTAATCAGTAGGCATTTCAATAGTCACTCGTCTCGGTAAAAGGATTTTTTTCTAGTAAAAATAATTGAACGCTTCATGCATTTATGTCGTGTTTATTTACATTGCTCAGTTAGTTATGGAATAGTAACCAAATAATACATTTAATGGCTTCGTCACGTAAATAATACTTTTATGTTTTTCACTATTTTCATTATTATCACTGTGAAAACAAAATAACAAACGATTATATTTATACCTTAAATAAATATAATATTAATAATAATTTAATACGTTAAACTATGTTAATAATTTAATACGTTAATCTATGTTAAAAATGCGCTTGACAAGAAATTAATTTGTAGACTTATAACTGCACTATTTCAAATTTTATATTGGTTTGTGATGTGAATATGCCTTGTGTAAAATAAATTTAAATTCTAAAGGCGCTTTAAAAATTAACGCATTTACGATATGCAATAATTTTGGAATTTTAACGATTTTTTACATAAATACCCTTAGTGTACTTAACTTCCTATTGGAATTTTTCCTTTCTTTCTTTTTATCGCTGACAATAAATCCTGCTTAAGGCGATCAAGCTTAATTCGATTTCTGGCATAATACGCCATTTTACGTCAGTCCCTGTAACTTGAAGAATGTTTTTACACATTCTTCCATACGTCATCCGGTTTAATAAGCCATCCGTGCTGTACACACGCGCACGTATTATCTCACACGGCAGCGGCCAGCGACTAACTGAGCGAGCGATTGGCGACCGCAAGAGCGCTCACTCACGTCCCTGCCCACCCCGCCGTGCTGTTTCTTCCGTGTCGTCATGCGCTTTGCCGCCTGCAGTCGTTTTCTAGATTCCTTTGTTGACTTACGTATTGTGTCGCACGCCCTGCATTTAAATACAGATAATGCTAAGTTTTTAAAGGAGAAACTTGCCATGGTGGCAAAATAAGTAAAGAGAGACTGACTGACCTGGCCCGTGTCAATTCTGGTGAATTGGAAAATCTAAGTCTCTAGTGATTGGTAAGGTAATCACCGTAGCTTATTAAATTCCCTTCTTTTTGGGATATCACACAGGAAACGCGTTTACTGACATGAAATTAAGATTCGAAAGTTACTTCCCGTCGGGTAAGCTACTGATATTATAATATAAAAATGAATACACTTCGCCAAGTCTATATCAAATTTGATGATACAACTTTCTAACAGGATTTTTCTACAGTTTGCGAACCTAGAGTAAATTCAACTATTAAGCAAATTTGGCTACAAACCCAGTAATTAATATTGGAAATAGTTTTGTTATTTTTTGGCTAAAATATTATTAACTCTCTCGAGCTACGAAATCACTTGGATATAACATTTAAATTACAAAAATATAACGTAATGCGATTTACTGTCATATAAAATATGAAAAACGAGTTGTACTAACGGACAAAAGGTGTAAAAAGTGAACAGATACTCGGCACAGATTGCGAAATCTACAAGCCTATGGCTAGCGATTGAGAGTTTACTTATCAAAGATTTTATTAAATCTTTTGATATTCCATAGAGGTTGTGATACAAAAAATATTTAATATTAGCTTAAGAATCTTTAAGCTTAGAGCTTACTAAGAAACATTTGAGATTTTGAAAAAGATTTATTTGATATATTAAATTTACATTTCTTATTCTAAAACTTTGCTTTGTCTCAATTTTCAGCAGAGGTGTTTTAATTTTGCAGTGCACAGAAATTATTTTAATCACAAAGAAATACAACCATAAACGAACCAAAATGGAGAGTTAATTAAAGAGCAATTTAAGTTTAAGTATATATATATTAAATTTAATTTTATATTTAATTTAAGTTTAACATCTTTAGAAATTTTATTTTCGACATTCCCAAAGGCGAAATAAAATAATTATAAATATCTGATAAAACAGAGAAATAGTTTCATGCATCTACTTACTAGAAACTAAAGTCTTCCCTCTAATATATATGTTTGGTTGTGGTTATGTGATTTAGTATTATTACATGTGTGTTTTAGCAATTTGGGCACTTCGATGCCCTGGCCACTATCTGCCGTTTTGAAATTTGTTTCGTTTCCAATAAATTATATTAATATATAAATTTACATATATATGTGTGTATATATATATATATATATATATATATATATATATATATCTACAATTAAATGAAACTACGTGATGTAGTATCATTTCTACGTTCTTTAAGTTCTTTACCACGTCCTAGGTTTCGTTGTATTACAACATCTTCAGGTGGGCTGATGAGCTCATACTGCAGTATACATTTAGAAAATTACACATATTTTAGCCATCAATATAAAAAAAAATTATTTTATTGAAAATATTTGTTTTCCAATAAACTTAACTATATTTCCTCTTTTCTTGAACAAAAATTTAAAATTTATAAAAAGAACCGAAATGACGTTTTGTATTCTAAACTTATTATTTCTTCTAAATATTATTGATATTAATAGACGAAGACAAAATCTCTATTATAAATAGGAACAAGTAGCTGTCACGGATTTGTAATTTTAAAATCTGCATAATCATGAAGCAGTAAGTTACTGTAATTTATGAGATATCTTAATCGTTATGCGATTTAAAAATAGACAAAATATTGATATTTCAATAAAACGGTTTTTTGAATGGTGGATCCAATAGTTCTGATGCCTGTAGTGGTACAACTTGTCAGAACTTATGGATGAGTCGTGTATGGAAATCGACACCAAATTTTATGACTCTGATCTGGTGAAAATTGATATTTGAAGTATAATGAAATAAATTTTCTTAAAATTATTGAAATGTTCTGTTTTAGTGTTGGTAAAAATATTAACGGTCGTGTGGTTTATATTTGCGTACTAACTACCTCTTGCCAATACTTACTTCCATGCTCTTAACACAGTTTCAATAATGGAAAATCACCTGTAATATAACAATTACATACATATTTCCTTTCGTTTCCGATGAATCGACGGATTTGAATTTCCCCTTTATATAATATACTACTCGATACTGATCTCGTTTAATAATAATTCGACTAACACATGTAAAATTATTAAAAAAGCGTAGATATTTGGATGGAAACCCTAAGTTAAGGCGGCACGTTTTCAGTTGCATTTTTCGGATTATTTTCGATATTTTACTAATTTACGAGGAAATAAAAAAAATTTCTCTTAGAATTAGAATGCGAATAAATCAACGATAACGTAAATAAATTTATTTGTAGACTAAGGCTCAGTAAGTTTAATAAAAAAAAATCCATCCAAAGTTATATATATATATATAGATATATATATATATATATATATATATATATTTTTTTTTTTTTAAATCTGATCATTTTTTATGTTTGACAATATTATCAACGTTAACGACAGAGTGGACCAAACTACACACAGTCTGCATTTTGATAATCTATTTGCGAATGAAACGTTTTCTTTTGAAACGGAAGCTGAAAGCGGGTCGTTCGTGCCCCCAAATTATCAAATTACATTAATTTTCTAATAAAATACGAGCCGAAATATTCTCGGGGCACTTACTACGTTCCAACAGCCACTCGACTTAATTAGACGGAAATTTTTAAATTTTCCGTCAAAAGAATCAAACGCGTCAAGCGCTTAGATCGTGTTTAATTTATATTTCTCAGGTGAGATAAAGTGACTGCATAGCAATCCAACGACAATATAATTGAATGGCTTCTTTATATAAACAAATTTTTCTCATGCGACTCAATGTTTTCGTTATTTTTCACAGTCAAAAATAAAATGAAAATGATTTTCGTCGTTAGAAATTATATTACACATAACATGGTAAGTGATATAAATTAGATTCTATGAAATTTATATATAGATTTATAGTCCTAGCTTTCAAATTTTATTTACTAAGCTGCCAAAATATGGATTTAAATTGTCAACGTACTTTGAAAATAAAAAAGCTATTTGCATAATGCTAAATCATAAGTAATGACTACTTTCAAATTCCTAGGGCCATTTCTTTTTGATCCAAAAACGTTGAAAGGAAAATTATAAAAACATACGAACATTTGTCTAAAGTTATAATGCTCGGTAATCTTGATTTTAAAATATGGCAGATGGTAAAATGTTTTATTATCTGAAATTTTCATTATTTACTTAAGAAATACTGCAATTATATCATTATTACTTTAAAGATTTCTTTTAATTTGTGATGAATTTTCCTTGTTATAATTTTGGCCATTACTTGACCAATAATTTTCCTATCATTTTCAAAGAATCAATAATAACTAAATGTGATCCTACAGTTGGGAATCCGTACATATAATAAAATTGTAAACATTGTTTATCTGTATAATTATAATGTTTCAAAAATTTGCAAAAAATAATCGCTGGGATAAAAGACGAATAATAGAACGCATTAATATCATTTTTAATTTTTTTTATATTTGTGTATTTGTTTGTTGCGTGCACAAGAAATGTACTGGCTCAATTTTTATAAATTTTTTAGAAAGAAAAAACGAGAAATTAATTTGAATTACGATTTTGTTTTTATTTCTTTGCAAGTTGTTCACTCGATCAGAAGTGATATTTCAAAAATTCATTTACATTGTACTAATATAACAACAATCAAAAAATGTCTAACTACTCGATGCGTAGTAATTACACAAATGTTGCCGTGTGCGTCAATATATGGCGCTATAAAAGTCCGTCTCGTTATGCTTTCGATTCATTAAAATACCTTCAGGCCACGTGTACAAAAAGTACATCTAACGCAATATACGCTTTCGACTGAAGAATTAATTATGAGAGACATTTTTTTTAAACTATGACTCAAAACAATCTCAAAAAAACAAGGAAAACTAGAAGATATTAGTTGTTCACTTCATTCAGATTTGCAAACGAGAAAAAGTGAACATTAATATTGTACGATCTATTGTTATTTGATTGAAGATCTACAAAAACATATCATACGTGTAAATTGAAGTTTGTGATAAATTTGTATGTGTTCCATAAGAAATTATATTTTGGAAATATTTTCGGTAAATATATTTGTATGTTTGTTTATTTAATTTTTCTTCAACCTTAATATATTTCACATCCTATATTTGTGTGAAAAAATATATAAAAAAGGCTAAATATAAAACATTGAAAAAATTATAAATATTAAAACTAAGGTATTTTTGAAAAATTCAATATAATTTTAAGCCTATGTAAGACAGGCTAGCCCCTTGAGCACATGGAGCGTTCATACGCCGCGCGTTATACCACCTCCGATAAAGCAGTGCGTAGCTCTAAAATATATAATTCCATTTTAATAACACATTTACGAATGTGGAGAAAAAGTGTAATTATAATAAACAGTCAAAGCATTGTATCACACTTACGTATTAATGAGTTTAAAAAAGTAGTGAAAAACAAAAAAATCCCATTTTAATATGAAAGAAAGCTACAAAAGAAAAATGTATCACAAAATTAAATTATTGCCACGAAAAGGTAAATGTAAATAAAAAAATTATTTACCCCAGATAAAAATTAAGTTATCGTTAAGTTTATGGTGACCCCTCTTACTGCTCGCTGCACGCCCAATAAACAATTGGAAGCAAGAAACGAAGGAAGCCAAACCAAATGCAATACTAAAAATATGGTCTGACTGATTTCTTGAAAATCTTTAGTCTTTTATACATTTTATGATCAAAAACAGTACTATAGTATATTTGAAATAGTTTAAAATCTTTTAGAGTTAATGGGTTGTAAAGAGTGGAAAAAGTGACATTTTTAAAAGTATGCGTTTTGTTTGTTTATGATTGAAAATACACCAAAAACATTATACAAAATAAAAAGTAATAAATACGTTACATAGAAAAAAATCAATAAAATTTCAAATCTAAAATGGGTAAAATTCCATGAGGAATGGCGACAAAATTTTGCACACATGAAATAAATAAATAAAAATTTAAAAAATCACTGACCCAAATAACCAATAATTACTTTCCCATCTTTATATTGAAATTATTCATTTAAACATGCACAGTTCTATAATATTACAAATATATTTTGTAAATAAGGATGAAGTTTACGCTTTCCCGTCACATATTTTTTTAGTCTTAGAAAAAAAACATAGCATAAGACACAAATACACCAGTAAATACTAAACAAAAATTACAACAATAATAAGTATGTATCAAATAATAGATATTCGTCCCATAATAGCAAATAGAAAATTTACTAGACGTATCAAATAATAGATATACACTTACATTCATCCCATAATAGCAAACAGAAAATTTACTAGACGAATCAAATAATAGATATACACTTACATTCATCCCATAATAGCAAACAGAAAATTAACGAGACGAATCAAATAATAGATATACACTTATATTCATCCCATAATAGCTAACAGAAAATTAACGAGACGTATCAAATAATAGATATACACTTACATTCATCCCATAATAGCCAACAGAAAATTAACGAGACGAATCAAATAATAGATATACACTTACATTCATCCCATAATAGGTAACAGAAAATTAACGAGACGTATCAAATAATAGATATACACTTACATTCATCCCATAATAGCAAACAGAAATTTTACGAGACGTATCAAATAAATAATAGATATACACTTACATTCATCCCATAATAGGTAACAGAAAATTAACGAGACGTATCAAATAATAGATATACACTTACATTCATCCCATAATAGCAAACAGAAATTTTACGAGACGTATCAAATAAATAATAGATATACACTTACATTCGTCCCATAATAGCAAACAGAAAATTTACGAGAAAATCCCGCCCAATTTTCAAAAAATTATAGCGGCAATATTGAAATAAAATGACGAATCAAACAAGGATATAGTTGTCTATGCTACAGGTAGTTGTATTATCATTCGATTTGTTATTTGTTTCATTCTCTCTCCCATGATATAATAATTGCTTATAATAATCGATATTTGAGTGGCGCTAATCACTATCGATTCAGATTTATTCAGGGACGCCTAAAACTAATATAAATTATATACTTACGCCTAACATAAAATTTATACAGAAATAGTTTAAAGGAAACGTTATGCGCATTTAAAAGTTTATGCGAGTAGGTGTATATAGAACTCTCGTAGTGTAAGTTTCACCGGTATTGAACAAGTTTAATTTACTATAATAGGTTGTGTTACGATATTACTTTTTTTATTTCTGATCACCCAATATTTTAATGACTTCAGATTTACAGAAAGGATGATATAACGTTACATTTAAATGGTTTTTTTTCAAGTTCACACAAAAAGGAATATTTCAACGATGAAATAAAAAAATGATTTTCACTAATAAATAACTAATCTTTAGAATCATTGCATACGTGACTCAACGCGTATATTTTTTTTTTCTGTTTTTTCAATTTGTTTGACTCTCTTCAGTGTAGTCGAGTAACATTGTGTTCTTAAATACATTTTCTCAACATAATCTTATCATGGCTGCTGTCATAAGTCAGAAAATCTTACATCACAGTATTGAAGTTGAATTATACCATTAACGATTAATAAAAAAGAAAATCTCACCATATGTAAATGTGAACATTTCCAGCGCTTGGTGATTCTAATGTATAGTCCTACATTTCATTAAGTTTGTGTTAATATACGAGGCGTTCAAGGTAGGCAACAACATTTCAGTGACGAAAGTGATAAAACGTATTATGGGTGCGACAGGCGCGCTATCAAGTGCCTCTTAATTTTTGTCAGCGGCTATAAAGGAAAGTGTATATTTAAGACTTATATATTATCTGCGTGCTTATTAACCGGTGTAGGAAACATCTTTATATTTATTTGTTTTTTTATTTCAACATGTAATGCAACATTTGTGCAAACGGCAGATTTATTGCTATGAAATCAACCTCTTCCACTAAATAATAATTAAGAAATGCAATCAAAGGGTTACCCATGGTGGACTGTAAAATAATGTAATATTGTAATTTTGCTAAATTTTTATTGAAAAAACTTAAGGAAAAAGTAGCAATATAAACAAAAACAATAAATTAAAGAAACATTTAAATTTGATTACGGGATGATGTTGGGAGGAGAAAGGAAAGGACGAGGCGTGAAGGAAAACACAGGAACGCACAGGTGAAGTTAGAAGAGGTATAATATTTTCCGAGGACTTTGAAAGCTAATATAGGCTTTGAATTTCTGATATTGGGATTAAATTAACAGTGAAGCAATTTTAATTCAAAACGAGCAATATTTAGGTATGAGGAAAAAGCGCAGGTTCTAAGACTATTAAGCCCATGTTGTGTATAGAAAATATCACGATCATAAATGAGCACCGAGATGAAAAGTTCTTGCCCATTTTTGGATCTTTGTAAAGGAAACAAAATAAAATTATACATCTGAGGCCATATACATAAAGTACGCATAATTTATTTCAGCCTTTATAATTAAATATGCAATTTTCTAGTAAGATCTAGATGGCCTACCTATCATGGTCAAGTAAAGATAAGAAATTATTTTATAGAGGTACACTTGAGCTTTAAAGGAAACCAATCCTAGAAACATTTTAAAGAGTGCATCCTACTAAAGAAGAGACGACTGATATCGCCAATTTTTTTTGCAGTAAGTCCTGGCCGGTATATTCTTCGACTGCTCTTCTTTCAACTTGTACTAAATACTTCCAATTAAAGTTTACGTATATTAACAGCAATAAAATGTGAATTACTGCGTTATTGGGCACATAGCCACTTAAAAAATAATTTAGTTTTCTTGTACATATATTTTAGTGACGATCCGATATAATTCAGTAAAACATACTTCTAAATATTTTCGAACAGGCATTTATTTAAACTTACAAGATATTATTAATAAATGTAGTGCATTATTAAAGAAACATTAAAATTTTCTTTTTGCAAGTGGTATCGAGTCAACGATACTAACTGTACGAAATTAAGTATTCATTGCTTCATAAGCAACTTTATTAGTAAACATTTCTAGAGCTGAATGCAATTTCCTTAAGTAATTTTATACTATTCTTATTAGTAGGACCAAAATATATTTTGGCCTACTAATAAGACTGGTATCATTAGTAGGCCTTCAAAACTATTTATATAAATCATTTCAAGACTATTTTTAAAAGTCTTCTCAAAAATTTAAGATACTTATATTTTTTCATAAAATTGAAGAAATTATAAGACTATTTAAAATTATCAGATTATAATCTGTGGATGTGTTTTTTTAATACGTTATTAATTTCATATTTATAGAAAGAATAATTTAAACATTAATTTGTTAGAAATGTGTATACATCAGACAGTATTGAAAACATACCAGAATATGTTAAATAATAAGAAGTAAAACTGTTATTTTTGAGTAGAATTTGCAGTAAGAAGGTTCCTTATTAAAGACAACATAAAAATTAAAAATTGAAGTATGTATGATATTTTTATTCGCAAGCAGTCGAAGAATCTTTATTTAATTATGATTGATTGTGAGAGGTTGTTACTTACTTGTAGCAATAAGTAGGCTGTATGAAACAAATAAATAAATAATAATATATTTCCTATATTCATTAACAAGGCCGCCTACGCCAGAAATAAGTTCTTTCCATCGCAGCTGGTAACAAAACTGACGACGCACTCGGTTTATGACTTTTGTCACTGGAATTTGGTTGCCTACCTCGAACGCCTCGTAAATTAACACAAACTTAATGAAATGTGCGACGATATATTAAACTCACCAAGTGCTGGAAATAACTTGCGCAACGTTCCTCACCTGGTAAAATGTTTTTCACTCAATTTCAACACTGCGATATAAGATTTTCTTACTTCAGGATAGCAGCCACGATAATGTTACGATGCGAGAATGGATTCAAGGGCACGATGTTACTCTCTTTTATTTAAGCCAGCTGAAGCATATTGAAGCAAGTAAAAAATGATACAGGCGATATCACGTATGCAATGCTGTTAAATATATTTATTTATTACTGAATACAATCTTATCATTTGATTGTTGAAATTTCCTGTTTGTCTTGTCTCAAAAAGTTGTTTAGCTCTAACGTTTTATGAGATCATTATTTATATAAATATAAAGTTATAATGACATTGGGTGCTATAACGGTAACTATTTACAAGTATTAATTTTATATATGTCAGAAGTGTAAAATATGAAGAATTTTCAAAAATGTTGAGACATCGAATTATTGTCAACATTTTCCGTAACATATAGATAAAGTTGTAGAAACGCTTGTTTGTGATATTTAAGTATTCAAAGTATTTGGAAGAAAGGAAAGGGATAATTTTTGTCGACATTTTCAAAAATATTTCTAAAACCATCTTACATAAAATTCTGAGAAAAAAAGTATCTTCGGGATACTTAGAACATACTCTTTTAAGTAAAACGTACTCTTTTAGATATATGAAATTAGAAAAAGTTTCTCGACTGTTTCAATTGTTACTCACAAATTTGTATACGATTTTTGTGCTTTAATTAATGAATAAAGGTGGATTAACTTTCCTATATCATTGTACCTAATTCAAAAATTATATGTCAAACTCTTTCATAAAAAGAATACTGTGACTGGTGGTCTACTGAATGATCTGATTAGGGTTCCGTATTTTCTTCCTTTTAAGGTACCAAACCAAAAAACTATTATAACAACAGAATGTAATATACTATAACATCAAAATATATGGACAAAATATAATATCATATACTATAACCTCAAAATCTGTCAAAAAATAAGTTACAAATAACGATGAAAGAAAAACAAACAGCTGAATTGTATATTTTCTTTTATGGAATACAACTAAAATGATACATGGAAATATGCATTGATGTTTTGTATATGTTTATAAATATACAAAATACAGACCATCTTTTCGATCTCATATCAATGCGTCAACTACACTTAAGTTTAAATATATACAATAATATACACCGCATTCAATTGCATAAAATAATATTACAATGTAAGACAAATTTGAAACAGGGCAGCCGCTATGTATTCTGTAATTAAAATGTTCTCAATTATACTAAAGTAAACTTCTTCTAATTACCAATGATCTCTTCGGGCGTTTAATTTGAAAATAATGAAATTCCTGTGAAGAGTTAACTCGAAGTCAATTTAAACTGAGAATCCGGAAATCAAGAGGTCTGCAGTCGCACGACCGGCTCGAGTTCGCGGATAAAAAGTGCAATATAAAGAACGCAACACTGCAATTTAAAACGAACTGAGATTGAAATTGAATTTTGTAATAAAACGAAAGAAATTTACGGAAATGTAAAGTTTTCGTGATTTTATAAAAAAGTTAACAAAGGTGTGAATTAAGTTCATATACTACCCACTGCCCGTTGACCTGCTATGAGAAATACAACACTGGTGTTTTAAAATTATTGCCTAATTTTAAAATAATTCTTTTTGTGATAGTTTAACATATTGAGGTTTTATGGGTTTTTCTTTAATACTTAAATTTGCGTGAGCAATATAAAAAGCGCTATTCATATTTCCTTTCTTTTCCAATAAATATTTGGATAAGATTTTCCATATTGTGTTTTCCACTATTGAAAATTGTACTTATTTGATAACGGTTCGATATACCCGTATCAACTAAAAAAAATATGACGTGGATACTTTCATTATAAATAAGTAATGTAAATGTTCTATTACTCGTTTAATAACATTTATTTTGTAAGTGTTTTTTACATTATACGAGTAGTGACAATAACATCTTATTACGAATAAGGAAAGAATTAAGCTAAAAAGTAGTGTGCTAAAATATGAGGTGACATGGAAGATGTCATTATATTTTGTAAAAGAAGTTTTTAACTATATATTTATACACAAAAAAAATTGTTGAGTGCATTTTTTGTTTTTTTCGCTATATGACGTAAAGCATTTAACAAATCTTTATTTTGTAATTCGTTATTTTCATCTCTAACCTATTTACTTTAAAAAAATTATGAATGAAACATGTTTCCTCGTTATTTATTTATTTCCAACCCACTTTTTATGTATTCAGTTTTAATGCCACTGGTTAATATTTTTTATTATATTGTACTCGGGTGTTGTATTAAGTGGTATAGTAAATTAGAATTTCTTTGTAATGGGTTCATTCAATTTTAACAAGTAATTCAGCGTATTTCCAAATGTAACATGAAACTTTTTAAATAAACAATTCGACAAGCACATATAGTATAAACACAATGAAATTACGAATTTCTCTAATTTTTACAAGTATTATCTATAAAATATGTATATATATATATAAATATATATATATATATATATATATATATATATATATATATATATATATATATATATATATACATAATATTATATTTGATTCATTATAAAAGGAAACAAAACATTTGAACATCAATAATTTCATAAATATTAATAAGAGAGCATTCCCAATTCAGTTCAATGATACATCCATGAATTCGAACTAACGTTATTTGAATAATGTCATTATTTGCAATTTAATTACATTTAACACATTTGAAAAAGGTGTAATTTTAATTATTCTATAAGTTTAACGTGAATTAAACTACTTTATTTTAAATATTGAATATATTTGGGGTTAATTTTGTAGAAATTCATTATTCACAATTAAATGAAACTACGTGATGTAGTATTATTTCTACTTTCTTTAATTTCTTTACCTCGACCTAGGTTTCGTTGTATTACAACATCTTCAGGTGGGGTATTAGCAAAGATTCCTACTTTATTTTAATTATTCTCGGGTATCCATCTTCCAACGGGATTTATCGGTCGCTAAGTGTGATCCTTGTCGATCCTGTGATGGCCTTCACGTCGTCGCTCCAACGGGCGCGCGGACGCCTTGGCGGCCTGCAGTGTCCGTGTACCACCAGTGCAGACCCTCGCAATCTAACGTTTGTCAACGACTCGAGCCAAGTGAGCCGCCCATCTTCATCTGAGTTTTTAAACGAGTTCTGCGGCGTCAGTCACTTGTATTGTCTTTATGATTTCAGTGTTTCTATGGCGATCTCTTATTTTTACACCTAGCTTGTTTCTCTCGGTTACTCTTTGAAATGTCCGTATCTTTTTTATTCCACGCTTAGTAGACGTCCACGTTTGGTATCCATAAAAAAGTGTTGAAAGGATTCTGGATTCAGTTGCTTTCGTTTTGAGATTTAATGGGATTTTTCATTTGAAAATGTGTTTCATTTTCTAGTAGTTTTTCCGCGAAATCTAATTCTTTTTTCGACCTGTTTGGTAGTAGGGTCTTAACATGTAGGTCAACCTTATATATATATATATATATATATATGTGTGTGTATATATATATATATATATATATATATATATATACATATGCATGAAATCGTCACGTCCGTCTTTCTAAGTACGCGTAGTTTTTACATATACAGGCGGTTGCATATATCTACTGATAATGTTGAAATTAGTCAATAAATTATATGACAATGAAAAATCATAATTATAATCTCTTTTTCATTTTTTTTATAAATAAAATAACTGTTTGAATGGAAAATATTATTTTCTCGCTATCAAGTATGTCTTGGTTGTAACTTAGATTTACATAATTAAATAGTTTTAAACATAAAAAATATTTCAGGTAATACCATATCGAAAAATTTTGTTCAATAAAAACTTTATAATCAAGTTTTTCGATATTTTGATATTTTCATATATGTAAAAGGAAACTTGTGCTAAAATATAATAACATCAAAGTCTAGGAGCAGCTGCCCGCGACAGACTCTGCAATAGGTGATCCTTTGCGGCCAAAAAATAGAGGGGCAGAACTTGAACAAAGTACAAGAGTTGGGATCCATCTATCGTTACTGTCCACAATGGATGCGGTCGTCTGTCAGCTTATCCTATACGAATTCCTCCAATTTAGCTTCTACTTTTATATTTTCTAGAAAATGAATTCATATTTTCCCACCAGATCTTACATTGTGTTTTATAAGGGAGACTCAAGATAGAACAATCATATGCTGTTTAATCCTTCTATCGGTGCTCTGAACAGATTTGTTGAAACGCCAAATTTACATTATTTTAAAACAGTAATGGACGTTTATGTGAGAACTGAAGATATTTTTGAAAAAACCTGGTTGAATATAATATTTAGAGTTACTTATACTCGGAAATAATCCTTCGAATTTTTGTTTTTCTGTTATCTATCTGTTTATTCCAGTATCACGCAAATGCTACTAAACGGATTTTAATAAAATATCAACTAAATGGTGATTGAAAATCAAGTTAAAATTTAAGTTGCCATTAATTTCTTAAAAATATTGCCTAAACCAGTTAAAAACCGATACACTAATTTGAGTTAAATTCCTGTTAAGTAAATTATTATGGTAGAGATTAAAATATGAGTTAATTGTTTAACAACCGTTCCGAAAAGGACTGAAAATTCAATTATTAACACTATAAGGCCAAGAGCAAAAACAATAAAATGACCAAAACAAACTCATTCTCGTCTCTTACATATTGACTGGACGCAGTGACAGCGCGATAAAGCATAATAATATATATTTTCCTTTACAAAATACACAAACACGTTAATAATTACTGTTTTTCACAAATTTCTGTACGGGGATGCTTTACTATCGAAAATGTATCGTAGGCACCGAGTTTTTCATTGCCTAGCAACGACATGATTAAACAATTTACAAATTATTATTTCCTTAATTGTGAATTATATTGGGTGAATCGATAAGTTACTCTATTGGAACAATAAATTATATCACAGTGCGAGATTGAGTAATATCAGATATCGAATGTATAATTTATTTTAGCCTTACAAAAATTTTAAATAAAATATGGAACTGTGGATTCTTTAAAATGTTATAAAATTAATATTGTTAAAATTTATTATACCCATGTATAGTGCTTTATAAGCCTAACTACACAAGTGCAAAGGAGCTGACAGCCAAATCGTACTTTCCGTTAATGAAAAAAATCAACTAATGGGGTTAAACAACACACACGTAGATCAGTGATTAGACAGGTGTATCAATCTCGTATCTTACTGATGTATATATATGAGCTCCTTTGTAGTTCAGAGAGCACATTAAGTCGCTGGTCCTGATTATTGTCATTACATAAAAGTTATTATAAGAAATCTAACCCAATAAGCGCCTCGTTTACCACATGAGTTGTAAAGGTCAGATGGCAGTCGCTTCACGTAAAAAGCAACATACCAGATAAATCCATTGAGTTATATAGCGGACCGTGATTAGAAAATACAAATAAATACTACGTCGAAATAAAAGGAATATAATAAAATAATACGATTTTACTGCCTTATTACCAAAAGTACGTAGAGGTTTACTTTTAACAAGAAAGTTTGTGCAGCACGACTGCAGAATTGTTTTCAATTCATTACGTAATATTCTCATTAGCCCGTAGTCAACATATTAAAAGAAGTAGCATATTACACATATTATTAGGAAATTAGATTTTGTTTTAAATATTATAAATAAAAATAAATGTATTTAAATGGTTTCTCTATCAAAATAGTAAGAAATCTTGGTAATACAAAATATTAATAAATTTGTTTATTTAAAGTTCCAAATAAAATAATATTTTTCTTATTTTTAATATACTTAGCTATAAGTTCGCAGAAAATCATTATCACTTAATTTCTATTAATAACAAAATGAAACGACGTGAAATAGTATTATTTCTACTTTATTTAAATTCTTAACCACGACGTAGTATGACAACATCTTCAGATGGACAATTTTGTCATACAACAAAACATAGGTTGTGGTAAATAAATTAAATAAAGTAGATATAATACTAAGTCACATTGTTTATTTTACTTGTTAATAACAATTAAGTAATATATTTCATCTAATTTCATTAAAGAAATGAAAAAGCGTGGTGTCCTTCAAAGTAATTTCCATTTTCGCACAACGGACTAATCCAAAAAAATAAGTGTGTTTAAATTGTTAACATAACATTTTTTTTAATTAACCACAACATCTCAAAGGTGAATAACGTTCACGGGTCAATTTTTAATCCCCTAAATTTTAAATTTGTTTAAGTTAGGCAAACGACACATACATGAAAAGTAAATTCGTCATTTTTTCATACTGTACCATAAAATTACGGAATGGTTAACGTTTCATTTACCTGAAATGTATTTAAGAGGACAAATAAGGTGTATAAACTGAAACGCATGGAAATGTCATGGGATAAAACACGCTTAATCCCAAAAAAATATGTACTTAAATACTTTGCAGCTGAGGCGAAAATAAAACAATAACAGATGTTATCAATTATGAATATTGTTAAATACGATTAGAACTTTCATTGCAAAGATACCGTAAACCTTAAAGCATATAAACTTTTAAGGGTATTTAGCCTTTTCTTTTAAACTATTTACAAATATTAATATTGTTTTTCGCCATGAATTGCCTAGTTTATCTTTCACGCGCATAAAAATATATAGTAATTGTAAAAAAAGTTTGACTAAATTTCAAGTAAGTTTGTTTTTTATTTATTTTGACTTTTGGCATTTTTGGAAATAGAGGGCGAAGAGGAGGGGAACACATCTTTCTTAGATATTTTTAATAATGACGCCAAAACCATCTACAACAAAATTTCTCAAAAAAATAGTTTTTTGAACTTTATAATTTATTTTTCCCATTGATATAGGTCAGGAATATAAAAACCAAAAATAATCGGGTACATGTTCTGTTCCCTACAAAATTTTCACAGAGATATTTTAGAACGTTCACTAATGAGATCTGTTAATTTTTCAAACTTCAAGTTTGTAAGCCAAACGGTTTGTGAGAAATTTTCTAGAACTGTCTTACAAAAAATTCTAAAATATATTTGAAATCCTCAAAAATGTCTCTTTAACTTGATACTTTATATGATATATTGAATGGAAAAGATAACGTTCCATAGGTATGTTTTCCCGCTGTCATTTTTTCGATTAAATATTTTTGCAAATTAACTTTTGAAATATATGACAGTAAAGATATTTTAACTCAATGTCAAATTTCAAGTTTCTACGTCAACCCCTTTCTGAGAGAAATGGCTTTGTTATAGTGATAAACTGACAGACACACATGAGTGGCCTTATAAGGGTGCCATTATTTTCTTTTGAGGCACAGATTCCTAGGAATTCGAGAAAATACTATTTGAATGATATCCCTGTCGTGGTCAGCCGAGACATAATACCGAGCGTGAAAACAGCCCTTGGTTACATTGATCGATGAGGAAATGTGTATATACACAATAAACACACGAGTGCATAGTCTCTACTTGATGTTCTGTCAATACGTAAACTAGCCTTGATGTGAAATATATAACAAAATAAATAAAATAAATAGTAATATAATATAACTCATGGAAGAAATAAGTCCCAAAAATTTCTGTTAATAATATAATATCAAGCTTCTTTTAATTATAGGAAACTTCAATTGTTGAAATAATGAAATTTTCATCAAAAGTTTTATTGAGTTAAGATTTGGTATCCGGAAACTAGGAGATCTACAGACGCACAATTCGTTCTAGTTCGTGGATGATAAGTCAAACATAAAAGAGCCGATATCTTAATTAACAACATGGCTCAGGTAAAAATTAGGTATAAATTGAATGAAATTTTCTAAAACTTGAAAGATTTGGTTTTAGTGCTGTTATAACAGTTGATGACGGCGTTGAGTATTCTCGCGTATAGTTTTTTATCCCAGCAACTGCGAACTACGTTCCGGCCAATGTTATCGAATTGTGCAATTTATTTTTGTTAACAAAATACGACTTAGTACTTTAACTATATCTTGAACTTCAGTAAAATTTTGAACAGATTATTAAATTTATTTACCTAATGTATTATTTAACCATGAATAAATAAAATATACGCTAAGAATAAGTTAACCTAAATTTTAGTGAACTCTATTCAGACTGCTTCGATATATTATCAAATTTTGCGTTTATTATAATCGATAATAATACTAAAATCTATTCATGCACAGTGACAACTTTATTTCCAGTTGAGATTTTAACCCAGCATTGCGATTAAGTGTAAATTAATATCAAAATGTGGCCATCAATTAGCATCATATATCTATAGAAAAATTTTAGTTTCGTGACGATGCGGTCTGAACAAAATGATAGCATACCATTAAATTAGTCTATTTGGTTCACATTTCATCCAAGCTCTAACTTCATCGAACAAAATGCATAATTCATTTTATAAATATTTAATATATTTGGCATTCATTTTGTAGAAATTCCTTATCCCCTAATTTTAATTCACAACTAAATGAAACTACATGTATTGTATCTACTTTATTTAAATTATTAACCACGACTCGACACTATCTTTACAAATTAAAGAAGCCCCTGAAGATGTTATACAACGAAACCTAGGTCGTGGTTAAGAATTTAAATAAAGTAGAAATAATACTACATCACGTAGTTTCATTTGGTTATGAATAAAAATTAAATTTTAGAAGTATTATCCCTCATGTTATAAGAAAAAGACACAGAGCATATAAAATCGTGTTATAAGAAAAAAAAACACGGAGCATATCAATGTCTATTAATCGTAGGTCAACTGATGAGATATTTAACTGAGAAAAACAAGTCAAGCAGGACTAGAATTTACGCTACATGGTTTTCGCGCACACATAGACACAAATATTTAGGAGTGAATAGTATCCCTAATTAAACTATTTACAAATACAAATTTTCAACAACGTATATTTATTGCTTACTATACCTTCGCAGAAGTAAAATAAAGTATACATAAAAATGCATGATTCTACATAGAATTAGAAATCACTGACTTGTGCCCTTTTTTCTTTAAGAGAACGAGTCTCCGTTACGCTGATTATCAAGATTGTAAGTCAAACGGAAGTACCCTTTAGGTTTTGATGATTAGTGAGTAAGACTATACGCATGGTGAAAATAAAGAGAAAACCCGCAGAAAAGGGCGATGTCGTTTTGTACCGTGAATCGGAAAACGTAAATTACAATTTTTAAAGTAATGTGAGGCTGTGGGCCTCAATGCACGATATTAATTTCAATTTGTCATCTCAAGTCCTTTCTGATAAAACGGACTTACGAACGAACTGACAAACGACCAAGTGATCCTATAAGAGTTCCGTTTATTGTTTCATATTCGGGGATAGAATCCTAAAGATTGCCATTTACATCTTAATTTATGCGGGTAGTTCTCAATTTTTAACAGCTTCATTTTGAACAAATAACACTTTGCCCACTTAGTTGACATTACTGCCCTTCACTATATTTATTTCGATTATCGAAATTTATTTCAATTTATTTGCCTTTTTAACACGCTTAATAGTAAAAATGAAGTGCCCTTTAAACACGAGCAAAACTCGCACTATAAGGGTTCCGTATACGCTTTAACGTATTAACACATAAGACTGCATTTTATGTCTAACAAAATATTTAAAAATTCTAAATAGAATTTGTTTTATAAGTGTAAATATATGGCGAACTTCTCAAACATTAGATGTTCCATCAATGTCATAGCTCACCGATAAACTTCACATAAACTTCACATAAGTCTGTTTTTCAATTTTCATGTTAACTTTAGCAGTTTCTGAGATATGGGTGAGGGGAAGTTATAAATATATTGATTGGATTATACAAAAGAAATCGAAGAAAAAATTAGATCTGATATAAATATATTCGTAATTTAAACATATTTATATATAATTTGAATTACACTAATCTTCTAGACCATTAAACCATTGCCTGTATCAGTTTATATTCATCGCAAAATGCAGGTGCGTATAGTTCAGATCATTGATTATTAAGAGGAGTAAATAGTGAAGAACAGGGATCAATCATGAGGCGACACTAGTATGATTTCACTAGTTACAATGATATCATTTATACGGATATGTTACAGTTATTTAACCTTTATGTTCAAGTGTTGGTAAAAGTCACTGTTCTGTGACAACTTTCTTATTTCGATTTTTCTGAGAAGATTATTGTCTTTACACAAACAGAACGCGCTTTATCCGCTCGTAAGACAAGGCAATCGAATCATAACGCAGAGTTGGTGCAGCTATGTTCCAGTTACGTTTTTCCATTGAACTTTTCAAAGATTTTGTAGGAGAATGGGGAAAAAAAGGACGTATGATTCAAATATTCTCCTAAAATATACCTTTAAGAACTAAATTTAATAAAAAAAATGTGCAGGATCGAGTCCTGCTCAAGTCTTCTTTTGAGGAATTACAGAAACTTGAAGGCTGGTAGTATCGCATATTGTGTCCCGTCAAATCCGATTGCGTCTTATGTGATTATCGTGATCCTTAAGAAAATATATAAAATTCATGCATTTATTACACAATTGAATGTTTCTTTACATAAAGATAACGTACGTAAAACAAAACCAGACTGTCCAGAGAGGAGTGAGTATAGCAACTTAAACTATTCTGCCATCAAATACAATAGGGATGATGAGCTCGACTGCGAGCATCTGTAGAAGTCATATTTAAATTTTATCACTTTTATAAGTGAAATTTGTTTTTTGTTTAATTGCATCTTCATTTAGCGCACCATAAATTAAATTAAACATGTGACCATGTAGAAAAAATTTCAAAATTCATATCAATACGTCATTTGACACCTACAAAGTACTTAGTGAAGTGAGTTTCCGTTTTCTGTTCTTCAACGTTAATATTTTATTTAAACTCTATAACAGTTCTTATTATTTTACTTGCTAGAGGGAAAATAAACAAAGCAATGATTTTGATATTGACTAGTAAAAAAGGTTTTATGTATCCGGCCCTGCTTTGCTGAACTTAGAACGTTGCAGCAATATGTTTTTATTTATATATTTCTTGGTTTATGTTTGTTTCTATAAATACACATTTCTCATTTATGCTAAGTTAATAAATATTACTACTAACGAATAGGTTAAAACATTAAAATGAATGAAGAAAATGTCTGGTCTCAATATTGGTATCATTCCGTGCAATTTGGTTATAACAAAAAACAAGAAGTTATCATAACGGAAGTTAAATATACTGAAACATTGAAAAATATGGTTTTTCAAAGTATTATACACATTTAATTGTTTGAGTTAAATTTAACAAACAAAATTATAGATTAAATATATATTAGACAAAGACATATTATTTTCTAATTTGATTTATCACGTTAATAAGAATAACCATTTAAAAATCAGAGATTTTTATTTCATTCATTCTTGATTTACTAAAAATATAATATATGCATTTGTCAATTTAGCATTCTTGACTTGTACTTTAGTGAAAAGTTTTATTTTATTTTGACGCTCCTTCCAATTTTTTATCCTTGAATTGTTTATTTGACAATAGCAGCTTTTTTACAAATTATCATTTCTGTAACGTCAGGTGTATTTTCATAGTTTTCTCTTATGGGTTTCCGTTTCTTTCATGGGTTACCAGTTTCTTAATAAAAACCCATACTGTTAATATGAATTAGTGTAGTATATTAGTTAATATTATTTAATTGCGAAAGAACTTTTCTGTAATTTTTTTTGATTAATCATTTAATGGTGATATTTCAGAGACATGGTTGCGGAAATCAAGAGTATTGTTAATATATCAGAAAGATTTCTTTGGAAATAAAACTTGCTATGAGGAAACAGATACAATGTATTTTATTTTTAAAACATTTCATAATTATCGACATAAAATTATGTGAGCTTAATACTTTCATAAACCTTTATAAATATTTTAAAAAAACACACACATTAATGTATGTTAGACATATATTCACTTACGCCCGTATGCAATACACAAGGTTAGGCCTCTCACTCGGATTTACTGATATTTAAAAACCTATTTTGTATAGATATTTTAGTAACTGAACCATGAAGTCAGTCGTACACGATACAGTCGGGATAGTAGACTATTTTTGCGACTTCATTGACAGTTAATGAGGAACAGAAATACGTTTTGAACTGTTAGTAAGTCCCAGTGGTAATCCTGACCATATGTGGCGCATATGGGCGTTAGTGTTTCGTGACCAGCAGTCTATAGGTAATTGGGCAGTTTAAAGTGACTGGTGGTAAAACGAGATATAAACAACGTAAATTGACAAAACTGTTTGTAATAGATTTATATTCGTTTTACAATAATATGGAGCCCATTACGTGCTACGACTACTTCATTGAGTAAATCTCTTTGATTTGAAGAAGTTCAATTCATTTCATTCATTAATCACCGTTATATTATTTTTCGTAAGATACTTGAAAATTGGTAACCTTTTATGATTTGAAACAAGAGAAGAAGAGGCTGTGTTTCAACTATAATATTTGAACATAGATACCTGATTCTCTCACAAAGTGAGCATTCAAAACGCACGCAGTTATTTTACAAGCTGGTTATTCTGCCCATGGGGATTTCTTCGACTTTATTTCTACTTTGAAGATATTTAAATATGAGTAATTTTTCTATTTGCGTACAATTTATTCTTCAAGGTAAGCTCGAGAGTACGTTGATATGATATTTTTATCTGTCACTACATTTGTACATATAAATTAGTGGAACTACATGAATTTTTCCACTTTATGTGGTTAAAACAAAATAGAAATTTTACTGTTTAAAAATAAAGCGATTGTTCTTTTTATCAAAAGACTGACTGACTAGACTGACAGACTGTATTGATTACATTAAAGTGATGCCGAACTAAACTAAATTTTGGACTTTGACAAAAACATTCAGAAACCTGTCCAGGCTTCGTAGCAAAACAAAACAAGTGGTCACTAACGGAGATCGACATCACTTGGACTTTTAAGAAATTGAAATATGTAAAATAGAAATAGAAACAAAAATACTTCACTATTTTGCTTGTTGTGAGAAGTCATCAAACAGTAGAATAACATATTTCTCCATCTTTAATAAGAAAGAAATGTTTAATTTGTTTACAGTGATGATAATTACATAACTAAATATAAATATAATTTAAGTAACTTGTGCTCAATGCTATGCTCTAATGAAATCCTTCGCCTAAACAATAATTTAAGTGGGATTAAAATTTTTGATACAATTTTGATCTAAACAAGAGCTTATGATGAAGCATTAACCACAAATAAATTTTAGGTATCGTTTAGACCACAATTTGTTTAAACGTTTAAGGTTTTCTAAATGGACAAAATAACATATTTTGAATATATATGTTTACATATTTCTCGGTATAACTTCGGAGATAACACCAGATATATGCTGAATTGCTGAAACTTTCTTCACTGGTGTTGTAATATACACAGAAATTACATTGAAAACAGAGTTATTGATAAAACGGAAAGTTTCCAAAAACAGAGATAAGGAAGTTTTAAATTAAATGATTTTCTTGTACAGTCGATGATGTACTAAAAGTTTGAATATAATTGTAATTCACCCATCCGGAGATATAATCAGATCAAAATCAAATCATGTGGCGTATTTAAACCAAAATTATTGGTATATTTTATGCTGTTATATTATATAAACTGTTTGTTGCATCTAGTATATATAGTTCAATCTTTGTTATAACATAAAATATAATAAGCTTTTTAATTATAGTATAAAAGAGTCAGATATGACTTCGAAGGTCCAGCAAAAGAAAGTTTGGTTTCGCAAGTGTAGTATAATATTAAATATTTTATTCAACATATAATTTTATTACCATATTGTCCTCGGCACGATTCAAAACAAACCTTGACTTGTTTGCATTCAAAGTCATCCAAGTTTTAATAGAATTTGGGATTTCAAGGACTGAAATCATTTATTGTTGACTAGTGTAATATATTGCAATCAGCAGATCGTCAAGTCTCTGGTTGAGATATAAAACATACTTTAAAACTAGTAGGACTCGTGAGTGATCTTATATGCCTTCCGTATTTTCTTCAAAGGTGAACAGCTCTATGAATCAAAACTACTATACAGAATACTGAGCTCTAAGAATCATTACTTTTGCACTTATACAAATCATAAGGAAACCGATTAACGTACCACAGTGAATGACACAGAAAAGGTTAAGAGATACACCACGAGTTAACTCTCATCTAAATAGTCTCACCGTTTCTTTTGGCATACGACGGAATTTTACCTTCTTGCTATAGATACGTCCTCTAGTTTATGTCACCAAACCAAACACCCAACGTCAATAGATATGCCTTTTTAATTTATGCCACCAAACCTAACACATCCATCTCTTTGGCTCAATGTTCACAAATTGATCTCGTTAATGGAATCAAGTCGGACATCACTTAGTTCTGAAGTAAAAAGTGATAGATGAAAGTTTCATTTAGATCAACATGACTGAAAAAATATCTGATAACTAGGATAGGATCATCAATTAAAAGATTTTTAAACTATCGTTACATTCGTTGTGATATAATGTAGACCGTTTTACATGTAAGTGCCGTGTTCATACATAAAATGCTTTTCTAATGTTATTGCAGTTTGCAATTTTGTCTGTTCTACATCATGTATTATATAATTAATTTTCATTTTTGGAGATAATGTACCCAAAGATGTTGGCAATAAATTCTCGGTCAGCAATAAGCTTGCACAAAGTGGTTGTTCGAGAAAATGTGACAATTTTTTTTTATAAAATTTTCTTTCTGATTGCGAAAAGTTACGAATAAATGCAATTATTTCAACTTGAATGTGGAATGGCCTAAATAGTTTCCCCAACTTTTATATTATTTTGTGGTATATAATTAAATGTAGTTTCTTATATTTTATTCAGAAATTTTAGCACTAGTAGTGGAGGTATTACTATTTAAACTATGAAATTCATATTAATTAAAAACATCTATAACGATAAAACACTTAAAAGATTTTTTATGGTTACTCAAATAGTTTTGTCACTTTTCTGATATAATTAAATTACTTATTTTTCTCCATACATTTAATGCCATGAATATTTTTACTTACGAAATAATATAATGCATAGAAGAAAAATAGCAAACTGTGCCCTATAGAAATAAAAAAGCGCATCATATTTTTAACTTATCTTATCAATAAGGCACAAAGTATTTCGGAGATGTTATGTTACAGGCGTCTTAAAATACACCTCATGCGTATCTTTTATCATTTATTTCGCAATAATCACTTTATTTCCCAATAACATCTTGTGAAGAGATTCATATACTCCCAAAATTCACACAATACACGGCACTGCGTTTTCAGAAAATATGTTTGTTGTCTATGCGGTCAAGTGGGGTAATAAAGAGGATTCAGGCTCGATGGCATGAATATCTCATTACACATTTAAAAACCACGCCACATCAATTTCCATTTATAATTTATTTGTTATACAGATCTCCAGTGGCAGATTTCAAAGTTTGAACAAACATAGTTTCTGAACGCAACACATAAGAGGGGCGCGGGGGGCGTCGTTAGAAGCGCAAGCGTGGCGGATATTTTAGTAGCCATGGAACAGTGGAGTGGAGAGCACCGCGCTTTTGCCATCGAGGCGTACATTTCGAGTGAATTTTCGCTGTCTGTAGCACGCCGTCGATTTAATAATCGTTACAGTATTCGTCGATTACGTGATGGACCATCGATCAACCTCATTCAGTCATGGGTAGCAAGGTTCAGAGCTACAGGATCAACATTAAATAGGCCCAGGCCAGGACCTACACCATTGGTAGCCACGGATGAAAATGTCGAGCGTGTTACGGTTTCTGTCGTTGAAAATCCCCGTTTATCACTGCGTACACGTTCATCGATATTGGGAATTCCGAAATCAACTTTACAGGTAATAATGCAAAAAAAGCTCAAGTTCCATCCATATAAAATTCAAATTGTTCAAGATTTACACGATTCTGACTTTGAATTAAGAAAAACTTACGCGGAGGTGATGTTGTTGAGATTTCGTACTGCTACCTGGATGGGCAACATATTCTTTAGTGACGAAGCTCACTTTCACATTGGAGGATATGTGAATAAGCAGAAATTTCATTACTGGGATATCCACAACCCAAGTCAAATGCATCAAGAGCTTTTACATAAGCCTAAAATAACATTCTGGTGTGCCATGTCTGCATCTGCAATCATAGGGCCTTATTTCTTTAAAAATCAACGTGGCCAAACTGTAACTGTGAATTCGGACAGACATGCCCAGATGTTAAATGCCTTTTTCAGAGTAGAACTACAGAATAGTTCATCCTTCAACCAAAACACATGGTTTCAGCAGGACGAGGTCACAGCTCACACTGCTGATGTGTCCATGAATGCAGTGCGGCAGTTATTTCCAGAAAAAAACATATCTCGAAACGGTACCGTACCGTGGCCACCTAGGTCGCCCGATTTAAGCCCATGTGACTTTTTCTTATGGGGATACTTAAAATCCGTTGTTTACAAAACAAATCCGAGCACTGTGACACAACTTAAAGAAAATATTCGAGCTGAAGTCAGTAGGATACCCCGGTCGCTCTGCAAACGCGTTTTTGAAAACATGCATGCTAGACTCGAAGAGTGTCAGACTCGATGGCCGCCATTTGGAAAACGTGGTTTTTAAAAAATGAAATCCGCATTTGTTGTTATAAAGTTAAAATAAACCTGCTTTGTATTAGAGGTGTAGTTTTTTTTTACAATTTTTCAAACATTGAAATCTACCACTGGAGACCTGTACTTTCTATGTCTCCCTGCTCCCCTGATCCTTGAACATTTCTACATTTTTTTCCAAAGGTCGAACTTCATATTTACTGTATACCATTTTTGTTTATTTTTCCTTCTATTAAAGGTATTTAAAAGATTGTTTCACATTGTGTTTTATTTTCTTTAGATACATGGTATTATGGGTAAATTGCTAAACATATGATTTACTCAAATACTCGTACATATGTTCAAGCACAAGCGTTCGTGTATCAGGTGGCGCTTGTGGGTGCTCCAGTGCGTGTGTCTTCGATAAAATGGGCGCGGATTTTAACTTACCCTTATGTCTCTGATTAAAATAACGTAACATTGGATTACATAAACGTAACATAAAAGTTAACTTAGTGTTCAGTTCCCAAAAAAAATGAGTAAAGCTTTCATTTTAGTGTTAAGTCAATTTGTTTATCTACTGGTATGTGATGCTTTTTCCATTAAAATGACAGTTTCCTAGTTTGTATATCGACTGTAAACTGCTATCCACAGCAATTGCAAGATATTACTGCATGGCATATATCATAAATAAACTAAGTCTAATGCTGGACGTACTTAATATGCTTTTTTCTGCTAATTATGTTTTTTTCTTAGTTAATTCTTCGTTCTAAACTATTTTCGCGACATACTTTTCTATAAAAACCCACATATGAAGTATCAAAAGTGATAGTTTCAAATCAGAAATTGAAATAATTCAATTTACCTAAAATATAAATGGAAAATCTTATAATAATGGACGTCCTAGGTTAAAATCTTACCAGCAAATGCGCCAATTTGTCACATAAAGTTTCATAATCATCCATGAAAAAATGTACTTGCAGTTTCTATTAACTAATGCAAACTGCGTTGTTATTATCACGGCGTTATCGAAGAGCGATGAAATTGTAATTATAATATCATAAGCGATATCTCAAGATTTCTACGTAATAAAATATTCAAAATGATTTAGGAAGCTCAAGCTGTCGTGCACCATGAACTGCTTTTCTTCCACCCTCATAAAAATAAACCGCCCCCCGCAAACTTGTCGACCCTCGTCCAGCACGACACTTGCCTCCCACATGTCAAATGGACGCACGATGGAGCATAATAAATGTATATTTCCATTTGCAAAATACACTTAGAATACAAACTAGTTGATAGTTAATTGTTTTATTTATCCTTGACTTAACTTTCAGCATGTTTATACGATTTAAACTTACAAATAATTCCTTTTATCACAAAAATTTGACGTCTTCTTTCCTTTGATGAAATTAATTTTTCATACGTTGCGGCGATATATTTAAATGTCCGCAAATAATTATATTATTTTTTAAATGCAGAACTGTATACAAATCTGGATGTTGTATTAAACATCGTGGCAAAAATGTATCTTTTCGGTTTAAAAGCTGCGATTTTCCTATAAGAATTTTTTCTGTAATAATATGCTGTTGTTTAATCATAATTTAAAGTAGCTATAGATTAATTAAATGTAACTGTAACAATGTGAAAAATTTAAAATGTGAAAATAAAATTACGTAATTTTTTATATAGTTTTTTTAATAGCGCTCTATTACAAAAGTTTCCTTCAGTAGTTTTTGTTTTGGTTGTTTCAGCCTAAGTTACTTAACCCGTCTCTTAATTATTAATTTCTATAAACGAGTAAATTGTTTTTTTACTTACTAAATATCGTAAACTTTTAAGTGGAAATAATGTCATAGTAAAACATTTTTTTATTAAAAATATTACATTTTGTTTCTTAGATGTTCATTCAAAGTACCGCTACTTTAAAATAAAAAAATCAACACTTATACGAACCCTCACGTCTCCGGTCTTCTGCTTATCCGCAGATTCTAAGTCTGGTAGTTTTTGAGAAATTCACAATTTTTACGTCTATGGACAATATACTAGGTAATAAACATGTATTTAGGTGGTGAAAAAGTAATTTTATTTATGTATGTAGTGGAATATAATTACTACACAACCTCAAATAATTTATACATGAATAAGCATTCACGGCGAACCCGAATGCTAGTTCTACTCTTAATTAATAAGTTTATTTAGAGTACCTTAGCTGAATGGTAAAAATGTAACTTTTATAGTTTCATTATAAGAGAGTGCATGTATCTGAAAGTTACCTTAATTTAAGACCGATTGGGACAAAATTTTATAGGAAGACGTACAAGAGTTACGTAAAAAAGAGACATAAGAAAAAAAAATATTTACAGCGTATTTCAGAATGAAAGTGTTTTTCCCATGGACATATTCGAGTAAGTTGTATCAAAATGGTTCTTTTAATGCAATAAAAAATATCAAATAAAATTTAAAATCTAGCGTCGTTCTCATAAGATATGAGTCTCTAAACCTTAGGAGGTAATGGAAAACAATTCTGTAACGAGACTCTTCCCTCCTAAAATTTACTATTTATATATATATATATATATATATATATATACACACATATATATATATATATATATATATATATATATATATATATATAAAATTACGTTTTCACAAATTAATGTTAACATATAAAATAACTGTTCTCTCGAAGCCATTAAAAAAATGATAATAACATACGTAACTGAAACGTTTGCTTTAAAATTATTCACTGCAAGTAACACAATCTCGGCTAAACCTTTACGTTTGTAAAGGATGTTCATACGTAAGCAACGCTAGTGGTGAGTTCGCTGTACTGTTAGCGTTCAACTAGTTCCGCCACTCGGTCGGATTCGTACGGCATTTATTCTAAAGCGTTACAAATTTTACCGTGACAGAATGACTGAATCGTCGTTAAAGTAGTTTTCTTTCAATCCAGAAATATGTTTTATTTTTGTTTTGTAATTTTGATTAAAATGATGTTTTCACTAATCTATAATAATACATTTAATAACTGTTCCCTGAAAGCTATTAAATATATAATAATAAGATAATATACGTGGGTGAAAGGTTGTTTTTAAAATTATTAAATACAGCTAACAACTGCGTCGGTCAAACTGTTATGTGTGCTGTGAATGCTCAAACGTGAAAAATGTTTGTGGCGAGACTCAGCGTCGAATGCTCAAGCTTAAAAAATGCTTACGGTAGTATGCGTACGGCATTAATTTTACGATGGTAGAATTACTCGTACGTCGATAAATAGTAATATAAGGACATTGAGTAAATATTTCAATTCCAATTATTTCGGTAAAATTACTTTAATTAATTAAAGAGATAAAAGCAACATAATCATTTATCTAACGTCCTTGAAGTGTAAACGAAATAATATTTACGTAGTTAAAAATCACATCCACTCTATAAATAGTACAAATAATCCAATGAAAAGAGTATCCTTAAAGTTTCTAACTTTTACGTGTATATATGAAAAATCTTCAGCGCGAGTTTTACTTGCAGCTAACAGGTTTTTTTTGAGTAAATTTGTGAAATAGTGTAAAATAAATATGTAATAAAAATATAAACAGAAACAGCATAACCGCCGCACTTTTTTATCGGACTATAACAAATATGGGGATATAAATTATAACCCATATAGCATTTAATATTCATAAAGTTAACAAGCAATCATCTATAGAAACATTTCTTCATTCCCGACGATACAACAGAAGTCGTGTATTGTATGAATTCATACAATGTACCACTTAAATTATAACACTTAAAATGATTGCAAAAACAAATTGAATACCAGTGATAATTATGTGATTACCAATTAATCTCTGTTTTTTTTTTCAACGAAAAATAAGCTTAAAATGCGTCAAAAATACGTACCATCACACATTAATTCCAATACCGGATTTGTTAGATTTATCGTGTTTGTACTGTCCTACTAATTTGTTTTCTGGTAGAACATATAAATACTCTGCAAAATGTAAAAACTCTGCACATCTCAACGTAAAAGACTTTCATGAATTTATTATGGGTGTCAAGAAAAAAATTATAGATATTAAACCTTTTTTTTAATTTATTTACAGTATTTAAATCGTCCTTTCCTCTATTTTTCGGCATTATAAATCAATTATATTCACTTTTATCTAAATAAGTAAATAATCTTCAAAGCAAAAAAAAATCGAAAATTGCATCTTCCGAACAAGTTTTTATTGTGTTTTGCAGCAATAATTTTTGGTAAATTTGGTTTGAATCATACCTATATCCAAATATTAAGGTTACGGTTTTCCCATTTTTTTTCATTATTGCCAACTATGTGCTTCTCAAACACTTAGCCATTTTCAACTCTTAGATAAAGTTTCTTTAGTAAAGATTTTTTTTTAAATTTTGCCACCATTATTTTTCCTTTTCCATGTGAACGAAGTAGCGGTCAAAGCTATAAATTTGTAGTTTCAATAAATATTTTCTAGAAAGTCTTACTTTGGAGTCAGTGATAATTCAGTTTTTTGAATAGTTTGAAAGGATGTGTTACAAGCCTATTACTTATCATATATATAACAATCTAAATTGTTCCACCAATAATTTGAAGTGAAGATTTATTCTACAATAAAATGTATTTCTCACAAATTCACGTCGCTCATTATAATCAGCTACTTCCTGACCGTATTGATAAAGTATTTATATATTTGTTGTTGTATACTATTTCACAAAATATGTAAAAATAAATATTTGATTACTTTACGGACATTATTCATTTACACTAACATGGAAAATAAATATTTTCCTCAATTTAATTAAAAAATAGATAGTATTATAAAGAAACGTAATATACTTAATATTGCACATTTGGGATATATCAATAAATAAAGAAATATATATCGCGCTTGACCTTTCACCAAAACATCAGTAACACTTAGGACAAAGTAAGTAAAACGATGTTTTAGTATATACCACATAGAATTGCAAAAAAGGAAAATAAGTCACTACGTGTTTACAGGTTGCCTCTAAGCGTTTCCTAATTAATCTTTTCTCAGTTGTACAGAAAGAAGCATTTTCCAATTACGATTAACCTGACTTCACTTAAAATATAAAATAAGTAAAATAATGAAATTGTGTTAGCAAATTAACTTGAACTAAATTTATTTATTCGCAACAAATGGAACTACGTGACGTAGTATTATTTTTAACTTATTTCAATTCTTTACCACGACCTAACATTTTTAGGTGGGCAATTTGTAACGATTCTTTACAAATATTTCCAAAAGATTATTTACAAAATAATCTTTACAAATTGCCCACATAAAAATGTTGTCACAACGAAACCTAGGTCATGGTAAAGAATAAAAATAAAGTAGAGGTAATACTACATCACGTGATTTCATTTAGTTGTGAAAATTTAAAATGGATTTTTACAAAATTAATGCCAAATATATTTAATATTTGAAGTAACTTTTGTATCGGGGACCCAGAAGTTAAAAGTAAGAGGTTTCACAACCTGTTAGCACTAGCGGATGACAAGTGGATATAGAAAGCCCGACTCATTAGTTTACGAATCAGCCGAGGGAGAGATTGACTTTTAAAATATAATGAAAGACATATGGGTAAACCTAATATTTGTTTTAGTGATGGCATGGATTAAACTATCTTTACCTACTTCTATCTTTACCCTAAGAGCTTCACAGCTATATTGGCATCCCTAAAATTTAGCACCGGTAAGTGCTAGAAGTCGGATGTTAAATACTAGATTAGATCAAAAATACTAAAGTGTTTTGTATTTAAAGTTTGTTACTATATATATATATATATATATGTATATATATATATATATATATATATATATATATATATATATATATATATATATTATAGAAACTATACAACAAACGATGTAGTCGTTTGTTGTATTGTTTCTGAGGTATGTGAAAACCACAATTTGGAAAATCAGGTCACAGAAGAGCTAGACATTGTTGGCTTGCAAATATAAAGATTGTTATTTGAACTATCAAGAGTCATGCACACGTAGTAGATTTCTATGGGTAATGTATTGTAACATAAATTTTGAGTCTAGAAAATATTAAATAAATAAACCATATATTTACTTACTTAAGATAATGTATTTACAATTAAATGAAACTACCTGATTTAATATTATTTCTACTTTCTTTAAGTTCTTTAAGTACACCACGTAGTTTCATTTAATTGTGAATAATAAATTTCTACAAAATTAATGCCAAATATATTCAATATAATATATTTGCTTTGCACCTCTATGGTTACTTACCCACGCTATTTTTTTGTGTAATTTACTACATATAGGCGTTTTATTTTAGTATATCAAACTTTCTGGCTAACAAAAGTTAAAATATAACACTTTGAATTTGAAAAACTGGTTTCATTCTGTGAGCAATTGAAAATTCATGTTATATGTACTAATTTAAAATATCCAAAAAAGTTTGCTATCCATAAAAGGAATCTCATCTTCAAGAAAGTATTTGGTTCGTTTTGTATATTACAAAAGTAGTAGTGTTGGATTTAAAATACGGTAGTTACCGTATGATATTTTGTAGGAACCTAGTTTTTCCGTGAAGTTCAAATGCTAGGCAATGGGTTATGTTTATTTCATTGCATTTCTTACTGTCTGTGTGATAGTACTGAGTACACTGCTGGAGTGATTTCAAATATTGTGCAGCATCTTATTGAACATTAAAACTTTAGGATTCTACCTGCAACGAATGCGGTCAATATTATCCTAAGACCGAAGTTCACGATCGCATCATGCTTTACATTATTAATTATGTACATACATTTTTTGATGAGTAACTTTAAAGGGAATTATGCTGATTATTTAGTTAGCAGGTATTATTATGTTTTGTAAAATTTGTAAGGGTGTATAAAATAGCATTTCAATGAAAATAAAGAGATGAACTTTTGCTGAAAGAAGCGCCATTAAGTCAAAGTTAGAGATTATCAACAGAGCCTATATCCGTAACAACCTGTACGTGTGTTATACGCTACGCTCATGCGGCTGAGATTATATTGCGTGTTCTATAGTGAAGACGCTTGATGGCGTTCCTTTAATTAAATTCGATCCGAAATATATTAAGGAGTAAAAATCAACAATTTTGTATACAACCGATTAAGTACGTCTTACTAGACAAACTTTCCTTTTTATAAATTATAAAATGATTATGTTGATAACTTTTCGACCGTAGGTTTGGCTTTATGCACCTGACTGCTACGTGAGAGGATGGAGTTATAGTTTACTTCGTCTGCGCAAAGCGTGCACCAATATTCTGCAGCGTTCACCAGTTTTTAACACACTTAATTAACGAGATATTGCCAGTGGTTCCAAATATTTTTTCCTCCACTGACCGCTTCAGATATGCGATTATGGAGTTGCTTGGTAGTTCACGTTTGATAATTAATTATTTTTATATTTAATTTAATTACTGTGTGTGTTTGTTGTCTAAATAGTTATTATTTTTGTTTTTATGTATAGTTAAACGTTTAGGGTTTGCACATATAAGTTGGGCATGGAGTATTTTTGATAAATAAAGAAATAAAAGAATTTAAAATATGTCCTCACAATAAAGTTAAGAACCCGTGTATTCCAAAAAAAGAAAACCAAGAAAAGAAAAGAAAAAAAAAGAATGACAAATCTGGTAACCCAAGAAAAGAAAAAAAAAGAATGACAAATCTGATTAAAAGTGTTATGTTATCTTATCTGAGTCAGTTCATCAGACTTAAAAAAAATTCATAAAAATAGATAAAATTCCGTTATAGTTATTGCAATAAAAAGGGCCAAGTTTTGATGAAATGTTAGATAATAGATGAATTTTGTAAAGGAATTATATTCTACTTAAATTGTAATGATATGCATGATTATGAAGTTAGTGACATAAAGGTAGATAAATATTTATTTCAGGCCTCAAACCCACAGATGTGTAACTTATCTGGTAACATAATTTTTTCGTTCGGATATTAGAACGTTATTTTTCATATATATATATATATATATATATATATATATATATATATATATATATATATATATATATATATATATATATATATATATATATATATATATATATATATATATATATATATATATATATATATATATATATATATATTCATATATATTTTTGCGTCCGTATATACCCAGGTCTTTTCAATGTTTTCATTACTCGAATTAATGTTTCGTAGATATTTTTTAATCTAGTTTAACCTTTGTAGAATTTGTAATGATTGTTAGTTTTCACAATTTTTTTTGTCAATATATCTTTTTTACTCATTCAATATCGGCTTCTATGAAAAGGTTTTTTGTTAAAATTTCTAAATTTCTTTAGGTTGATATTAAACCAAATACGATAAAGTCAATTAACCAATATGCTACTAAGTAGTCGCATGCAATATACTATTGTCACCTTTCGTGCGTTGGCCGTATTATTAGATATCTTTTTGCATTGTAAAACGTGTACAATTCTACCACCAAAAAACTTGATTTTTTTAAACGGTATCACCAAAACGAGATTACCAAAAGAAAATCTTAATAGAAAATAATAAACATGGTAAGTTACCCTGTCTATTATTTTGTACTGTATCCCGAGACCAAATTTTCAATCCCACCTAAACACGATCTACTTATTTATATTGGCAACACTACTAGTGCCTCATACATGCATAAATCATTTTTTTCCGATGAAGTGAAAGTCTGTTCTAAAAGAAACTAAGTCATGGGAAACTAAAATGTGGTATGGAGACCGACCGATAGTTTAATGAGAATAAATATTCAATTATTATAGCTTGTCAAATAGTATTCGAATATACGATTAACTAGACGTCGGTGTATTGATTATAGGAAGTAATGTATTGTGCATCAAATTTGATTTATGGTACACCTTTCCTAATGATATTGTGGTCATTACTAAAAGCCATTTCGAAAGAATTTATATTGCATAATGCAAAGTGTTTCCAATTTGATTGAATTGAAATTGATTAGAATGTTACTTCATTATTTTTCGTCTACATGAACCCAAGTATATTTTATATTACCAAATGGTTTAGTGAATGCATAACAGTACATGAATAACAATAGTTTTTTTCTATGCGTGTTTATTATCTGCTTTTAGTTTTGACAAAGATATTCTCATGAAAAGTAAATGTTAGTGGGTAAAAATTATTGAAATAGATTACTATAAAAGTAATTTCTTTTTGACAGTCAAGAAAGTATGGTGTGAATATTTCCCAAATATTTTTTTATGATATGGTAGTTTTTGTAACACAATGATACTTACAAGCTTCTAAATTTTAAAAAAATATTTAATCTTTGTCAAATATGCTATATATATATGTCCTACTTCAAATTTCCGTTTTGAATTAAAAATACAATTGAAAAACTTATTCACAAATATAGACTAATATTTTTATGTAAGTCCATGATTGAGGCTGAAGACAAACTTCCGAAGTATAAAGTTCCACACAAATATTGAAGAAAATATTGAAGAAGTAATTAGAATAACAGTTAGACGTTGTCTATAAAACCGATTAAACCTTTTATGATATTATTGACCCTCCTAAAAATGTTGGCGAAAACGGTATAAAACATGTGAATAATTCAATAATTATAATACGACAATATACGCATAATAAAACTCCACAGTTGTTCTTGTAAAAAAGTAGCTACACCGAGAATCTTAAATAAACAATGGCGGAAGTGATGACGTGCTCGACTGTATACCTTTCTCAACCGTAATTCAAGTGTATCATTCCCGAAAATGAAATTTTGTTGCCTACCTTGAGCGCCTCGTGAGTTAATGCAAACTTTATAGTCCATGTGGAGATATTTCAAAATTGTCAAGTGCTGGAAATGAGCAGCATCTTTATTAATTTTCAAGGGTATGATTTTTAAAAGAATGACAACATGTTAATAAAAACTAAACCTTTTTTTTAATAAAAATTCTTTTAAATAAGACAATTATCCGACCTTAAATGGAGATTGCTAATTATGCTGAATTTACATTATATGTTCAATATTTAAATGTTGATACCAAGTTTTATCTAAAAAAAATTAAGAAAGGAATCGCTGTGCTAGAATGGTCAACGTCCCTTTATTGTTTTAGAAACATATTTTAAATAATTATAAACATGCAATTTCTGTTGTTTTATTCAAATTTATATTTGTTCCATCCAACTAATTTTAGTAATTACGGATATCATGGCTAGTGCTATTTTCAATAACTAAAATGGAAAATTTCACAGAGATTAAGTATTTGATATGATTTGCAAAAAAATTTAAATTTCTGCAACATGCATATTAAGCCAAATTTAATCCATTATTAAGCCAAATTTTGATGATAAATTTGAATATTATTTCCCAAAACAATTTTCCTTAAACAAATTCTCACTATTTTGCATAGGGCATATAAATTCACAGCATCTAGATTCATTTATGATTTCTCAATTGAGAGGTAACTGAAAAAATGGTTTAGTTCAAGAAAATGAAATATTTTATTTTACCATTAAGTAGTCACTGTTTTTAAATTGTACTTGTACGTGAACAAATCTTGAATAAAATCGCATCAGTTTTAACATATTGAATCAAAAATGTGATGAGAATTTATTTTGTTTATTCTCCAGAATGGACTGCTGCTAGTATCATCGTATCACGAGACCTAAGTAAAACAATAAATCAATGAAGTTTGCTTCACAAAATGACACGATACTAAAAAGCGGATGTTAAATATGTATTATTAATTAAAAGGGTTTACAAAGCGTCAGTGATACATAAAATTTAGAAATAAAACTTATAGCTATATAGATTTAACAAATACACAAGAATATTTCAGTAATTCTTTATTCCTTGACGACACATATGTCATAAAAGTATAAAGTAGGGTCAATAGATTAGCACAAAGTCATGTCATTAATTTTAAAGAAACTTTATCTTTCACGTATTCACCCTGGTTGAGGGAAATAATCACGCGCTCGGCTTTATCACGTTTATAATTTAAACTTTTGCTCCCTACACCCAGCACCTCACAAATTATTATGTACTTAAAGAGAAATATATGGCGACATAATAAAATAACAAAGATCTGAGAATTTCTCGCTTAACACCTTTGCCACATTTGGTGAGATATATCTTCTTGCTTAATCTTTATTTTTAACATTCAACTTTAAAACGGTTATGATATATTTTCTTCTTTTATGACATCACATACGAAATTAAAAAATGAATATCACAGAGATTATTGGTCAAGTCATTATATTAGAATTGATTATAAGATTTTCTAGAAAATAGCCCCTATAGAAAACAGATGAAATACTGTTAAAAGTAGTTACATAACAATAAAATGTAGTTTATTTAACTACATTGTATTTAAACAATATCTGACTACTATTACATATTTACATATTATTATACTACTGTTTGATAAATAATGTAATCAAACTATAGACATTATGGAACACGTTAACTTTAGTGATTAACGGCTACAATGCTTCCAAAATCTAGAGACGCGAAATTAAAAAATGAATGTCATTGAGATTATTGTACAAGTGATCCAATTAGAATTGATTATAAGATTTTCTGGAAAGTAGCCACTTTGGAAAACAGATGTAATACTGGTATAAGTAGTTAAGCAACAATAAAATGTATACTACTATTTTTTCATTACTGTTTGATACATTATATAATCAAGCTATAGACATTATGGCGTTAACCTCGCTGGCTAATAGCTAAAACGCTTCCAATATATCAATGAACCTATGCGACCCTGGTCTTATCAATTTAGGTTTGGCCATTGACAAGATCATAGTGACAATGTGCTAATATGAAGAACATAGATATAAAAAATAAAAACAAATAAATACACTATGTTCCACAAGTATATTTTATTCATATAAATAAAATTAACAATGATACATATTAGCAGTCACATTAAACACTACACAACGTCATATTTTTGGGGTTGGTTTTAGACGAAATTTTTAACTGCACCTAATCTTTAGCCTATTAAGCATGTCGTATAGGATTCGTACAATAACGACTATACTTTTTAAATACGACGTTAGAAAAAATGTATTGCTCTAAATATACACAATATTCTAAATCAACAAAACAACAACCGCGACGATATTTAGAACGCGTGTTGTCAAAACTTATATCTCTATAACAATAAAAATGACATTGCATCCATCTTGTGCTGCGCGAATTCATTTATCTATTTTTATGTTTCATTAAATTGACCAATTGTGATAAAAGTAAATTATATAGACTGGCTTACTATAAATAAAAACTAAATGGCTTTTGATATTTATTATAACGAGATATAAGTTATAAATGAGCAATAGTAACTTCAAGATTATTCCATATTATTGTTATAAAAGGGAATCTTCCGAAACAGTAAAGTTGCCCACGATACTTTTTATTAAACTTTTCCACATAATTTCATTTACATAAAATGGAGTTAGTTATAATAAATAAAAACATGATATTTAGCATGTTTGTAACTGACACAATTAATAATCGACATTACTGATGAACATTTTCATTTTAATTTTAACCAAATACCAAAGCTAAACCTAAAAAGTTATCACTTGATGGTAGCCTGAATTTTATTATTTATTTCTTTGAAATTTTTTTTTCAACAAATATCCTTTTGCGAAATTAAAAAAAATTTGCTATGACATTTAAATAATTATTATTTCAGTTTTATAATCTTAATGATACGACGGACTTTCAATAATAAAATACAACATCGTAATTCACTTTACATTCATACACAATAATAGTTATTCATGTAAAATAACATTGAAAGTTGTGGGCGGTACCTTTCGAACATTCCAAAATTGGTAACTGTTCATGATTCGGGAATGAAAATTCAGAGATTACATTTCTGTAATAGCAAAAAAGCAGTAAGTTCGGGTTCCTTTTCTTGGAAACATCCACAATGGACGCAGTCGGCCGCTAAGTTGCGCTATTACATCTCATGTGAATCACATCCGCTTTGTTTCTGCTTTTATGAGAAATTCCAACAAGTTATTTTTTATATTTATTCTTTCGTTTACGCGTTGTGTGTTATTTTTTTTAATCTGTTGCTATTCTGTAGTAAAAGTGATTAGATGAAAAGTATTCAATTATTTGTGGTTCAGACAGAATTTATACAAAATGAATATACCATCAAGGTATTTGATCGGTATCTTACAATGCAAAATAAAGAACAAAAAGCGTACACTAAGTAAGTATGTAAAACAAATAAATTATGAAATTAAAATCAAACTAGTTTAGACCATATGTTGAGTTTTAGTATGAAAATCTTGAGTTGGGTTAAATTATAAGATATGCAATTAATTTATGAAATAATAAGAGGCGAGGAATCGTTTTAGATTTTAATTTCGTTCTAATTATTATCATAAATGTTTTAACGTTCCAAACTTAAAAAGTTTGAAAAGTAACTTTTGTCTGTAAAACTTATAATAAAAACTTTCATTTGTCGTCCAATTTTTCAAACACGAATCACAGTAACTTAAAAACCCTCAATTCGCAAATTTTCAATACATCGTTTATTTTATAAGTTCCTCGGTATCCAGAGAGTAAAATATTTGTATGTACCTACTTTTATATATTATGAATAATCTATCGAAATACATTGTTACATCTTTATTTACTATACACTCAAATATTTTCTAACTAATAGAGTACAAAATTAAGATAATTATACATTTTAAACAATTCTAAAGTTTTATAAACCTTTTTGCGACACTCGTCTTTAAACAAATTTGTGTTTGTGGAATTGAAAACGAGGACGAGTGTCACATACGAATATATTGGTTTATGTAATAGCTTCATATTTTATGTGATTGAAGCATGTTTTAATAATTTTTGTTCACCGATGCACTAACTTAATTCCTGCCTGAAATATTGCAGCAAAATATATGAACATATTTTTTTTAAACAAAACTCACACATGTGTATTGTGATGAAACCAATCAACGCACTCCTGTCCAAGATTTTCTCGCCCTTTCCATATTGAATTGCAGAGAAAAGGTGAAAAATATGCACGCACTTGAACAGGTCTCTAAATTATCTCACTTTCCTTATTTACATGGGGCTGAAGCGTACTTCCTATTGGAAATGTTACGTTATAAAAAAACTATCCTGAATACAATATATCGTAGTTTTGGCATAGAAAGATCTGTTGCACATTTTTCCTATTACAAATGTAAATTAAATTTGCCGGTATAAAAAGCATATATTACACTATACATTTTAGTGTTAAGATGGTACTTATCATATGCGTCCTATTTTATTCGTACACGTATAGATACAGTGTTAAGAAATATATTCATTAGTCGACTTAAATATAGCGCGATGTTATTACCCGAGTAAAGCTTTGTATATTTGCTGATGTTCGTCTATTTTGCCCGCACGTGGACATTAGAAACATATACGTACTATTAAAAACTTATTGGAACCCGATTGAAACTTTAACATTGACCGCGTCACTCTTCGCACTTTTTAAACATTAAAACTTTATAAGTCGTGTGCGTATGAAATTATATTTGAATTTATTATAATTCTTTAAAAATATTTTTTTTCTTCCATAAACTAAGACGTAAAATGTTTGAACGATGTTCAAAATTTGATAGCTTTTTTTCAACTCTAAATGAAGGGTTTTTAGGGTTCCTTACTAAGAGGGCGAGAACTGAATCCTATTGCTTAGGCAACGTTTTCTGTGTGTTTATCCGTCCGTTTATCTGTCTAAGAATTTTAGCTAAACTAACAAAAAAATATAACTTGTATTTCACATTAAAGATGTCGTTACTTGACTCAAAACTAAAAATGCTATTTAAAGTTATTTAGAATTGATTTTCGTCGGGGCTCCCAAACATTTCAAGGGGAGCAAAATAAAATCGTAGACAACCTTTGTACGTTACCTTAAATATACATTACTTATACTATGGAATATTGGGTTAATTTTATATTTTGCTCCTGTATTATTCGAGACGATCAAACGCTTACTAATTTTTTTTAACATTTAAGAGACCTCAACAATAATACTGACTTCAAACGTCATAAATATGATAGTTTAGTAATGAGTAAATTTAATTTAATTTTTATATTCAACATACGAGCAGTATTTAAGTGGACAGAGTCGTACACGCAACAAGCAAGCAAGCCTCATATGTTTAGCAAGCCGCATATGTTTAGGACGTTGAGTTTTTAACAGATTTCTACAAAAATAAGGTTTTCAATTCGACAGCATTTTTTAATTTTATTTTGTATATGTTACTTTAAATCACCAGCATTTATCAATCAATATGAATTATTTTTTTATTTGGAAGTATTTATAGTACCTAATGTTATTGTACACAATATATTCAATAAAAATTTGATTGGGATTTTAACAATGAAAATTTAAGTTACGTCATAGAAATCCTCAACAATGGAAAACATGTGGGCCTTGATTGAGTTTGGAAAACATAGTTCTAAAGATATTGCAATAATAAAGTCTCTGAAATGTTTACATGACTAAGATTATCATAAATGTGCCATTAGTAAAATTTACGATCATAAATGTGTATAAAAAAAAATATGATAGGTATTACCGATTAGTGAGTGCAAAGATTGTGACTGAAACTTTTCAGTGATAAAAAGTGGACTAATATGTATTAACATACTCGATATAGGCAATAAAACGATAAAATAATATGTAGGCAAGTATACATAGGCCATACAAAGACACAAACCAACTAAAATATTATTAGGGAAGTAGACAAGCAAATATAAATGTGTATAAACAAATGCATTAAACAATTAAGACTTTCATAGATAGGTTGGCAGGTAAGTAAATATATACGTGTACACAAAAGGTTAAAGAACTGATCAACGTGTGAAGCCAACAGACAGAATGCGATTTATGATCCACGTGGATGTATATACATGTTTACGCAGCCGGGGATATATTTTCATTCAAAGACCTGATTTAAACGAAAGTTTGTTACATCACGGACATCGTAGATACTGAAAATTAAAAACGAAACTTTTTAACAAAAAAAATTTACCAACTTCAAATAACCACCGAATAGGAGCACTGAAAATTGTAAAATAATTAAAATACGAGAGCTTAATTAAACTTTTGCGGGATAATATCGTTTTTGAACAAAAATCAATTTACCAAATACTGCTAATGCTAGAGATTTTTGGAGTCGGTCGTGCATGCGCGTGTAGTAAGCCTTATTAAAACATGGTAAAAAAGTAATAAACGACAAGAATTTCGTTAATAAGTTGCTAGATTATTAGATAGATTGTTCTCTAATATAAGAGGGATGTTTAATATTATTTCCATGGTCTGCTATTTACTAATATATTGTAAGAAAAAAGTAAAAGAAATAACAGGAGAAGCTTCTTTGTGAAACAAGAGGCTCCAAACATTTTCTCGTACGCTAGTATTGTATAAAGTCTAATCGTAATGTCAAGAATTTCATTTGGAGAAGCGATTTATCGATGCCGTCGTGTTTCACTTTAACAAATCTAAAATATTAAACGCTTTATTCTGTAAGCTGGTGTATTTACTAGATATTTGTATGCTTTTTTCGTTGATAAATAAACCTTCGATCACTGGCTTCCTAATTTTTTGTAAAAGGCGTCTAAGTTTGCATTGTGTAATCTGACTATTATTTTAAAATTAAAAAATTATTAATCTGTTAAATATCTGTTATCTTGAAATATGCCATTAATCAAATAATAGTTTGAAATATATTGTTATTACAGATGATGGACGACAGTCAGGGTCTAGACTACGTAAAAGACCAGATATAGTAATATTCCTTATTTTATTATTTTAAATTTAAAATGTCTGTTTTATTCGGTTCAAAAGATCTTAAAGTTTTTTATATATTTTTGTCGACGGATTTTAATTTTTATAATTATATCATATTAAATAATAAAATACCTTATTAAAATGTAATTGACTTTATTATAATAGACTTTATTGACTTTATTGAAATAGTTTACAAATTCGCCAAAATAATATTTTCTAAACAACGAAGTTATTCGACTGTAGGTAAGAAATTAATTTAGATTGGAAGCTTACTATTTTCTAATTTAGATCAAATAAAGGCAAAGCTGTGGTTAGAAAAAGTAGAACGTTATATGTAACATAGTAAGGAACTGTTATCGTGATATGTAACATAGTAAGGAACTAAGCAAAATGGCTACGGAACATTCTTAGAATCAACAATGTTTCTTAGTTAGACATTACTGTTTTAAAATAATATACTATTACTGATCAACAAAAATTTCCACCGACGAATACATCGTGAAAATATTTATTATTAAAACAACAGTTAACAAGAAGTAACAAGCTCCAAGCTTGCTATATATAATAAAGAAACTTTTGTATTATTATTTTTAATAATGGTTGTTTACAAACAACATAAAAAGTTCTGAGATATTAAAATAATAACGACAAAAAATCACATCATACCAGATAGTTCTACGTAGTGTATTAGATGTTCATATTTGCTAATTTTATGCTGTTATTCTGTTGAAAAATTTTAATAGCAAATATATTTTGATATTGGCGAAAATTATAATGGATATACTATCAGTATTATCAAAATTACTTTTGTCTAATATTAACGATTTCTACCAACGTAATCAGAATGAAAAGTGTATTTTTTATATTTAATTTAATTTTATGTAATAGGTTAATTGTGCATATAAACCTATTTCCATGTATATTATCTCTGAATTCTTGACAAGAGTTTAAACTTCAACGAAATAAGACCATTATGTCTGAAGTAACTCTTTTTTGGTACATTTAAGTAAATGGAAGTCATTCACGTTCCTTGAACAATTTTTCATTATGAATCAATTTTTTAGTGTCACGATGAATATTATTTAAAATATTTCGAAATATCTTTTGATCTAATTATTTGTGATGTCAGTATGAAAAATAAATTTAATACCTTTGAATAATACCAATATTCAGTATTCATCTCTAAATGAAATTTGTTCAACAGCTTTTTTACTCAACTGCGATATGCCAATGGGGATATCGTACTAATCTAATTATGTATGCAGGTCTTGTATATATGTGAGTATGTCCAGATTTTACTCTCTACAGACGGAATGGGTTATTTGATTTGGAAATATAATGTGACATTAGAATAATCTTAATTTTCCGAATGATATTAAGTTCAATCCAAAAGATTAAGATGATTTACGATATTACGCTCCAAGCAAAATAGCAGATGAATATCGCTGTTTAATTGTAATCCACGTAAGAAAATTAAAAATTAAAAAGGACGTAAACAGGGGTATCAGATTAATGGTTTTGAGCAGATTTGGAAAATACATAGTTTAAATGAAGAGAATATTAAAAAAAAAAGGTTTAAAAAGTCACAAAACAACATTGCAGAAAACTGTAGTTTGCATTAATAGATAATTTTCGTAATTAAAATCTAATAATATAGTGAACAATATGTGATTGTAAATCGTTTAATGGAAGTATCACGTAACAATCTTCTTAATGCAACTTGATTAGTTTGACTCGTACTTAACAGGTTTCTTTATTGAGAAGCAGTTAAAAAAAGAGGTAAAAGTCAAACTGTGACAATTTGTGAATCATTACTACTTGGTTAATAAAAATACATTTATAAAATATTTAAACGCTACTCGAAAAGCTTACATTAACGATACCCCACCTAACCTAGATAGAAAAATGCTAGTGTTATTCGACTCCTTCCCTTGGCATAAATTTGTAAATTTCTGTGGCTATTCAATGTTGGCAATTATTTATATATTTTTTATAATATAAACTTTTCAAGAAAATCTCTGTTTTAAAGTGATGTAATTGACATGTTGTCAAAAAAACATCAGAGCAGAATATAGCATCATTAAATACAGTTCAAACGAAATTGAATGATTATGCGTAAAAAAAAATTAATTCCTCTTTCTAAATAATCTTATACAACTCAATTATTAAGCATACTCACACTTGTATCATGAAACGTAACACAGGATATATTTGTCACAGAAAAAATTAGTGAACGCGAGTGAAGTGGATACATATTGGCCGGACAGCCAATATGTATCCACTTCGCTCGCGTTCACTAATTTTTTCTGTGACAAAGATATTTAATTACTTAGTTCCTAATATATATATATATATATATATATATATATATATATATATATATATATGTATATATATATATATATTTATATATATATATATATATATATATATATGTGTGTGTGTGTGTGTGTGCTTGTGCGTGCGCGTAACAGGCCATACATTTATGTATTTTGATTAAATAAAACTTCATTAATTAACTTGTTTAACATTCAAATAAATTTGAATTCAAGATCTAACAATATTTGACTTGATGATAAACACGAATTTTTAAGACATTGTACTTGTGTTATTGTATGGTTTTAAATATTATTAAACTCAGGTTGCCTAGATAAAAGTAAATAAAATCTTTCCTCCCCCAAACTACGTAGTAATAACATTACCTTTGCAGCTAACATTTAGTCCGGCAGGCGACCATGTCATCTAGTATAGTTTTCATTGCTTATAAATGTTTCAAATTTTTTAAAAATTAGGGCAACTTAATTAACATTTTATCGTCATTTATTGATGAATCGATGCTTAGAAGTTTCTTCACATTTCACTAATACGAAATCAGAATATTAAATTTGTTCTAACTTCTTTTTCACTATTTAATAGATACAAGGGTTATATATTTAATAAATTAAATTGAACTGGTTTTGATCCACATTACAGTCGTAATCACGCTTAATTGGAAATAATTTTGATTGAAAAAACGATTTGACGCTCTTTTTAACAAAATTTTTATATGCTAAAAATAATTTAAACTATCACAAATTTTTATTATCAATAGATTTTAAAATGTAATTATTTTGATATGCGATAACAATAACAAGGGAGTTGTTTTAATACAACTACATTTAACTACATAACTCTCAAAAAATATTGATTCTCACCAAATGGCATTAGAAATATTGAGGTAAATTGATTAAGCTTTTCAAAATAGAGCCAATTTCATCTACTCTAAGGGTCTCACTTACATTGAGACCCCTTAGAGTAGATGAAATTGGCTCTATTTCGATCGATTAAGCGTACATAATTCTTAAAATTTGGAAGAGTGGCATTTTGCTCTTGAGTTTGGAAAACAAACTACTTTGCAATGCTTTCTGAATGATAAATTTACATTAAATTGACGTTAGATTTCGTATACAAATAGTCTCAATTCATTTTGTCTATATAAGATATCGCAAAATGTGATACATTCATCGAAAACTACTTGCCTATGTGCAAATTTTGCATTTATGTGCGTAAAATGTTATCCAAATTCAATTCAAATGTTATTCAAATTAACGTAAGTAACATTTTTCTCGGCAGAATTGAATCTAATAGTAAATATACACAAAGTAATAGAGTTGACGATAATTCTACTTTCTGTATATTTTGTGCGTCGACGGCTGAAGCGATGGAATTCAAATGGCATTCATTTAGATAAATGTTAGGTAATGTGCTGTAATAGAAACATTTAGATAGCTTAGGGAAAGCTTATGACTATTGTTATTACCTTCTTATATTCAACGTGGTATTCGCGTTGTAACATTATGTCTCAAGCTAAAGCTATTCCATATTAAATTATTTTCGAAATAGAACTTTTTAAAAAAAGTATATTATCTTTAGAAAGTATATTATCATAAAATGAATAGACAGAAGCGAGAATGACAGGACAAGTACATAGACCTGATACAACATATGTTATTTTTGGGTTGCTTACCACATGGAAATTTTTAGGAAAAAAAATATATTTTTAGGTTTTTATATGTCATGTGGGATATTAATTAAAAACAGCAATGTATGTGAATTATAAAAACTATTTATTTTAAAATTGAATCTAAGACAGTTCTATAGAAATTGTCCAAAATGTCCACAGAAGTTATCTCCCCAATTGCAATCATTGAAATCTGCTACAGTCAAAATTATGAAAGTAACGGAGTTACCTAACGTTTATTGGAAAGTTCAGCAATGCTCATATTTTTTGAGAGATTCATGATATTTCACGCCTGTAGAAACGTTTCAAGAAGTGTATACAAACGGTGAAGAATAATATCGATAGATTATTAAGTTTAATAGAAAAAGTATACACCCTTACGCATTAATATAAATGTAAATGTGTGCGAAACCCTCTTATTGAGTTCTAATATTATGCCCGCTAATTCATTTACATAAAACTTTAGGAAATATTACTAAATTAACTGGAAAATTAATACACCTTACGTCTTGTATTATAATAATTAGGAAAGTAAACTATTTTTGAAATAAGCGCCCTTTGTATTGGAACGTCCAATTGTCATATATTCTTTTTGTACCTCAATTGGGATGAAACATATACATTTTCCCAGAGCCGACAAAATTCATCAGCAAAAACTTGATTAAAATTTTCTTTGTCGTACCTTCGTGATGCACACACAATCCCAGAAAGGGACGAAGAATTTCAAAAACAATGTTTTGTGTTCTGTTACTTTTTCTATGTTCAGAAAGTAATTGTTTCCTAAGTATATTTAATGCACTGACACATGAGTTCTATAGTTTCATCATATGTATCGGTTTAATGATGAACAAAGGTATAATACAATATTTAAATAACTAAGAAAACTTATAACATTATATTGTCTAATACTTGAATATAAAAGTGATTTTTCATGCAAGCAAAAGAGAAATAATTACTAATCGAAGGTTTTTAATAATAAAGAATATTATCAAAACAGTGTATGAAGAGCTTTGTTTAAAAACTGTCTCAATCTTTTCCTTTTATTTTCATGGGGAAAGAAAATTTCTTTAGAAGGAAATATTTGAAGTAGGTTTTTCTATTCTGATAATTTTATTACATTAACTTTGTTTTTACCCTAATAACTTTCTCATTACTTTCATTTTTCTTGCTAAATTTTAAGCACTCACGGTGATTAAAAGTCAAAGTTAATGTAAAGATAGTTTTGATAAGCAAATAGAAAATGGAATGAGTAGATTTAAAAAAAAATCTAATGTAACATAATTAATGTATAAAGTAATTAGATGAAAATGCGTTATTAGAGATTATACTAAATACCTAGCTCTTATAGACTGACGAAACATATATATTGAAAGAAATTAATACATAATCCAGACTCATCCACATAAATGGTATATTGGTATGTGAAGATTTACATTCAAATAATCTTTAATATTAAATTTAAAAAGTAATGTTGATGTTTAAAATTTTAAAATATTCACCAATTCTAAAAATGTTATGAAGTGAATTTAAAATGATTATTCTAAATAGTCATAAAGCAGATCATCAATTTAAAAAAAAAAAACATTTCGTCGATATCCCAAACAGGTGTGCTCATATTAAAAATAGCAGCTCTCTTATGAACATACTATACCATAAAAATATATCCACTTTCATGTTTGTCTTTGAGAAACTACAAACTGACTCTATTTTCTGCGCATAATCTAACTCTTCCTAATAAAATATTCTAAAAATTAATCTAGTATGATAATGATAAATGAAGTCAAAGAGGAGCCCAAAGCAAAGATAGAGTGCAAGTGCAAGTTGACAGAGAGTCAAGGAAAGGCGAATTAATTTTCAATTAATGCATTTTTACGAGGGCGTGAATACTTAACTATACGGTAATAGTTACTATTCTTTGACTTACCGTCGGAGTGTGAGGCGACGATCGTTTGTCGCTGTTAACCTAGAAGTGTGCTCGCCATTCGCGAGACACGTCCTCTATACATCCAGGTAGCATTATTTAACGGTTACCGTCAGTTAACACGTATTATAATAAACACATATCCCATTGAAATAATAATTTTCTAACCGATTATAAAGACGAATAATTAAAATTAGAAATTGTAGCAGCACCACAAATCCGTCACTAGTTTTGTTTTTGTCAATTTCAACCTTTGAGAGAAACTTATAATTTGTGTACAATTTTTGAGACTCTCACTTTTTATTTGCGTACTTTAAATAATATAGAAAAGCTAAATACATCCATAAAAAGTCTTCAAATTCACATTTTATCTCAAATCTGTAAATAAAATCACAACTTGGCAATTAACTAATCTGATTAAATAGCTGTATGACATAATTGGCCTTTTAAAAATAATGTTTTAACGAAAGAAACTATTTTGTTAAAGATCTCTTTAACAAAATAGTTTATCTCCATTTTTGGAAAACCACCGACTGTGTACGGAAAAACAAATACGAGTACGAAACTACATTCGATTGAGCAGAATATAAGTCTGCGCTCAGCGATATATTTACTGCAGCGTGACAGCGAGACAATCCTGACAGGCGGTGTCTCTTATGGACAGACAACAAAGGAGCTATTTGTATCTACCGTCTATTTGTGGTAATAAATTAATTTTTATACTTGTATATTAATAAGGAACTGTCGGTTTTCTGTTTAGTTTGTGTGCGCTTTTTATTTATTGAAATTAGTCATTGTTTTCAAATATATTTTTTGTTTGGTGATATAATCACATTACGATGACAATCGGCTGCACGAAAAATAAGTAATTATGAATGAACATCACCCTGAAAAATATATTTTTTTATTCATAAAATTATTTCATCTGTATTATAACAAATAATAATAGAAAGACACAGAACATCTAATATGATCAAATAAAATTTTCGCACTTCTTACGAAGTGATAATAATTCATTAGTAAAAATTATATCCAAAAAAAACAACAAAAAAAAACTTCTAAAATTACAATAAATTTTAAAGGATGTATCATGTAAAAGGGACCGGGCAGTTTTAAATTCGTCTATTGGAATTTAGTAAAGCACATTAATATTTTTATTACTCAATAGTGGAACTTCGATACTTTTTTTATGTCTCGTATTAGGCTTTTTCAATTTAATCCATTTTCAACTACATTGGTCTGATAAGACATACCAATATGAGATTTTAAAAGATTTAAAAAAATATCCTTTTTTATTAGATTTGAGGATAAAACCATACAGGTTATACATTTTTTAAAATATTTTATACTGCTTAAATTTAAAGCAAATACTCTTAGAAAAACCAGAAATCGGTCTTTTCTTAAAATCACAATATTTTTTATTTAAAATGCGTTACAGACATTTGAAATATAAAGAATTCCTTGTCATAGATTTAATTGAATAATATATTGTACAATTTTACATTCCTCGTTCAATACTTGTATGAACAGCGTTGCTTTCGTTTTGTTATGCGGCTTCTAATTAAAGATTGTGAGTTATAGAATTTATATTCATTACTTACGGAATAAATATATGATCGTACATAGAAAACATTCTCTAATAGTTTATCAACAGTTATCGGAATTACAAGAAATTAACAAAACTAAGTTAAAATTCTGAAATTTTCTTTGCAAGTGTGATTAAACAAAAATTGCAATTTCATTTGTCCCTCTACTAATATATCTAGTGGTCCTTCCCGAGTACGATGATCCTAAAATTTAAACAATTTAGTATGAAAATATTCTCCCTACGGCAAGATAAAATTGTTTATAAATTAGGACGAGCTGCTAAGATATCGCCATTTATTACAGTCTTATCGTGAATCTTTTATTTGTATTTCATTTTCTTTTTCTCTTAATCGTATTTTCTTAAATATTTTTACCATTTTGGTGGCTGAATATAAATCACATTGACCTTCTTTATGATCCCTTTTTTGAAAAGAAAAAACTGAACCTTTATAAAATCACACACGTGTTCATCCGGTCGCTTGACATAGCTATTTTTCCTTGAAAGTGTTTGATAAGGAAGTTTGAAATTTGCAATAGATGTAAAGCATATTATTCCACATCTCAATAGCTATCACTGAAAATAATTCGTAGGTAAATTTTTGAGAGAGCTGATAAATTGATGAACTTGATATTTTTTAAATCTATATTATCATGTTGGTTATAAATAAAAAGAGTTATTTATAGGGATCCCAAATTTATATATTTGAAAAAGTTATTTGAGATAATATTAGAAAAGTTACTAAAAACGTCCCCGAGAATTTCTCAGAAACTATTTGGTGTAGAAACTGGAAATTCGGCATACCGATAAACTATTTCCTTACAGTCAAGACCCAAAAAAATTACATGGAAAATTCTTAGTAAGCAAATATAAAAAAAAATTTCTACGACTTTTTTTCTTTTCATTCCGTGTATCGTCCACGATAATAATTTTATAATGAGATAACAAATAAAAGTCACTTTATGGGCATTCTTGAGATGTTATTGAAAACGGGCACCGCAAAGCTTTATTTATACCTTCTTCACATTCTCAGTGTAAATCCTTTCCTGCGTTTTCTTTAATTTAATAGACATTATCTTGTTGTTCGTTTTTATATTACGTCATATGTACCTATATAGGTGTCACATGAAAAAAGAAGTCACAACCCCATTATATTCGAAGTTGGGGGACAAAAAAATATGAAATTAGTTGCAAAAGTACACAATTATTTGAAGATTATAAAAAATATACAACGTTGTGCCTGACATTTAAATTTTTCGTCTCCATAACAAATTTTCCTTTGTGAACTGCAATCTTAATTTGGTTCATAATTAGCCATAGTATAAAATTATTACTGCACGAGTGTGACTCGCAACTGGGCAGTTTTTCTTTGGGCGGCTGAATTTTTCTTCAGATGGACAAAGTTTTGTTAATATAAATTTACATAATGGTAACTACAGATAACTCGGAAGTTAACTTCATCAGATTTCGGATTTTAATATTCTGCACATACTGTGATATTATTTATAGTTTAATATTATTTACAACCCTTTCTAAAAGTTGTAGCTCGAATGCAAAAGTACCTCCGAATACTAGTTAAGATACAAGATAAAATGTATTATAATATGATCTCATAGTTCAAAATTACCTCAAAACGTAACAATAATTGAATATAATTTAAATATATCGTTAGAATAAAATTTAACAAATTAAAATGAACAACAGAATCGGCATCTAACAAATTATTTAATGCACATATTGTATTGCATTCTACTGCCCGTAGTCGAGTTTCATGAAAAGCAAGAGACCAGCGCGATAACGCAGATTCATTTTGGAATTCAGTGCAAGTTTAGTGCGCTTATTATCTCCACGTGGCACGGTTATGAGCAGCCCACACACGTGCTCCGAATATCGAAGCAGATTAGCGCGCATTACACGCCCAATTCTACGTGCGCGTAATTCGGTAAGAATGGTAGGAATGTATTACAAAATCGAGTCAAACAATAAGCACACATCTGAGCGTGCACGCAGAAGCGTAATTAGTTTATATCGCGTGTAGCTAGTACCGTGTAAATAAATAGCTTTTGTTACTTCTGCGTTAACGCCTGCGTGGCTCGTCGAATTTTATGATTTTTAAAAGTAAAATTTGTGGATTATTTACTCGTGTACGATGTTATCGACGTTAGAAAAACGGGAACTTCCTATAATTAGTTCTTTAGTAGGAATGAGTTTCGTCAATAGAATTGTGAATACGTTTAATGGTTTGTTTTCAAGACTAAAGAAGGTAATTTAAACTTTGTTTGGATATATGTGAATAAATAGATTTAAATAGTGTTTTGGTTAAGTGATGCGTTGAATATAGGCTTGCAATAACGAGCGACTATTGCTTACTGGAATAGCCATGTTCGTTTTAAGAGTCCGGGTGCAGACAGAAACATTAAAATTTCAATTAGGACACAACACAACTGCGCGAAGGGACGCCGGCACTTCGTTGTACACTCGTTTTTACCCGCACATCCCGCATTCTATATGCACACACCTGTTCGCACAGATGAACTTGTTACGTCGCTTTGCGCACGGAATAGTGTACATATAAAGCACGCTATTATGTCGATAATTACCTCACTGCCGAACGGACCCGTGCAACAACCGTAACACAACAAAGCAGATCGCATCAACTTTTGACCGCGCCACGCTTTACTGATCTTATTTTGTTTCCTTCTACTTAAGTGATTTCCGTTTATACATATATATATATATATATATATATTTATATATATACATATATATATGTATATATATATATATATATATGTATGTATATATATATATATATTAATATACATACATATATATATATATATATATATACATATATTATTTTGTAACAAGGTACAAATTGTAAAGTAAATTTAATTTTGTTAGGAAATAATGTGCTATTTTGTGAGGCTTTAACCCTTTAATACGCCTAAAATAAAACAATAGAGTAAAAGTGCCAAAACGGACCCCGATCATGTGATAAATGTGTAGTTAAAAGAAATTCAGGACAATAGCGATATTGAATGAACACATCAGAAAAATGGCAATGTCTTAGAGCAGGCCACTTTTAAAGTGGACTCTCTTTTTATAAGAGACGTTGATATTTCATAATTTTTGCGAAATTATTTTAAATGAAATAATTGAAGTAAATATTCAGGTAGAAAACATTACTTGTATATAATATATAGCATATACGTATATAAAGTAGGTTTGTTACTCCGTACTCCAATGCCTCAGTTACGATAATTTGACATCACGTATCAGGCGTGACAATATTCCATGTTGTAATAAGGGAAATTAGGGAGGGAAAAACGATATCGAATAGTTCACATATAACGGTTTACCATTATACCTCGTATATTATATCGATATCTTTTTTCGCTTAATAAAATTAAAAATTCAGACTAACCCCTGACAAAAAATTGTTTCATAAAAAAATTCAGCGATCCACTTACGAGCACAAAAAGTGGTGAGTGTTCAACTTATGGAGCTCTTCTTCTCAGATTCTAATTAGTAATATTTTTTGAAAATTAAAGGAATTGAGATCGAAAACCAATTTTATTTAAATTTTCGATTCTGGAGCGTTATGTCCCATTAAATTTTGTATTCTTAGTCTCTTACGTATTATATTTATTCGTATCGTTAAAGCGTTAATAACCAATATTGAACCCCTACTCGATATTCGAGGTTAATAAATAAAATCGGAGAATGAAATTGTTATAATCTAAGATTTGCTGCTCCATCTTATTACAAAGTATGTCGTTATGTTGAAGTTAGATCAGCAACGGTATGCGTAAACTTCTGAAGAAATAAATAATATTATTAACAATAGAGCAGTCGCCACAATACTATTTTACTGCGCCGGTATCGACTTAAAGCTAGACGAGCGTCGACTGTCTCTGATACCACGAGAGTTTTACTGAAACTTGGAGCAATATCGTAAGTCATTTAAAGGAAATATTAATACCATTATTGTGACATTTTATTATTAATGAAGAGAAAATGAGAGAAATATATGAAAGTAATACAAGAAAGAGGAAGATTGTGTTGTATTCTTATGTTTTGATGTAAATTTTACTTAATCATAATGAACAAGTTCGATGACAAAAATCAACAAAAATCGATGACATAGATAATATACTTATGTTATCTATGTCATCGATCACAATGATTTAAATGAAAAAAGGAGAATTATTTCTTTTAGTTACATAGTTTAAACTGTTGTAACTAATAATTAATAATAGATACTTTAATAATAATAATTTCTAATCCATAATTACATTTTTAGACCCAACTTTTCAACGTGGAATCAAAATAATGCGGACTTTCTCTTAGTACTGAAAATCTAGCTTGGAGTATTAATCCTATATTAATCTATTTATTAGATTTTGCATAATATGCATACTGATATTTAGACAGATAAATGCAAAAATATAAAAATCGACCGATATTCTCTATTATTTCTTTACAATCCCCTAAAATGATTTTTTTAGAAAATAGTTTTAATTTACAATTTGTTTGCCTTAGTACTCTCTTATCACATATATAGATTCGTAAATAAAGGAATTCTTAAATTTAGGTCAAAGATACGTTGGGTTCGTTGACGTGAATGAATATAAAACTCCAATCAAGCATACAATTAATTGTACTTCAAATGATCTAATACTATAGTCATCAGTATCCTAACTTCAACCTAAGTCTGAGTACTATGAAAAATGACCATTTTTTTCGATCGTTTTAAAAAATCCACAACTGGGTTATGGGAGACCGCAAATAGAAATTTAGTGAGATACTCGTATCTTTTACAAGCAAACTCAAAACATTATTCAAAACGAAATTGTATTTTGTAAGGCGTCTGTGACACCCGCTTTGTTGTTGTAGGCATGTCTGTGAAACTAAGTCATGATTTAGTACAATTATTGATAGTAGTTGGAGGATGATTCACAAGAATTTTTACTATATACAGATAATAGGGGAGCCGGGGTCACCAATCCCAAAACATTCAAAGGAAATTTATCGGCAAATAAAATATTGGCATCTATTTCTTGGGAGTCGAAGGAAGTCATTATGATAAACTCCACTTACTACCCCATACTTCCATATCAATTATGTGATGAAGTAAAGGAAATATAGGCTGGAATTTTAACAAAAATTTTGTTTTATCAGAATAAAGTGTGCGTCCATAAATATATAGAAACTATGATTGAAATCTATAATTGTGAAATAGTACAGTCTAACATCATCACATTTTGAATTTATCAAAACTCTTTAGGTGGACAAAAATTTACATGAAAGAATGAGGGTCTTGAGGAAACATGTCTTGACAATGGTCATCCTACTAAATATTGCCGTGACACATCCATTGTATTTATTTTCATACATATATATTATTACATTAAGAGGGGCATTACCGAATTTTTTTTCGAAAATAATGGAAAAATAAAAAACAGAAATCGCATAGCACGAGATTGGAGCTGCATATCAGGTGACTCACAATTTCTACACCCGAAGCAGCCAAACATTCGGTCGTTCATATGGCTGAGTATAAAGACGCGTTGTCATGATGAAGGAAGGGTCATTTTGAAGGTATTGCTTTCGGGTTTTCTCCAAAATAACAGAAAAAAATTGCTAACATACCTGTCTGCCGTAATTGTTCTTTCATTTTACAAAAGAAGCGTTGCAGTATAACCCTTTCCTCTGAAGAATGACGCAATGATAATTTTCCAGAATTTAGTCCTTTTTCCGTCTTCATAGGAAACTCTTCAGAAAGAAACATCCACAGCACTGGCTGCCTCTTACTTTCGTGTAACAGTATAGCTAACTTTTATCAGCAATGGTGATTTGAATTGATCGACCTCCGTCAATTATTATAACATTTCCTAACGTTACTTAACGCTACTATTAGCACAAAGCTTTTTGACGCCGACATGTTTATATAGAAATGCAAAATTTAAATTTAAGTATTTTAAGTATTTAACTCATACCAATGCCTAAATTTGCCTGCATATTATGAATGCGTTTTTGTCTCAAACTGAATCGAAATGTTATTCCACCTCACACTACTATTTTTTAACATTTTTATAAACAATTTAAACAAGGAAATTACTGAAATAAAAAATTTGGAAATTACAGTTTAGAAATTAAAAATAGATCTGTAATTGTTCCTAAACACAATGTAATAATTCTGTATTGTGTTTAGGTACAATTACAATATAAACTCTAACCAATATTGCCTACTTACGATTTTTTTATATTAATTACTTTGTAGTCAGTATTTAATCGATAATGTGAAACTTGTCTAATATTGTGGCATTAATATTTTGGGGAAAACTTTAATTTATAATTTTAAAAGCAAATGGGCTATATTATAAAAAACAATACGCAAATTTTAGTCTTTGTTTAAAGTCTAGCAAGAACTTTAAAGAGTTTATAAAGTTTTCTTTCCCTCTACTATTCACTCGTACGCAGTCAGATCGAATACAGACGTACGTTATAGAGTACTATTTATGATGTATCTAGATCATTTCCGAAGCAATCAAAATATATTTTACGTCATCTCTCAAAACAAAGATTGACAAAACGAAATTAGTTATGGAGAGTATTTTCTATATTATCAAGAGGAGGCCCCAACGTTCATTTTTATTGTTTTTATTTTGCCCTAAGATTAATTTTGTCCTAAGGTTCTCAGTTTTATTATTTTTATTGCACCCTAAGGCTCATTTTTAGTTATATACCAAAAATATTTTTTGGTAGAAAAAGGCAGTTTTTGAATAAACAAAAAACTTTACATTTTCCTATTTTACGGCTTAGCTCTGTTCGTTAAATTTTTTGACAAATTGGCAAGCAAGCAAACTTGCAAAAAAGCGCGTACTTTAAATAAGGTTTTGATAAGAAAATCAATTTTGAAAGTAGTGAAGTTTTTTTTATTAAAATTTTCGGTAAAACAACAAGAATAGCTTAAATAATGTAAACACATGTAATAACTCTAGCGCAGTGATTACAGGGTCAAATTCTGACTTACCCAGGGATCACTTTAAAGATTTCTAAGGAAAAAACTATGCTAGGTTTGATTATTCATTGGCAATTAACAACTTTTTTACTGTGTAATTAAAAATTCAAGAAATTAAATAATTTGAAAAGGAAATCTAATATTAAGTCAATGAAAAGGTGCCAATTATTGATTTTGCATTGCACAATTTAAAAACAATTTCGATCAATGCTAAGTTTATGCCGTTGAGTGATTTTGCTGTACATTTTTCATTTAAGATAACGATGACTCTAATCGCTATAAATTTCACGTATTTAAACTTCAAAAGGATTTTATACAATTTTATGTGCATAATTGTGGAACTAAACATTAATAACACTTTGGAATAATAAGTGATTTAATTGTTTTCTTTTAATATTTCTCCTGTATGGTGTGAATATCCATGAGAACACACACACACACACATATATATATATATATATATATATATATATATATATATATGTGTATATATATATATATATATATACATATATATAGGTGTGTGTATATATATATATACATATATAAATATTTGCTATACTTTTCCCTTATTAGTTTTAAAAAACAGAAATCGTTATTAAAATGGACCATCCTACCTCAGTTTACTTCCACCTTTATGAAAAGGACAAAGGAGTCATTCAGTTGTTAGCTCATATGTCTAAAGGTAACAGATGTTCTTGTTCGGAAAATGTTTGACGTGGAAATGGAAATTTTGCATTGTGACGTGGAATGTTAACTAGCATATATCTTGATGGTAATTAAAACTTATAAATATTTATAAGAAAACTTTAGAACCTGTATCTATTAAAAAAGCAAGTAATAAAATACCCATATAAACAAAAAAATAAGTCCTAAATTGTCGAGTATATTTGTAGCTTAATGTTAGAAAAAATTTCAATCGAGATATTACATTGCATAAAATACGGATATTATGTGACAATCGATGAAAGTTTAGTGAAGTTTTCATTCAAAATATCAAATATATCCATTATCTGTAACGTGTTTAACATAAACTACATTGTCTATACTTATTTATAATAACGTCATACTTATTTATAATAACGTCACGAGAAGAAAACCGTGTAATTCCATTTTTATCTGGTATAAATCCTGTTTCGTAATGATAAACCTGCCGAGTGGGATAAATTTTATTATTAACAACTGACTAAAATTCTTATGACACTTTGTTTATTACGTGGGTGTAATTTCTCATGAGAGGAACATTTATGTCGAAGTAACAACAATTGTTCTAAGGAAATATTTTCCGGACAAATTAAAGTGGAAAGCGGTCAACTCGATTTGGAGACTAAGAAAATACACTAACCCTCGAACGAAATCAAAACCTGAAATTTCATAAGAAACTTTATTCTCATTTTGATTTATTAAACTACGACACTAATAACCTACATAAAAGTAGGAAAATATTAAACAAAACTTACATTATTGCTTCATGTATTTTAGCCATAGTTGTAAATTACCATCTTCATTCAAGATATGCAGAAATTAAATAAACTTATTGCATATTTAGCATTGACATTTATAATATTAATATAAAAATACATTTTTGCACTTATTTCTTATGAAAATCTTTCAATTGGTCGTCAAAATTATGAACATGAAATTAGTAGGAACGAACAAGTATTTAATTCATATCATAACCTACTATTGCCCATAACATAAAGTGTAACAAATCCCAAAACTTATGAGATTAGACCCATTATATATAGAGAAAAAAACTATTTTTTGCCAACATAATTTAAAATAAGAATATAATATTTTAACCATATTACAATACTTGCGCTCAATTTCGCGCCTTCCGTAAATTAAATTATTATTATTGTAATTTCGAGAATAAATATTTTACACTATACATTTAATTGTGTGGAAGGGATCTTTTATAACAATATTCAGATAGAATTTGAAAAAAATGTACTTAGTATGGATCGTAAAATTAAATAAAATCTTAAATAAAAATAATTTTGTTTATTTATAAATGTGATACACTGAAATAGTTTCTTTGTGTAGTTTTGGTTTGATTAGATTTGCTCCATGTGAAAGACCTCTTAATAAACAATATAATGTACCTATAGCCGACACTACGACGATACATTTTCCAAACACATACACTAGCTTACTAGCGTGAGTTTGTCACAGTCAAAATACACGAAAGTTATCTAAGCTAAGCTCAGTTATCGCAAAACGATTACTCGCTTCTATTTATATTCGATATATATTTCAGCGAAATGTAGTTATTTCAATAAGCGTTACTCGCTATGTCGACTAATATTCAATAAGTTATTCGGCCCCAGCATGCGACCCTGAAGTAATTTCGATCACCGGATTGTTTGTTCTATCCGTTTGGCTTTCCATCGATTTATTTTTTTATAATATATCTGAGTATTTGCGGTGGATATAACCCTTGAAATATTTACTTCAAATATTTATTGTTATTGCAACTCGATTCAATTTCGCATCGCTTTGTGGTATTATAATTGAGATGGAAAATCATAAATAAATTAACAAGTTCTGTTTCATCTAAATGAGACCAATATTGTATTACAGTACATTTGAAATCAATATTTTTTTATAAATCGGCAAGTATGGAACAGATGTTTATATACGAGTTTTCATTTGATACGTCCCAGTAAAGAGAAATCAATATGCACCCAAACTTAGAAATAGTTATACAATGCTCTTTGCATATTTCACGTGTAACTGGAGGCTAACGATAACTATCGCTCACGATCCTAAGAGTATCTCGTGACAAGAATGCTCGTGACAAGATATATATATATATATATATATATATGCTAATAATTTTATGATAAGTTTTTAAATTCAAAAGAGAACACATCCAAATATTACTTCAAAGGTTTAAGAAAATTATATTACTAAAGAGGTTTTCATTTCCTGATTGGTAAAATAATGAAAAAGTGGAACTCTATTTTAGTCATCATGTAGTTTATGTAAACAATTTTATATCTTCCACTTGGTTTGGTACGAATCTAAAGCAGTATAAAATGGAATATCCGTTGGCATCTTGTCAGCTACCGGTAATGTACTGGATGCAGTATTTATGGATCTTATTAATATTTTGTTATAGGTCATTCTTACACCCGACTTCCCGAATTCACCTGGGCTGAATAAGTTATAGACGGATTTCACAAAATTCTAACTTTCATTCAACAAAAACTCTGTTATTTTCACTATCTCATTGAATTTTTCCGATAAAGGTCAATACTGACAGCTTGTATGAACTAATATTGAAAGACTTATCAGCAGTATCTAGTGTTAATTATATATTTTTAATTGTTAGTTCTAATATTTTGCTCTAATCTGCGATAACTAACTCTAAATTATTATTAAAGACACAAATTAATACGGCAAGAGATAAAATTAATTCCGAAAATAATAAATGTAAATGGAAAGAAAATTTAGAATGTTTGCGAATACGAACATAGCCTTCAAATTTTCCGGCGTACTGGCACTAGAAAAGAGTTCATACTGAATGCAACTGTTTTGACTAATTGTTCGTGAGAATTAAGAGTTGCTGAATGGGTGGGAGAGAAAATTCTGAGGGAAGTATACTGTACGATCAACAGTTTGGGCACATGACGTATCCGCACTAGCAAGGAATTTTACAAACAAGCGTTTTCGGTGGCCGGTGGACGAGTGGAGCACACAACGGAAGTGTGGAAGGCACAAAGGCAGAAGGAGGCCAGAACGACTGTGAGCACTATGGTTGGATCATATTGTCGGCGGCACAATGGCGCCGGGCGTGCGGGTCTGAGGGACGCGTGAGAGGAATCTTGCAGATTGGCGTGATGTAGGGGCATAGATCTAGGTACTTCATGGACTGTAGCATCAATGATGATGATAACGAAACAGCTGTTTTGCGTTTGACTTTTTCCTAATTAAATAAAGTATATTTTTATGTAGAGAAAATCCTTTTTTGGTTAATTCTCAAAAAACTCATTAAAATATTCTAAGTAGGAAATGGCGTGTTAATAGATTTTCAGTAAGCTTTCTTGGGGTAACCTTACAAATTATAGGTTTGATTGACTTTTTTTCCAAAATATTCCGTAATATCTTAATATTTTATATGTTGATATAACTTTTTAAACAAATTATGCTGATATTAAGCCAAATTAAATAATTTTTTTTTCATCAAAAATCTTATTTTTAACAGTTTGACTTTATAAAATAATAGCTATAATAATATACTTGGGCAAAATTTCACTTAAACAATTTTTTTACAAAAAGAGTGATCTTGAGGTCAATAAAAGAATATCTCCCATCGAAATAACTTAAAAGTTATGTAAAATTCTTGAACCAATATTATTTTAATCATAAAAATTTATCATTGAGGTATTATACATGAAATACCTTATACTCCATAAGTTGTGATGAGGAAGTTTAGTGAAGTTCGTTATTATCCAAGTTATCATTGTTTAATTCAATGAATTATTCTGAATACTACCGATTTATTTCAATTTTATGGCATACTTATGGCATTTGAATATCGTTTTATTACAGCACTGAAAAATACGTTTAGTTGTGAACTATTTCCATATTTTACAAATACACGGCCTTAAATTAAATCTAAAATAAGTCCAAATACACAAAAATCAACAACTAATGACTCATCAAACAAACAAGACAGCGAGTCCTCTGTCTCAAGGAAAGAAAACTTTTCCTCCAAGGTTGTGAATTTGTTGGTGTGGAACCATTCATCAAATAGTTCGTATGTTATTCAATAAAATTTTGGATTTTTTATAGATAGCTTTGAAATAAATAAGTATGAAATTATAGAATGGTATTAAACAGCCGACTCGTTATCTAACTTTAATTTCAAACTTATTTCTATTTGAATAAATAGAAATAAGTTTGAAATTAAAGTTAGATAACGAGTCGGCTGTTTAATACCATAGTGTTTGGCAAAATTATAAAAAAATTCATTTTAGGCCATCGCGAAGTAAAATGAACATCCAAATATAATGGGTAAGAGAAAGGAAATATTATGATTTGTTTATATCGGCTTGTTGATATCTGTCGTCGATTCGTCACTTTGTTTTCCACAATCACTTATTATAAGCGTTTACAATATCTATAGTTTCTTCATATCTTTTTGAATGAACTCAATACACCGAAGTTGAATTCAAAATGAAGTTCGTTTAAATTAATTTTTACATGTACCTTTTTCATTTTGATTTTTTATTTTTGTTAAATATCGATATGAGATTTAAAATATTACTCGTACTTGTCTAAATCAACCACTTTTTATATCGTATGTTTATAATAACAACATAATAATCCAATACTGACAGCTAAACGTAAAAAATATTTCGCGTTCGGGAGCAACGCATTTTGCTGCAAATAATTGTACATCATTAGCTCCCGAGATGATTAGCGAAGCCGGCGCTATGATTTAATAGGAGCTGCGCCGCGAAAACCAACAGCGCGAACCGACCGCTCGGTGATAAATGCTTTCCATGGTTTTTTTACCACGTATTTATATTTTCTATATTTATATTAAATCATACCTAATCAAACTGAGAATAGAGCCTATAATATTTGAGCACAAAATGGGTTGACACAATATTATTTTTGCAGTTATATTGCTCCAAAATGGCGTCGATTTCCAGCTCTAGTAAGCAAAAAGAAAATTTAACTTTTTTTTGCTAAAATTAAACCCATAAGTAAATTGTTTTCAAAATGAATGTGAATAAAAGTGATTTTAATGTCATTCAATATACATAGAAATTTCAACGTTTGAGCAAGGTATAAAAATTATATTTCATTTTAAAGAATATTTTAATTCCATTTTATTGTTATTTTATTTACGAATGATTAGAAGAACTTGTTTTTTAAGTTCGCATTAAAATTTTTAAACTGTTCTTCGAATAACAGAAAAAAGTCACAGAATTTCCAATGATCAGATAAATCAACCGTTTATAGTAAAATTTAAACGAAAATGACCTGACAAGGATCGACGTATGGCCCCACATAAATATGTTTCTTTTTTTTATTATATCCTCTAAAATGGATGCACGTTTTATCATACATTCATTGAAAACATTTCTTTAAATAAATACGCTTACCAGGTGTCTTCCATTTAACTGGTTTAATGCGGACGTGTCTAAGATTTTTATCGCATCATCTTTACGAGACAAATATAAAATGTTATTGAGAGCAGTAATTTGATACAAAGCAATTAAAAGGTGTTACAGATGGAGTTTAAAGTCCACGCGAACGTAAAAATTGCCTCAAATGATACTTTTCAATGTGTGTTTTCTTAAAAACAAACTCACAAAAAGACTTTCATTGCAGGTCATAATGTTAAACACCGAATAATGTGGCAAAGGTGTAAGGAAAAAGGGTCATCCTTACTTTTTATACTGTTGTCGCAGGTGCGAAAATGAAAATGTTTTCACGTGACATTCCGCTGCGTACGTAACGCTCGCTCATAAAAAAGGGAATGATGATATTATTCTCATACTGCGTCGAAGTAGGCATAAAGTTGTATCGAAGTAGGCATAATGTATCGAAGTACGCATAAAATTGTTTGCGTATTACGTTGTATATTAGCATACAGTTCCGTACACTTACTTAAATTAATAGCGGGTCTTTTTTTTGTATGGAATCTGTGTATGTAATCTGTGTTATATTACTTTTATTGATTAGAAAAATAAAATTACTTCTCTGATAATCTCACAAAGAGCTGATATGAATTAAAATTGCTGAATTTAAATTGCTGATGTGAATACTTACGTCCCTAATTTTTATTTTTTGATATATAACAGACATTTATTAACGAATTTGTATCAACAATCCTGTAAAAAAATAGCAATAAAATTATAATCGAATACTTAATATTTAGGTGTCAAAAGTTAAATTTTAATACATTCTACCAAAATACCTTCAATCCCATTAAATTCCAAAAGCGATACTTAAAATAAATTAAAACATTAGGACGATAGCTTTTCAGCAAATCTATTTAAGGCAGGGAAGAAAAGTCAAAATTTAAATCAGACACAGCTTCTTACTGGTTACACGCTCACCGAAGACCAGCAGGAAGCGTCAACATAAACTCAAATAGTCTTATTCCATCAAGTAGTATTATTCCATCTCAAGTAGTAATATTCCATCTCAAGTAGTATTATTCCGTCTGACCATATTCTTAACTCACATTTATTTATTTTAAGACTGTATTACTTTCTTGCGCAACACAATATTACTGTTCGGAGTTTTCATTTCATATTATTCTAATTATATTCTTAATTTAAAATTGATTGTTTTTATGTCAATATTTTTTCTTGCGCAACACAATGTCACTGTTCAGGTTTTCACTTAAAATTATTTTATCTGACCGTATACTTAACTGAAAATTAGTAATTTTAAAGACAGTGTATTTTCCTTGCGTCTCATTCAGGCCTCATAATATTACTTTTCACTTAATATTATTCTACCTGACCATATTCTTAACTCAAAATTAAACATTTTTCAAAATTCCTACAAACCAAGTGTACAACGTTTTCCTCTTTAAATCAATAGTCAAGTAGTAAATTTTAAAGTGGTTCTGAGATTCTGTTTAAGTAGTTTTCATCTCTAATTGAGTAATAAAATCACACGTGATCCGATTGATGTTAATTCATTAAAACATTAATTAAATTTTCAGATTTAGATTTTTAAGCTCTCTCACCGCAAAAAAAACGGGACCCCAATAACATAACTCACGTGTATATCTCAGAAATACTTTGATTTAGAAACTTGATATTCGTCAAATTCATAAAAGTTATTAACCCGCATATATCTGGATAGGTAACACTGAAAAACTATATGAAAATCTTAAAGGCGAGGAAGTACGAGGGAGACGCAAATTAAGTACAGGATTTTTTTTCAAATCCATTTTATAGTATAAAGTATCATTTGATAACGCCAGTTATAAGACTTCTAAAATATTGATTTATAATTTAATTTATTCCGATGTAAAACAAAAAAATATCCCTCATTTTCGGAACCACTAAACTTAAAATTAAGAGAACAGGGTTTGAGAAGCCTACACTATGATTATAAAAAAACTCTAATGACGAATCCAGAAGTAATAGTTTGTAGCCAAACCACAATTGAAAATTCTGATTGATTTTATTTGAAATTTGCTTTAAATTATGCATATTTAATGTGATATCGACATTAAATCCCCACTTATGAGAAAAATTGACGTAATATACATGAATTTTTTTTGGATTTTGGTATTTACCAATTACTAGTTTTAATTTTGTGATCCTGAAGAAATGTATGCATAAATGTGATCGTAATGTGATAAATAACTATGATGGTATATATAATATGAACAAAGCGTGGCTATAGATAGCATTCCACTAGTTCTGTAAATGCATTTTATGGGATAAACGACTTGCCTTTAGTTTCAGCACTCTTTGTTTTGTTGTGTTTGCGGATTATAATTTAAAACTCCTCTTTGGAGGTAGACAGCAAACTTTTTTGTGACCTATTCCAAAGCAATATCGTCTCAATAAATCAATGAAACTCGAATAGTAAGCCGCATTTCAATGTAACAACATATACAATATTGGCGCACCCCCACTTAAATGCCTTCTTTACGCAGAAAAATGCGCTAGATAAAGCTGCGCTGTTCATTTATACTGCGCGGTGTTCGTTTGTGAAAAAAAATTTCGATCTCCTAAATGTTCCGAAGATGATGGTCTAGAAACCGTTCACCATTTTGATGTGTTGTTCTACTGACTCCACCAAGTACGCATTAAAATTGGTAGCTGATCCAGTTTACACCAGGGTAGTGTTGGAGGTGTAAAAGTTCACCCTTTTAGTATAATATTCTATATAACCCCCCCCCCCCTCCCCGTATCCAAAATGGTGATCAGTCTTGCATGCTCCATGTAGTGTAAAATAGTGACCGGTACTTACATGCTGGTAACACGCCGGATCAGCCACCGCTTCTGGCACTTGGTGGAGTCGGTCATTGCATCGAAAGCTCAATCAATTCATTCACCCAAGCAACTAAATCTTCTTGATAGTCCTGTCAACAATTGTAATGGCGTTTTAGAGCCGAAACCAATAAGAGTAACATAAACTCAACGCACCATGCGTGCCGTTGCACACTGTAAACAAGGCTAACAGCGCCAAATAACTTTGCGAGGCTGCGGTATTTTATCAGAAACCGATGTCGACGAAGAAACAAAATGTCGATAAACAAAAAAATGTGATTGAAGTAAGGTTGGAGGTTATTTAACCCTATTTTATTGGTCAGAATATTTTTTCAATTTAAAAAACTTTTGTCATAAAACTATGAACACAATAGTAATAAAATAACTTGCATCATTATTTTTATTACAATTGTGTTCATGGTTTTATGACCTTATATTATTTTATGTCAATTTCTAAGCTTTGCCTAATTCTAAGTAATGTGATTTGGGATCGCTGCATATACGTTTTTTTTAATATCGCTATAATATTTACAAGATTCAATTATCCAAATACCTCTTTATATTTTTAATTATGTTGCTTATATCCGACTATACTTACACTTTGCAGATAAATACGTAACGTTTTAACATCGTACTACCAGTAACTTTAAATAAAAATACCTTGATAAGTTTTATCTTATCGGCAATCTTTTTCTTTTAAACGTTTCTTTTATCAAAAATATTGACGTAATAACAATATTTTTCATTACTTTTTCTCTCATGAAATTAATTTAACTTTTATTATTTTATACTTAATTCCGTGATATTTTATAGTATTTGAAAAAAATATTAATTTATTTGCAGTTATTATAAATATTTCAATGAGACTATTGCAGCAATTAGTTCACTGGTAGTTTCTAACTTTTTATGTGCATAGCGATCTCAAATGGATAAATGAGTTACGTAACGTTTTAATACTATTGACACCGAATTGTTTCAGTATGACCTCTAGAAAAACAAAGTACTGTATTAGAACATACATTTAAAATGATTTAAGGAAACACATCTTGTCGTACTCTTCGGAAGTATACGCTTTACCAGCGTGTATATCACATCGTCACATACTTCATTCAACTGGCATTAATTTACGATGCGGCAAAGGCAGACAGCGAAATTTCATTAAGGGAAGTTATAAATAAAACGACTTCAACAGGCGTGTCTCATCGAACCAGCCATTGTTTCTGTCGCTGGTCACGAGCAGAAGAGTTCAATACTCTGAATATGTTTGCTGTACTTTGTCATCCATGGTAATTTTGTGCCATTTTTTATTAAGTTTCTTTCATGAAACCATTATATTTGTACAATATGTCTTAAATTTAACTGATAATTTAGGTTATTCTACTTAATGATTTATGCAACAGACTTTCATTTTTTTCTTACAACTCATAATGTTTATCTAAAGTAAAATAGAATCGTTTTTATAGTTGATATGAATATTTAGTAATCGATAGTGTAGTGATTGACTACATACGAAAGGCACATTGCACATCATTTTTAAGCTTAATACTTAATAAACGAACCTTAAACATGAACAATTGTGGACAGAACTCGATATCCTTTTATAAGATATATCTAAAGGTATAACATCTGGTGTTCATTATAAAATTAAACGTTTTATCTTGTGAAAGTCTGCATTAGATTTATTACTAGAATAAAGCCATCGATATTTTGTAAATTTAAAGACAATATTTTGATAAGCTGTATTTCCACTAAACCAGGTCAATGTGAACTAGCAGTATTATATTACGCTGAGTTTATTAGTGGCTTTTGTTCCAAATGATTTTCCTACAAATTTCGTAAAACATAGTTTAAGCTGCGACGCGAAATATTTGGTTTTTGGTACAAGCAGGTTCTAAATGACGTAAACCGAGTACCGCGTACGATTAAAATGTTCAAGAGGGCAGGGAGCCTACTCGAAAGAATTTTGAATATACTACAAATGTAAGCACTTGGATACATAACTTTCTGTTTAAATACGTTTTTTAAATAAATGAGCCGACGCTTGACTTTGCAATAATGACAGGATTTGCTAATAAAGATCGTGAAAATCTACCTTACATTGAAACAACTCTAACCAAAATAGAAACCGATTCCTCTTAGCCGTTTCCCAAATATAATTAAAACTTGCTCCCATATCTTCATTTGATTTCAAATGGATTATTTTATAAATATTGAAATATATCCATCCGTTTTGAAGACTGTGCAGGTAGCTTCTATTCTTAAGTCCGATACTAGACACGATATGAAAGATTACTGAACTTGGGGAGACATATACATACATACATTACACATTTAAATATGTGATTGAAAGCTGGTATGTCTTCCGCTCTTGTCGGCTCTGTTCAAAAAATTGTCGGCTGTCATATGCGAGAACAAATTCATTGTTCACTTCACCTGCCTAAAGCGCACCGAAATATTCTTCCTGGTTTTTCGCCCACTTACATTAATAAATACGACGTTACGAGACGTCACACAAATCTTTTCTCTCTATTGAGAGCACTAGGAATTATGATACTATGAATTATATATACATATATATATATATATATATATATATATATATATATATATATATATATATATATATAATATTTATTAAGCTGAAGATGGTATTATAAGAAAAAATAAGTTAATAAAAAAATTCAGTTTAAAAATAAAACAATAAAAGGATATTGCCGATGTCAGGTTACAGATGCCGAAAAGATATTTTTACTAGGAAATCAAATTCCAGTTAATCCGTATAATATTTTCTTGTTATTTATCTCGCATCAACAAAGCGATCCAATCGGATTAAAGACGTTATTTCATGTTTAAAGGCGTTGTTTTATGTTTCTTGAAAGCTACGATTCTAAAATAACGTAGTGTATTATTAACGTAGGCTTCATGTAACGTTCTCTTTCCCCATTTGCGCGCAAGTTTGAAGGAACTGTAACCAAAATAACTGCCTGAAAATGTTCGCATCTACTTCGACATAACTTTTAACTATGGATACTCACAACTTTCAAACCATAGAGCAATATTCCTGACGGCTTGCTGGCTTGTTAGCCTGATGATTATGCGTTAATTTGACTACTTATACACCAATACACATTTATTGTGAAACTGTTTATACGCACACACACACATATATATATATATATGCATATATATATATATATATATATATATATGTATAAATGTGTGTGTGTGTGTGCGTGTGTGTGCGCGCGTGTGAGTGTGTGTGTGTGTGTATGTGCGTATGATTGTGTGTGTATATATATTAGCTTATATATTACCTTATGAACTCGCCTCTCGAATAGTCTGCGAGCATAGAATTATAATTAAAAATGGAAGTATTTCGAAGTGAACTTAGGGGACTCGTTCTTCACGACTGTCGTTTATGGTGAAAAACTAGCGAAGTATAAAGCCATTTATACACAACGATGGGTAAAAGTATGCCCTCATATGCCAAGAACTGGTTCCAAAGATTCAAAGAAGACAATTTTGACCTGTTGGATAAACCCCATTCAAAGCGACTTCCTACAATTGAAAGAGACTCAGCTTAAGTTCGCGTTGTTTGGCAGAGCCGTTTTCATGCTCCTATACTGCAATCGTGAAAAAAATTCATGCTTTGAGAAAGAAGTGGAAATATTCCATTTAGCTACCACATAAGTTAACACACTTTCAACTTCAGAGGAGAGCTGATGTGTGCTTGGAACTATTGAGTTCCCATGTACCAACGAGATGCTAAAGAATTTGGGTACAGGAGATGTAATATAGGTGGCTTATGTTAATTTTTAGCGTAATAGCCAGTGGCTAAGAGCTGGAGAAAAATGTGTACTTAGACCAAAATATAATATTGGACAAGTTATAATAATGGACTTTTGAGTGCATCGTGGGTATAAGTGGAGTCATTCATTGGAAACTCTTTCAAGCTACACAATTATAACCTAAGATTTATTAACAACTAAACAACAATTACAGCTAAGTTTTATTGTGAACAATTCAAATCAAACTAAAATTAAATTTTCACGTAGCAAAAGTAACGCGTGAAAAACTACATTGACTTGGATGGGGTATGCTACTTCACCCACCGTACTCTCCAGATCTTTCGCCATCTAAATACTATTTGTTTCATTCTCTGTCTAAGAATTTACGTGATAGATAGGAAAGTCAAATCCAAATCGAACTTCCCCGGTTTTTCAATCAAATAGCCAAATAATTTACAAGGATGGAACTTTGGCTCTGCCTACATGTTGACGACAAGCCTTGGATGCCGATAGTGCTTATGTAATTAACGAATGATTTTATTGACTACATGTAAAATTTTGTGTGTACAGATGATTAGAAGTTGCCAACATAATATATGTACACACACACAGACACACACGCACGCACACACACACACGCGCACACGCGCACAAGCCCACACGCGCACATGCGCACACGCGTACCCGCGCACACGCGCACCCGCGCACACACGCGCACACGCAGCGACTGTAGCGAGTGGAATACAATGTATTTATTATAATATTTATTACAGATAAACATTACGTATAGTATTCTGAGTATAATTTAAACACCGGTGAATAAATGCATGTACAAGGCGAGGATATGATACAGACGCAAACAGTGAATGAATAAAACGAATTGAGTCGTTATATTCGTCCAACGTCTTTTACGTTTTCATGACACATATTGAACATGGTAACTTTTATATACAAATATTAAGAGACACGTCTAGTTAGATTACCAAAAATTTGTCTTAGTATTTTTTCATATTAAAAATCAATAAATATAGTATGCTATTATTTAGTTATTAAAGAAAAATAAATGTCCTTAATGTCTCATTTTTTAAATATTATTAAAATAGGGTTTTCTTTAAGAGGAAAGAAATTTGTTCACACACAAGTCCATAGTAAAGAAAAAAAGAATTAGTACATCTATTTCCGAGATATTTTGCCCATCGATTGCAAATTTTAAAAATGTAATTTCAAGAAAGACTATTTTGAAGTTTCAAGTATCAGAGTTAAAATCGCATATTCCATAGATATTATCTTGGCATTGTAATGTCATCTTGGATCTTTATATTTGGGGAAACCATATTTTTAACATCTACCTTATTTTAGGTTACAAGTTTTTTTATTTGTCTCTATTTGTGTATTTTTTTAAGGACTTTATGAGGTTTTCAGATTTATCAGAAAAAAGTACAAAAACTATAATATATTCGAAATTAACATAATAGTCTCTTCAGGTCAAACTCAACCACTATCCCTAAAGTAATAAACATGCTAAAATTGCCTACGATCTTTTATCTATGCAAATGAATTTATGAGAGTAAAAAAATACTATAGGATAAATTAAAATCCCCGTTAAATAGAGACAACCCACCTGACGCGGCTCTCTGGCGCTACCTGTTTTTGGAGCACGTTTTAAAATTCTTTTTTCTTTTTAAATTTTGACATATACATGAAACTTCAAGATATATCCCGAAGATGTACTTGGATAAAAAATTTCCAATTTTTCTACTTTTAGAACTTTAACACCCCTCCCTCCTTGAATGAGATATATGTATTTTATTATTAGTAAGGGAAGTAAGTCATTTAGACCGGGGACGTGGTTCAAGCTGAAATCAATAAAGTTCCCACTTAAAGACTACATGTGTGCACGTAATCTAAATTCCTTATAAATCATGTTCGAAAAGTATAATATTATGTAAAGGAAATGGAATTGCTTGTCTAAATAAAATTCTTCGTTCACTTGCGACATTCCGACCAGACTTTAAATATTTTCCAGTCACATGCTTGTGCTCAATTCCGTCGCCCTGACGCGATCACTCATTTATTACTTCCCTTGAGTTTTTCTTTCCTTATAAAACATAATATAAGAAGCCTATTTTTATTACATTGTTATATGACATTCATTGTGCAACATGAATGTAACACCCCGTTAAAAGTTTTGCATACATTTTTATTCATTTAATACGATGCACTTTTGCCAATAAACAATCCAACCGTCGAAGTACATTTCATAGTCAATCAGCCCCTGTATATAAATACTTGAGCCGAAAAATCTGCTATGCTCAAATTTAAAAAGAGTCATATTTAGCAAATACGGTGCTACATCGGTGACAAATAAAATATTTGATCAGCAAGTAAAAACTGTATGAAATAATTTATGTGATTTGTGTATAAACTATTATGTAATGTGTATTTTCGTTATGATATGAAACATACGAAATTTTCTGAAGAGTTTTCTCTTAGGGTATTTTTTATTCCACTTTTAGGAAAGCAGCAAGGTTCACTTCCATTAAGCTGTCCATTTCTGGATATTACTGGCCTAATTTAATTTGTATTACCTTTCTACAATAGTAGTATGACTTTATCATTATCATTTGTCATAAAGAAGTTTGCAATTAACGAGCTAGAGAAGGCGAAGTAAATGTGGAAAAGGAAGCAAATGAATTGAATTAGGAGCAGGTCTCTCTTAGGTCATTTCAATGACTTACTATGTATTTATGTTTAAAGTACTCTAAATTAAATTGGCTAAGAATGAACTTAAATTATCATTCCGAATTTTTTTCAACAGTTAAATGATGTTTCATTTGTGGTAACGACATTCCACACGACATTACAGGTTGCAAAACTGATAAATGACGCTATTTGCACAGGATAAATAATTAGGATTTCATACAAAAATTAAGTTTAACGATTTAACAAACTAGATGACGTACATGAATAAAAAAAACATTTTGCCACATTACACATCATTAACTGCACGAGATTTTAAAGTCATGCGCTCACTAATTATTTCGTACTGTATGTATAGAATAGAATATTAATTGAAGAATGACCTTCACGCCACATGACCTGGCATGGTCATTCTTCAAGGACAGCGACCTGTGAACGCTTGATTAACAAATAAGGGGCAATAGACATTAAAGGACATCTATTACTGGAAGCAAACAACCTACAATTACATCGTCAGTTAAAAAAATTGAAACTACTTGGCATAAAATGTAACATTGAATCGAATGCAATGTGAAGAAGATGAAATTGCTCGTCCACATCCACACATTCGCTCGCCGCTACTTCCACAATTTTGTTCTTGGGTCAAATTTATACTAAACCTATTTTTTTAATATATTAAGTTAAAAAATCATATTTACAGAGTAATCTGTAAAATTTGGCATTTTTAAGCTTGATTTAGATTAATCCAAATGGTGAAATATATACACGCACATCGATGGTTCGAGTTTAATATTAAATTCATGTATATATATACATACATATATATATATTTATATATATATATATATATATATATATATATATATATATTTATAAATAGAAAAAAATTATGTTAAATTAAATAATTATTTTAAACCAACTTTTACAAGAAAACAAGCCATGACCTGAGATGTATGATATAGTGTGAATAAATCAGTACCTATTAAAAGGAAAATAACTCAGTGCATGAAAATTTTATTAATTTAGAACACAATGTTTCAATCAATTCACGTGATCACAATACATTGGAGCTATGCGTCTGTGTACGATATGTTCTAAAAATAGCACCACCGTAAAACGATGAATTACAGACACAAAAGTAATGGAAAAAGAATGAAAGATTGAATTTAACAGTTTAAGCCGATTTAGAATAATAAAGAGATAATTTATGTCAAATTCTCATTTTAGTCAGACTGAAATAAAATAATTGTAGTCATAATAGTAGAATTTTATGACTACAATTATTTTATTTCAGTCTGATGAAACAAACAACGAGTGTAGTGCTATAGATAGTCATTTCATTCATTATAATTTATATGTTCCGATAAGATGACAGGTTTATTTTATTTTTTTTAACGTGTGTTACAATATTTACGTTTTTTTATGCACTCTATGTTATTCAATATTTGACTTTTACCGTCCTTGATAAGTCTGCACCCGCTACACGCTACTACATATTTTTTATGCAAAATATTGAGTAGTGTCTAATTGGTAAAGATATCAGGAATCACTATTTTTTTAAAGTTCTTGTACAGACATCAAGTATTTAAGAAGAAATTTTTTTGCATTTTTATAGAGGACAACGTTACTTTTCTGTTTTATAAAATTTGATTTTAGTAATTCTTAAATTCATAAAATGTACGTCAACTGAAACATATCTATGTTAGTACTCTGATATCATGTTATTGGATTAATTTAGAAGCAAAATATATGAAGGATATTATTATACAGCTATAGAAATGGTAATATTACATAACTATATGAAGGATACTATTATTTAAAATGAATATAGGCCTTTTTTTAAATAAGCGTTTCTCTAAATCTTGGGATTATTGTGGATTTATTTTTTAAACCTTTCTTTAACTTAAATCAACGTAAAACAGTCAGCGTCCTTCCCATTATTATATCAAGGATTATAATTTTATACGTTAAATCACTCTGAAGCAAATCTTCAAAGTTTTTATTTCAATTTTGAAAGATACCAGCCTTTTTATTATAAAAATTGTTATGTTTACTACTTAAAAAGTGGTTCTAAGTTTACTTTTGCTGTCAAAGTACTTACATTTACATTCAGATCTTAATTAATATTATTTAAGATTTAAATATAAATGTAAAAAAAACTTAATAATTTTCCATTTGAATTCCCATTATATATTAATAATTTTCCATTTCAATGAAATGAGTGGTTTTCTGTGTTTTCAGTTATACATATTTTGATAGACTAATTAATTTTCAGTCACAAGACTATAATTTATAATCAAATTAAAAAAAGACGAAATTTTCATTTCGACTATATTTCTTGCATGTTGTTTTAAATCTCAGGTATTTATCAACCAATTTGTATGATGCTTTTTTTTGGAAGAGTATACTCTTATTAATATCCTATATTCGGTGCACATGAAAATTGAAGATATGCCATAGAATTCTTCAACAATGAATAGGGTGGGTGTCGTGATTGAGTGGTGTCGTTAACTGCGTATGAATAGCGTAGGTGTCGTGAACCAAAGACGACCTGAATTTGTTCTTTAACAGAAACAGGGTAAAATGATGGTGTCAGCAGGGGTAACAGAAATTGTTCAGGGATGAGAATTAATCGATTTCGTACTCGTTTGACCTGTCTTTTATACAAAATCTTTCCAACTTTTGTTCCCGAAATTCTGTGGCTGCAAGTATGCCATGAGTCTTGAAGATTAGTCGTTTTCTTATTATTATTGTGTGTTTAAGGATAGACTCTATCACTGACGTTCAAGTTCAAACATCTTAGCTGATGCTGAGGTACTGCCTATCTAAACCGTGGGGCTTACGGATATGTTGTTTTCAGATTAGTATTGTGGTGAATTATTTATTAATATTATGCTAGAAATAACCGTGTTGTGTTGCATGGCAAAATGAATAAAGTTTGAGAGATTGTAGAAATTATATTTCTCAAAAGAAGAACTAAATTTACTTTCTTTTCTGTTTTTTTAGCATTCACGTCAACGGGAAAAATTTTAACATAATTTGTTTAAATATAAAATAATAATATCTATATGTATATATATATATATATATATATATATATATACATATATACATATATATATATATATATATATATATATAATTCATTACAAAAATATTTTCCCATTAACACTTTCATCTTTTTCTTCCAGGGTGCACCCTGAATTTGATTATGCTCTAGTTTAAGAACTTGATGAGATTATTTATAAAGGCTTTACTTAACAGGAATTATCCCAAAGATGAAGTATGTTAAATTATGTAATTTTTAAATTTTCTCCAAATGACTTGATAATCGCCCTAATAATAGAAACAAAAAAAGGTTTGTATTCTAATGTATTGTTTCAAAGTTTTTAAACAGAGGCTCGCACATAATGGCGATTACTAATGTTAACATATTCGAGTATATCTTAAAACTACGTCATATTAGAAACAAATATTTAGGAATCAATAGAATTTTCATGCAGTCAATCCAAAACAATCGATACATTTCAGTTTTATTTTGTTATAAAATTTAAAGAGATTTTTCTCTAAAACCGAAGGAAAATAACAACTACATAAATATAACATATTTTAGTAGTTTCATTAAGATACTTTTTGCAATTATAAGATCTTAGAGGTTAGCTCCAAGAATATAAAAAAAATATTTTAAGGAAATTTTTATTTGTCAATCAATTTCTTTATGATGTAAGATCTATTAGAAATTTATCCAAATTGATCCTTTGATCCATTAAGTTATAAAATTTAATTAGATTGTGCAAGAATAAACCATTTCATAAATATACCTTAAAGGTTTGAGGCAACTCCAGGTTGACAACATTTTTGGAGATATTACATTACAAATATAATAATATATTTTGTATATTTTGATGCTCGGAAAACCTATATATATATATATATATATGAGTATGAATATAAACATATTTTTTTTAAGGTTCCCCTAAAGAATATTTGTGGATTATTCGTTGTAGGCGACAATGTGAAGCGCCGGATGTCGGGATATTGTAATACGGTGGGACTACTTAATCGTCCTAACTTCCTGTGCCTTTGTGCTTCTTCATATTTGTTTGCGGAAATGAAAAGTTTTTTGGGTAGAGACTAACGTAGATAAAGGCGGTAGCTTCAATCGTTTCGATAACTGCTGTAATACGAGAGACAACATAATACAAAGTCGTTATTATTATTTATGTGAAAAGATAAAATATGTCTTGAATTTCATCACTCTGTAGAGTATAGAAATAAGATAGTAAGAGAATGACACCTAAATCAAATTGTAAAAAAAGAAATTCATGGTAATTATAGCCAAAAGTGCTCTAACTATAAATTACTATTTTAGGGACAATGCCAGATGATATCGAAAATAAAGCAGACAATGCAGATAAAAATGTTTTTTGAAGTTATACTTCTTTAGGCGCGTTATGAAATATGATAAGGATGAAATTTTAATAATACGGGATGAAGTTGGGTACGATGCGACAAAAAAGCAACACCCTGAAGTTGCTTACTAAACATATATTTACATAGTTTATATGACAGAGAAGTGGTTCACCGTTTTATTTTTCTGCTGGCTTTCTGTTGTAAGCCAATCATCTGCCAGACTGTTTCTAATTCAGCATATTATTGTTTGTGTTATAAATTATTGAATACTTAAAATAATAAATTAATATTGAATATATTTGGTGTTAATTTTGTAGAAATTCATTATTCACAATCAAAAGAATCTATTTGATGTAGTATTATTTCTACTTTCTTTAAGTTCTTTACCACTACCTAGGTACCTATATCACGTAGTTTCATTTAATTGTGAATAATAAATTAAAATAAATTTTCAACTTGCTCATTTCTTCTCGTTATTAATTAAATTTTATTTAAAATTATTAAATAAATTTAACAATTATATACGCGTGTTTAAATTATATTGAATGCTGAGTATTCTTTGAAATTTTTAAAATATTAAAATTAGTTTAATTAATTTTAAACTTAATTTTACAAGAAGATGCAATTTTTTTCCAACACAGTGGGAGAAAATAATAAAGTTAAGAGGGATAATTTGGAAACAGTCTGACAGACGATTGACTTACAGCAAAAAGCTAGCAGAAAAATAAAATGGTGAACCACTCATTTATGGAATTAAATTCAAAATTAATTGAATTAAATTTTATCATTTAAAAAATTTAATTAATTTATTTTGATATTAGTAACTTTTGTATAACGCAATGCAAAATAAAAGACGACGAGGTAATTGTTTTAATAGTAATTTACATTATTCCAAATAAAAAAATGGACGTTGTAATTCTGTTTTTAAAATGATTCATTTGGCCATACACAACAGTTGGAGGAGGATTTCTGGACAGAGAAGATAAGTTATCAATAGTTCTAATGGACACTTAAACGTAAATTTAAAACTATACTCCACTTTAATAGCAAGATTAAGAATCCAACGGAAAATGATAAAAAGAATTGACATACCTCTAGCTATGTTTGCTTATAACAACACGATTCATTCAACCACACAAAAATCACCTAACGAATTACACTTCCTTTGTGAAATGAACCTACCGATTAATAATAATATAAAATCGGACTATTTGTTATATATACAAAAAATATTAGGAACTACAAAAAGAGATATCTTAAAAAGAAACCTCCGTAATATAAGGATAAGTCTAAAAGACTCTAAATTAAAGGTACAGGATGAATTTTACATAACAAGCCACAGAAGAAATAAAAAGAAAAACATTTATAATGAACCCTTTAAAATAAATAAAATTACTACCTCGTAAGAAAATATTACATTATTCCAAAGGAAAAGATAGAAAAATACACATAAACGAAATACGTGTCCAAGGCCTCCGCCAGGATCCAATGCCTCAATGGGGACTTAGCAATTATAGACATCGAAAAAGTGTGAATAATATACATCGATAAGAGAGAGTGAAACATAATTTACTCCACAAAAACAAATGTCCCATACCTTGAATATCATAACCTCCAAACGGTAATAAATAGTCTAAATGAAACGGTACCTCACGTACAATATTAGATACAAAAATTACTCGATTGTCTCAACCGATTGACAACCAAGAGTCGCGCCAAAAGAGGACTAGTTAATGGACTAGCCATAGTAATAAATAAAAGCAATACAAATAATAATAGGTAACCCAGATATTAATGACTTAATAGACACAGAAAATAATTTCAGTGTAACCTTTGAAATATTGAAAAAAGAACACCGACAAATTTATAATGTATCACAACAAATTAATACAATTTTGAACGTAATATATAAAACGGAAAATAAAATAAATGAAATAACCTTCACATACAAAAGATTAAATGAAGTATGCCTCAACATAAACCAAGATACATATTTGCACAACATGGCATACTACATTCCTCTACTATATCCCAATTGCATTTAGAACGAAGCATTTCTAAAATACCGGAAATCATAAACTTGCCTAGAAACTTGTCAGCATCAGCAATTTCAAATATCTCCAAATGTAGAAATATCCTCTAATATGATAAAATTCCAATTATCTATCCTAATCCTATCAAAAAATAAATAATTAACGTGTACAATGTGTTCAAGAATAAGGAATCTTATAATTACTTTAAAGAGGTGCCATCTATTGTGCAGTTGGAAGAACCTTGATTATCAAAAGTTTTACGATGAAATTTCACAGGGCAGAGTCTACATAATTATAGAAAAACCCATGAATAATTACAAATTTTTATACTTTATATCTATTTTTTTATATAACACGTCTAAAGAAAACCATGCAAACCAATTTGTGGAGACAAATAATTATAACTGAAACGTAAAATAGTTACACTTACAACTATATATTTCATAGTGAAGTTTTAGAAATGGAAAAACAGTTCTTGTATGCATATCCATAGAGCAGCTAGTGAGATGATAATATATAGCTTTAATTTTTTTAAACGGGTGATATTCGATCAAAATGAAGTCAAAACCAAATCATTTTAAATTTAGTCGGCCACTCTAAACAATTATTAGTTTCGATTGCACAATTACAGAGCAAATCTAAAAACGATAAATGCGATCCTAAGTTCGATATTTTTATTTTATCTTATTCACTTTTAAATTTGCTGATGTGTTGATTCTATTTGTTATAATTATTTTACGTGTTTGTATAAATGACCCTGCTCGTGGACTCACTCGTGTTGTGGTTACAAACTTAGCATGCTAATACACTATTATATGAGTTATGAATGAATCGCGTAACATAATTTTATGCAGCACACATTATTATTACTTGATAAATTATATAATACAAATATAATAATTTTAAGCGTCTTTTTGGACATTTTTAAAAGTTTAGTTCCACCTTGGCTTTAAATTGTCAATGACTGACTCGAGTCTCTTTTGTTAAGCGTTTAATTTAATGACTTCTTTAATGACAATGGAACTGCCAACAAAATTTTAACTAGATGAACTTCTTCCACCACTTTACAGCCACTTGACAATATATATTCAAGTCAATATATATCATGCAGGGTCATGTTATTTTTCACTATGATGCTTGAATTTTACGGCAGAATCAAAAATCATTTGTAAAATCTGATACATTTTAAAAATTGAGAAAAAATTTTGTGTAACAATTTTATGAAAATATAGCTATAACATTGATGTTAGGAAGTGCTTTTTCGATTTTCTGATTTAGTAAGAAAATTCTATCTGTAAAAGATAACATACTAGTCGATGGATAGCATAATAGAAGCATGCATATCGTATAAATATCACTGGGTATAAATCACGGTATGTCTATTGAATATAATATATAATGAAAGAAAAATATATCTGTGCATAGCCAGAATATTGCTCAAAATAAAGACACACTTCTTGCTGTCAAATGTCAACTGCCAGCTCCTGGCTCCACTACGTATCTTTCTGTAAGTCGTGACTCAAATTTATGATATTGTGCGGAAGTAACAATTTTTTTCACTCTGCCAGTACCGATAACGTCTAAAAATTCTACGCTAATCTAATAGGTGATTCTCCAACATGAAACTCTTACAAATATATTGATAAAATAGTTTACTGTTATTATTTCTCGGCTATAAAAATCAATGTATTAGTTTTTCATATATGTGCTTTAAATGATTTGTTATTCATATCCACCAATATTATTTACAAACGTGGTTTTGTATGTTTTGAAGACAATAATATATATTTGCATTACATTTTTGAACGTCTGTGAGAAACATACGGATAACTGCTAATAGTTTCTTATGTGACGACTCACAAAAATACCTAAATTTTATAAGAAACTAGGCGCAATTGAACCATTTTCGTACCAGGTTGGAAATATATTAATTTGAAAGTTTTTCCAGCAATTTCTTAAATAGTTTAGAACTTTCTCAAACTTTCCGGAGTCTATCAGGAGCGCAGCCTTCTTCAGACTTGCTAAAACCAGTTATCAACTAGGTATTATGTTTACTTTTTCGTAACACAGCCAAATATTAATTCTAAAGATTAAACAAAAATTAAGCCTGTGGTAATTATCACCTAATCGTCCAGATGATGATTTATATTAATTATCACCTAACCCTCCAGATGATGATATATATTAATTTAGAAAAAAATAAAAAACCTTAAAATAGGGTTCGCGTCATCTGGCAGAGCAACTTTCATTATATCATATTGCGAAAGAATAACCACTTCATTCTTTGAGGAGGGAGTGGAAATATTCGGTTTATCTACGAGAGATAAGCTAACTTGTCTTCAGCTTTAGAAGAGGGTTCATATATGCATGGTGTTGGTGAATATGCTAATGTTTGACTAATGTAACTTATTGTCTAGGCTTCCTCATCCACTTTACTCTCCCAATCTCTCGCCCCTGGATGTCATATTTTTTGCGAGCGGTCTTTTCCGGTCACCCTGTAAAAAACCATGTAATGTAAAATATCCACAAATGGCTTTTATAATAAATTGTCGCAAATTTTGTTGTATTTTAACACAATCTACTAACATATAATATATGGTTGCTAAATTCAGTTCCAACTCTGACAGAGTTTGATGTAAATAAATTTTCTATGAATATATTTTTAAACAAGCGAACATTTTAATTTTAAAATTTGGTTTAAATCAAAAGCATGACCTCCTAAAATTGAGAAGATTAATAAACTGTATATTATTAAACTCTGTTATCAATTATAATTTTTTTTTGTTACATCATAGGACTTACGAAAATTTGCACTATGTGTTGCTCTTTTCACGATAAGAAAATATTTGTTACTAAAGAAAATTAAATAAAAAAACAATTTATTTTTAAGTCTCATTAACTTAATTTAGAAAAAAACCATAACTACAAAATGTGCATAAATTTTGATGTTTTGTTCTTTATAAACTTCATAATAGAAGTGATTGTGTTGCAACTCGAGGAAAGACATCACCAAGTCTTCGTGTCCCCACAGGAAATGGCTAACAGCGACCATATTCCGTTCTGATGTTTCTACCTCGTTTTACATAGATTTACAGTAATGCATTCAGTTATCCTCTATTTAATTTTACTTATTCGAGTTTATTCTTATATTCGTGTGCGTAGACGTTCAATTACTAGAGTTGCCTGGGAGTTTCAATAAAAGGCCATTTTATTCATTAAAGCGTCCTTTGTAATGAAGAAAAAGGATATTATACAGTGTAAGTTATAGTCAATTCGACGTTATTACTTAATAATTTATGATGAGGTCACTTATATGATAAGAATATCATTGGAATAATATGGATTTTAGTAATATTTTAATGGACTTCTTGAATATTTTTAACATCCATATATAAGCTTTTCTAACGAGAAAAATGTAAAATTATTCAAAAACTTAGGTAAATACTATGAAATTATTTGCGAATGAAACAAATATTTCAATGGTATAAATCGATCCGAATACAGTTATTGATTTTCAGTAAAGTCCTTCGTTGTATTTTAATTAAATCAATTTATATTTATAATTGATTAAGCGCGTTTAATAAAATGAGCACGTCCTCAAGCGACAGCCAACGCTAGCCGGCCAACATTAAATGTCTGTCGGCTAGTTAAAATGCCTCAATTGAAAAGGAATCGATAAAGTAGCGTCTTGTTATCTTTTTCGTCGTTTCCCATCGCATTTTCATTTCCTTTCTTTCCCGTGACTTCACCTTTCGTTATCGAGTAATATTAATTATCATATTTTCCAACAAATATGACATGAGCCTACAGAAAAATTAAAATTGAAAGTTCATCAAAAAGTAATTTATGATTTTTGTGTAACCAAACATTAAATATATGATATTATATATCGTAACATAATCAACTGATACCATTATAAAGAGGAATGTCGTGATCTTCAGCCAATGAGCATTCATCAGATCGTTGGGTAAAAAAAATGTAACGCACTGTTAATATTTCTCAGCCACGTTCATAGTTGCGCATATATTTCGTATCATCACGTTCATAGTTGCGCATATATTTGCTCGCTTTTAGTCATAAATGGAATTAATGAATCAAGAGCACTCTGAATTTTTTTCGTGATATTTCCATATTTAGATAGTCTTTCATACTCGCTGAAATCCATTTGTTAACTGAATAGAAATTTGTAAGCTGCACTATAATTACACCCTCGATGTTCTACATGTTCTACAATATTTAAAAAATCGCTGAAAAAAATTTGCAAGTAAATTTTTGCCAACGTAATATGAAAATGGTTAAATTGCGTTTCGTCTCTCACAAGATTTCAGTTCTTTATATGTCATCACATGAGAAAGTACAAGCAGTCACCCATAAATTTCTCAGAGACGTTCAAAATTGTGAAGTAGCGAAACCTATCATGAAAAACTTTATAATGCAAGTACCTATGATTGTCTTCATAATATATAAAACCACGGTTGTTGATTATATTCGTCAATGCGAATAACCAATCACCTAAAGCATATGTACGAAAAACGTATAGATTGATTTTTACTTTATTTAAATGATTTTGGCTAAGAAATATTAACAGTACGGTTATATTATACACAAATTTTTGAGATCAATTTTGGCCTATTGTTGTATTTAACATTCAAATGCATATATAATATACATTAACAATACATTGATGTAGGATATAATTCAAAAATATTTTGACGACGATTTAAATAACTATGGATTTGACTTAATTAATTTTTCAGTATATTTACAAGAAAAATTAACTTAAAAGCAGAGGCATAATATTCGCTAAACACAGATATCAATAGCTGAATTTGTTTATTGTAATTGTGTTTTTAAAATAGTATATTAACTGTACCAAATTTATCGGGCAAATATTACCTAGGATTCATAGAAATCATATATTTAATAGCAATCAGTTTCTGGATTAAGCGGATTAATTGAAGTGAATACAAAAATATTTACCAAATTTGGATTTATTTTTAAGTACTTCTGAATACCAAATAAATAAAAAATAGATAAGAAGAAATAAAATATGTCATCATAATAATTTATTTACTATATGTTTAGTGATACGTTATAGATTCTCAATTCGTGACAATTAGGAATAAAACCAAGTTCAAAAGGAATCTAGAATAACAACTAACTTGATGCAATAAAACTAGATTACATTTGATGCATCAGTAATGCTGCTAATGCATGCAAAGTATTTGATGTAATAAAACTAGGATACATTCTCATTCACTGCAAATAAATCGCATTCAAATGCACATGCAGCGAATCAACAAGAATTCTCCTCACAACAAATGGAGTGAATGGAAATGGCAAAACATGAGACACGGATGCAACAATAATTATGATTTTAAAAAAATATCGCTTGTTATGAAAAGTAACGAAATGATTTTATTTTTTCAACTGTTCACAATAATTTTAAAAATAAGATCATAAGGGCTGAATAAATAAAAGAATAAAAATATTTAATTATACACATCACAGCAGAATAGTCAATGAAATAGGCGAGGTTTGTAACTGTCGAACGTTTAATATAAAATCTATCTTACTTGTCACAAATCTGACTTTTGCAACTTGAATAGATGCAGTAATATAAGGTCGAATCAAATTGTTTAGCCGGTTTTAGAATATTGCAATCGCTCAAAAATTATTTACTTTCGAAGAATTCTACCCTTAGGTTATTCGGGTATTGTTTTCACTGTGTATATATATATATATATATATATATATATATATATATATATATATATATATATGTATGTATGTATATATATATATATATATATATTATCCTCCCGTACAAAAAAACGGCAGCATCGCTCCACGGTTACACGGTCATCACTTACAAGCACGATATCAATTTACAAGCATCCTTTCACTAGAATAACGGACATTATTAACATTTTTAAGCGAACAACGTAAAGGAAAACATGTGTTTCATAACATTTTTATGATTCTTCAAAACAAATATATAGATTCTAATATAGAAACAAAGATTCAAATATATAAACTTATCCGACATGTTTATTAATAATACAGACGAGAAAATAAATAGAAAATCATAAATTTCATTACATATAGATAAATATAATGGCATGTCCAATAGTCAATTCAGTCCACAGATGTTCGTCGTCTATTTCATATTCAGGCATACCCTCCAAAGTGATGGTTTGCCGTGCAGCCATATCTCGCCACCACCTGCATAATTTGGTCACGTCGCTGCATCGTGTAACGGACGTCAAGCAAATCATCGTCATAGATAAATTCATCCAACCGTGTTTCACTTGAAGCGATAATATCGTAATTCGCAGCCAATGCATACAAGGAAAAGTACATCAAACTCTCATAAGGCCACGCATATTTTTATAAAATAATCGCATCGTTTGTACATGGTGCTGTAGAGCCCGATTAGTCAAGCATCATGAGTGGTTTTTGGGTGCATTTAGGAAATATTGTTTCCCTAATAAATGTAACTTTCGGTTCCATGTAGGGTCAAAAACATAGATATACAATTTACCTTTTTGTATGCCATGCTTGACGACCTGCATAGTGATCTACGCTCTGAGTTTCTTGGAGCTCAGAGTATGAAATGGGATACGAAAATGGATGCAGGAAACTAGGTGTCCAATGGAAAATATACTACTGGAAGGAGCGTAAATTTACGTAACTTTACTAGATTTGGTACATGAAATGTACGAGGACTTCTTGGCATTGGGAAAATCAACGTTCTAGAGCAGGAGCTAAAACGATGCCGTACTACAATAATAGACCTTAGCGAGACCTACTGGAAAGAAAATAACTATTTTAATACCGGGGAGTATATCATGTACTTCTCGGGTAACGGCAATAGTAGCTTTTTTGGAATTGCCATCATAATATCAAAAGTTTGAACCTATGCTTATTAGGCTACAATCTCATAAAAGCGAGGAATATATTATAAAATATGATGGATGTTATCTATATACAGTACATATAATTGGCGTAATTATCCACATCATGTTACTCGGTGCATTTATCCATGTTATCGAGGTCTATGCTCCCACATCGTGAGTAAATGATGATGACCTTAATGAATTCAACAAACAATTTAAACCTTCAATAGCTAAAATAAAAAAATGAGAGTTTTTAATCATTCTTGGCGACTTTAACTGTAAAGTTGTTAAAACAAGCAATGATTCAGACCTCTGATACATAGCAGGAAAACATGGACTTGGTGTGCGTAACTCAAAAAAAAGATATTAGTGGAATTTGCTGCCAACAATAACATGGCCACAATGAACACTGTCATTCAGCATCACCGAAAAACGTTATATACTTGGATATTTCCTGATGGCAAGACCAACATTAGAATGACTACGTGCTGATAAGTTCTAGAAGGTGAAGCGCGATCACAAACGCACTTACTTTGCCTATAATATACTACTGTTTTAGCCATCAAATACTAGTGGGTTTTCTACAATTAAAATTTCAGAATTTTAGAGCCAAATAGACTCGCAGACGCATGGAAATTCTAGACAAAAAATATCTGTGTACTTACTTGAAATGAATAATGCGACGAAAGAATCTGATACCAATAATGCAAACTCGCAGTGGCTGTCTGCAAAGAATGCAATTAATAAATCTCAATCCGAAAGGATCACAAATGAGGAACTGGATGTCATCTGTGACATGGAAACCTATTGATTAACGTAGATTCCTTAAAGCTAAGGGTGCAAGCATAGAATAACTTGCAGACATGGGTAAAATCTGTGAAGATCAAGAAAAATTCTTTGAACTATTTGAAACTGAGAACCTGCATGAAATTTTAACTTATAACACGTTAGTTTAAACCCAAATCGCGGGTAATATATAGCTCGAAAAGAGGGGCAGTTACAGAAATTAAAGCCATAATTGAGGTTGTGGAAAGACTATTGCAGGTATTTATTTTGTAATATAAACTCGAGACCTGCAGGATAAGTTATCTACTACTACTCATCATCTCAAACGGAAGAAAGCAGTTGGCCCAGACGACATACCCATGTAAGCCTTTCAGGTCATATGAGAGGTAGCTGTTGAAATTATACATACCATCTATTGCAAGATATGGGAGAATGAGTAATGACAATCTGGATTCCGAATGATCACATTCTTTGTTATACCCTTATATAAGAAAGTATTGATAGGTAAAGGAAAATGCAATATTTTTTTTAATATGGCAGCACTGGTAAAGGTTCATATAAATAAATAATATCTTATTTTACCGTAGAACACCTTTGTTTTCAATTCAAAATCTATTAGAAAAGCTCCACCAAAACGTAGCAATTACAGGCTTATTTCTCTCATACCACACGCAAGTAAAGTAGGTCTTCATATATTAAAGACTTGATTTCAAATTTATCTCTCATCGCAAATTTCACCTGGAAAGCTGGTTTTGTGAAAGGAAGAGTGTTTGTAAAGAGTGTATAAAATAGGGTTCATGCGAACATAAAGAAACTCATTGTAGAAAGTTGAATGTAATGTATAATTGAAATGTAAAGTATAAGATTGAATAAATTCAAGTCCAAGATATGAAGGTATTGAAAGGTCGAGGCGTGCCTGCGCAGATATTGCTTATCCAGGAAGATTTATCCCGAAAGTGCAATGTGTCGGTATCAGAGAAAGTCGGTACGTTTAAGCTGCGCTGTGCTTTGATTGGTTGGATGATTGCTGTCTGCGCCTGCATGGTGGGCCTCCTTCACGGTGGCGCGAACATCCTTCGCCCCTAATAGCACAATAGGAAGAAGGTAAATAGCATGAGCTGGGAAATAGCATAACAGCTCGTCCCGTTCTCCATTTAAGTGGAGGAACATTATCCTCCTTTAGTGACTCGTAGCAAAGGTTGCCGATGCCGCCCATTGCTTGAAATGGAAAGCCTTGTAAAGTGCTATCAACTGGTAAACTGCTCATTAATTGCTCCATAACGTTAGCACGTAAACGTGTACAAAGTACGCACTGTTTTATTAAATTAGCGCTAGAATTATACTCTCCAAAAGGCCAATATTTCTCACGCACGGCACTGAGAGTTAATTGTGGGCCGGTATGCTTCAATCGTACGTGTTCATGTTCCATTAACAGCCGTGAGTTAAAGTTAAACGCTCTCTGTTAATCAAAAAAATGTTAATTTTATTTCAAAACATTATTACAATGCTTATGTCCTACTTAAATGACTACAACTGAACAATTTGTGTTAGTTCGCAGGCCTTTTATATTTGTTCTTACCTCGTAAATTTTCTTATGCATGTCCAATGCGTGATGTCGTTATCGGAGTGATCCCGGAGTTTACCTCTTCTTTATCATTGTCGCTTATAGGTATGTTCCTTTGACTCCCCCTACACAGTCTGAAGTATATATGTTTTTATAGATAAGCTAATAGACGGTTATTATTATAGTCAACGATAACATTATTCCTAATATCCAGATTAATATTCCTTGCTTAGAAGCTTGCTCGTTATATATTTTCAGTAGTGCTAGTTGACTATCCATTAGGGTGTGTCACAATGTATGGAGAAAAAAAAGTCCTTTTTATTTGCATGTAATAGTAACCAAAAGTTAGGTTTTGATGAAAATATTGAGATTATGCAAACAAAATATTTATTTTTAAATATTTTTGGCTAGCTCAGTTTGAAAAAACATAATTTTTAGACATAAATTGTAATATATGTTTAGTATACAGTTTTTTTTTATTTTTTATTGTAAAATATGGTTAAAATAGCTAAATTACAAAGTATATTAATGAAATAAATAAAAAATAATTCTTTTCTAATATTCTTATTGAAAATATAACAAACGATATTCAGCATTTTTTCATCCTTCCCGGGCTTTGACACTTGCAATAGCACCTGCAGTTTCAGTTGTTAATTTTGTACACCTCTCCACACCTCTCATATTTTTTTTCTAAATCGTCGTTTCTGAATGACGTAAAAGCGGTGGTTCCGCTTTTAGTAATTCCAGTTAATTAAGTCATAGTAATGATGGCATTCGAAGTTGATCTTCGGTATAACAAAATTGGTCACCAAAGCCTGTAGTGAGGTAGGAGCTTTGAAAACTCTTCTGCAGCTAAGTTCCCTTATTTGCTCGTCAAAATCGGTCAACGTTGCTAGCAGCGAATTTTCTGTATAATACTGCGAAATAGATGTTACGCTCAATTACTGAATGTTACGCTCAATTACAATAATCTTCTTGATATCTTCGGAGAGAAACCTTGTATTTTTTTAAGGAACCGTAAATTTCTAGCATCATCTTTACACGAGCCGTTGGATTCGATCTGAAGCCATGTTGGACGTAGGCTTTGCAAATATAAGTAGGAAGCAAACGTAATTTATTAGATGGTTTCTGAATAGAAACATATAAGCTTTGAATTCTGTTAGCAGTTGTCAGCCACCAGGCATGTGATATCCTTCCTGATTTTCATTTCGCTAAATCTCGGCTAACCTCCCCACTGGCAACAGCTAAACAAATATAGTATAAGTATCCCGATCTGTACTTCATTCATTGCTTGAAATATTAGGCAGAGAAACAAATATAGGGCCAAACTTAACGATAAGTCTATTTTCATAAGTTTTAAGTGCTTTTACAATTGGACCAGAAAAGGAGTCCAGTGGTTTCTTCATGGAAATGCTGGAATAAATGCTGCAGTGGTAACTCATTAGCATACAGTTGACAAATAATCCATTGAAGTAGCCTTTGAAGATGCTTTTCCAGCAAGATAATAAATCCACATTTTTGCCTAGTATTAACATTAATTCCGTCACAACCAATCCACACAGTGTTTCTTTACTGTGGCATTCAAAAAATCCACACAGTGTTTCTTTACTGTCGAGTGGCAAATCATATCTTCAACGATAAGCTTTGAGATTTCTGCAGATGGAGTAAGAACCATTGTATACAGCTCCTGGTTCTTGAATCATCGTTATATGTTCTTCCACAAATCTCATTGTTTGTTCTGATATGCTACATTGTTTGGTCTTTTCTTCCATCAAAAAATAATGGTTCTAATGGTTTTTTCTTTTAATTTTTAAGAGTGTTGTTCTACTTTTAACTCTTTCATGTCTAAGTTTGCAATGACCTATTATTACAGGAGCTGAATTTTCTTTCTTCATTACATCACTTAATGCGTCTGATAATATAGCGGCGCCAGCTCGGTACTACATAATATGGCGATCACAGAAATCTGAAAATTTTTCTAAATTCTGATGACTAGTTTTTCTTTTCTTAGTTTTTTTCTATAAATACTTCGTCTTCAGAGCTCTAAGTCGACTGAACGTCAGAATCAAACAGTGTAATATGTAATAGCAGTTACCGAAGTCGAAGCTTTCTTTTGAAGCTGTCTAGTGGTTATAATATCAATATTTACAATGAACAAGTGTCCTTTGGTCCTCAAGAAAAGAGCGTCCTTCAAAGGAGACAGTTTTGACCTTCTCATATTTACACGAATAAAATTTCTTACATTTGCACGTGGCAATGTCAAAGAGAAGTGTCGATTTGGAAAAAAGATATGTATCTTTTCTTCGAAATAATTACTTTTAGGTTCTCTGTTATAATTTTTAAAAATTTGCCTGTATTTCCCACAGTAAGATAGCAAAAGTTGACTCACCCTTGCCTCACTCACAGTTTAGATCGCGAAGCCTTTTTCCACACTTCAATGATACCTTGTCCAACCTCAGATGTTATACATTTTGCTGAAGGTTCTAGATTGCTGAATTTCTTCATTTCGAGGCGTATCCACTCGTAATATCTTAACACATCTTCGTATGTTGGATTAATCATATGTGTATTTTTGCGGGAAATTAACCAATAATACCTTGTACTTTTTGAAGTCATTTTGTTTAATTATTTATTTCATTCACAATTGCCCACGTAACGCACGAAGTAACTTTTTATTCAAAACAAACTTTCTTATTTCAATCTCGTAGTCTCAATGATATTTGTCACTGTCACTAACAAAGTAGGACTGGTGCTTGTTTATGGGTACTTAATATTGAACTCTGAGAGGGTAGATTCACAAATACAAACAAAGATCGTATGACTACTAAACATTAACTTATGGATTATAATATAAACAACTGTAGTATTTTGCTTTGACTTGAATTTGAGACTCAAATATGAAAACTAAGAAGTTATTGTTTCCAGGGGAAACAAGATTTTTTCGGAATTTTAATGGCGTTAAGCGAGTCAAAGCCGACAACAAAACGCCAAATTTTAAATGCAGTTTTTCATTAAAGAAACAAGTGCAACTTTTGAAAAGCATTACATATCATAATTCGAAAGATGAATAAAACGACGTACCTTACTATCCACTGAGTTATCCTGAATATTCATTATTATAGGATAATTATTTTCTACTGCTATTCTTCATAGTAGACCACTTCCATGTCAATGTTACTTTCACTGCATGTACAATCTTGCGTGTTGTGTAGGAGTGATCCTTTGGCGGTAGATTATGTGTGGTAGCGATATATCTTGTATCTTCGTTTCTTCGTCTTTATATTGATACTATAAGTGATTGGTTATTTTCACCTTGAGATGATGTGGACAGACGACCAATAATTTTTCGCACATGTTCTTCCTTTTTATAACACTTTCTTGTACTCAGGTTTTGACTGTCTTTAAAAGTACAAATATTTAGAACACATTCTTTTAATTTATATACCTGGTCATATCGTATAAAATATTGCCCTTTGACTGTATTCGAAATTAAAATGAAACACAATACCAAATATGAAACACAATACCAATATCATCATAACTACGAAACCGTTTGATATATCATGATGAAATAAAAAAAAGTTAGTTCCAAAATTGCTATATATGAATTATGTAAAATATGATTAGCTTAACTATATTTAAGGTGAATCCGTTTATATGGACAGACAGGAAAAACTTGTTTAAAAAGGTATTTGAGAGTTGAAAATTCGAAAATTCCTCACAGGCACTTTAGTTTGATTTATCTGTATAGAAGTTCATTCAAAATTAATCTTCCGGCTAGCCGAGTTTTATAATCTATCTGTTATCTATCTATCCGTATCCTGTCAGGCTATTAAATTTGAAAGGGTTAAAACTGGTATTCAACTTTTTTTAACATACTATTGAGAGTAAAGCCTTAGCAACTGGTATTATATAGAAAAAAATATGTCCAATAACATCCGATTGCGTTTCATTGTAATCCAGATTTTTGACAATTATAACTTTAGCAAAACTTACCCTTATAATACTTTTCACCCATAACTCTCTTAAACTTTATATTTTGCTTTTTAAGTAACTGTTTTTTTAAATTTAATTTTTAACATAATATATACTAATCGTTTACAAACATCGAATTAGCAAGTTATTACCAAATAGCATTCTGATAAAAATAGTTTTTTACCCATTTCATTTTCATATTTGGGTGGAGATAATTTTTTCTTAAACATATAATATTCTTACAATGCACACGTAAACAATGTTCTTATACTACATATGTGAATTAGTTAAAGATATTGTGCAACTAATGTACGACGCTATATTTAGATTAAAATTTTATAAGTCGACTTCTCTTAAGTAATAATTATGTTCATACTTTCATTATAAGCATATGTTTAAACATATATTTTATTTGGCTTTTCATGGGTTTCTTGGTTTGCTAAAATTAATTACGATTATATTTATCCGACAGGAAACCTGCTCAAAATATCCAATGACTTGGCAACGTGCTTGACGCGACAATCAAAAAAATATGCAAAAATGATCGAACAGTAGTACATATCTCATGTTAGCAAAATAATTCTGTAACATTCAACGACCGACTGCAATCGTTCGATACCAAGTAAACAAACGGATTTCAAGAGAGAGCGAGACACAAGAGAGCATGTGAAGATCGTGAATGTGAGGCAAATAAACAAGAAAGACCGGCATTTAATACGCTGATCTTCGTGTGCTTCATTGAGTGAGATGGGACTATATGTGAACCGTGCTGCAGGAAATGGGCATACCCTTGCATCTCATGACGCTTATCGCAAATTCGTGCCAAGATGGCGGATGTATGGAAAGGATTAACGAGATCATCTCAGACCAAACTAGAAAAAGAATTAGGGCAGGTAAGTTTATTGTCTCCCATTTTTTTACATATGTGGTTAACATATGAGAAATGCCTTAGAAGGATGAGGGCAGCCTTTTTTTTCGATGGTGTTAAAATCATCAACCTAAGATATGAAGAACGACACCATGTGCTGAATTGTGTCGTAGACTAAGATACGAGAGTGATCTAGTTGGACTCACTATCAACGATAGTCGAAGATAAAATTATGATCGTCGACAGAACCAGGCAACTCTATAATACTGGAGAACTCTCGGTATCCTACAGGTTTCAGCGAGTTTCTCTACCTCGGATCGTTACTGATTGACTAGACAGGAAACTTGCGAGAAATCAAGAGGCGAATTCATATGGTAAAAATTGCAAGGACAAATTAACACGTCTATGGCAGGATAGAAAGGTCTCAAATTTCACCAAAGTGATGCTAGTTCAGAATCTGGTTTTCTCGATATTTCTATATAGCTCGGAATCGAGGACAATTCGGTTTAAGACGAAAGAAGGTTGAAGCATTTAAGATGTGGTACTGTAAAACATACTTCGTATACAATGCCGTTGATTATTAGAGCATTATTTGGCAAAAGAACGAACAAGTCTATTCCATCCCTATCAAAGAATTCAGATACTTTAATCACATTGCCTGGCGGAAGCCAGATAACCCTGATAAGTTGGTTATGGTAGGCAAGATGGATGACAAGAGACCATGCGGTCAATCAATCAGCCGTTGGTGCGATAAGTAACCGGTATCATTGGTCTTCCTATAACAACTGCCATGAGAGAAGCTAAAAAGGGAAGTTGTTACATGAAGCCACGAATGCATTTCGAGGATATGTTCTTCAGAAATGAAGACGATTACCATAAAGAGACTTCAACAGTGCTATGATATGGATAAAACAATGTGAATGTAGTGTAATTGTGGTGACATATCATGTTGTATTGTGACTGCAAATGGTATGGCATATTGGCAGAAATAAAAAAAATTCCTGTGACACTGACTCAGGTTTCACTTGTTTGTAATATGATATAGAATATTGTAAATCGTAACTAACTATTTATTATAATTCTATCAGAAATTAGTGAGTATTTGCTTTTCCGTTATAATATATTCGTTACCATGATGTGTATATAAATACAATAATACGGTAAGAGGTTCGGTCTAAGAAAAAACATTCATAGAACTTCATATTCAATTTTGTAAAACAGTATATATGCAGGAAAAAAGGCAGGAACGAAACAAGAAGAAAATTAAATCACAATTTAAAATATAAGTGTATAAGCAACGACATATTCGTGGAAATATATTGCTGGAGCAGTTCTTAGTATTAATGCGACTTGTGCCTATCTATATCTACTAGTTCTATATGTTTATATATATTACTAGTAGGTATAGGATTTAGCATCGCTTCATGTAAAATATAAGTCATATCTATCTCCAAAAAATGATACATTCTAAGTCAAACTTTATAAAGTTTGACTTTATAGTAAATCCGCGAAAGTGAAACAAAGAAACTTATCACCACATTTAAGTTAGAAAAGACATAAATAAAATATTTGTACGTGGTATGTACAAATATTTCATTTATATTCGGAATACGAATAATATTTTTTGAAATAAATATTATAACTCATAATGTGAAATCCATACACCGGACGATATATAGGTAACATAATATATAAGGCGAACGGTGGGACTCCGATGGATGGATACACTCGCTACGGGGTATCAACAGAAGTGGGTGCATTTTATCAGGTGCACGCTTTAATGGATTAAAGATTTAACTATCCAATAGAATTTAGATGCAACTATACCAAAAAATACTAACTATTACTGCGTATAGAAGCAACAATCACCTCCCCCCGCCAGTTTAACTTCACCCGCATATAAGGGGTACGATCAAGACTGCGTGTTCCTGGGTTGCCGCGCGCTGCGTGCGCCTATCATTTGTTAAATTTTGAGATGTTTGGTTAACGTTAATTTGTTTAATTCAGTTTTGATTGATATGTATTTATAATTATGCAACATAACAGTCCGTTATTTCGTTGTGTGCGAATATGCAGTAAGGAGAGAAGATTTTTGTCTCCCTTTTTTGTTTGTTGTAAATACTTTTGTCTTTTATCACTAACTTATTTGATAAGTACCTATAATTCTATATCTTCAAACATATCACTGAGCAGTTTAAAATTTCAAGCTGTTCTTAAAAGTCATTGTTTTGTTTGAATGCGACGTGGTTGGAAAATATATCCTTGTAGTGTCCGTCATAGGCTTTGCGTAAGTGCAAAGTACAAAAAAGATAATATTTGAATTGATAACATTTATAAATAAACAAAATAAATTTTTACTTAAGATTTTATTTTCTTTTTAAGAATCATTCAATTCAAATTCTGTCTTAATATTATTATTTACATAATTACATTTTTACAATCAGCTAATAATGAAAACGTGCGACTCAGTACAAAGTTACTACGCCAGCGTGCTATAACGACAGTCATTCTATCGGCGCTACTGCCCGCAACAATTGAGAGCGATATGTAGTAATATATTTTATAGTAAATATACTTTACCTGCACACGGCTGACAACCCTATAATAATTTACCCACACACACAAAAGTAACGGATAGGAGAGTACATATGTAATAGTGTAGGCAATAAAATATGTTTGCTAGTATGGAGTGTCGGTGGTCTGACTATAATATTCATAATTTGGTATTTGGTACAAACTATAAACCCAAGTCTTTATTGCTTCAGACAGGCAGATACAAACAAAAAAAGAAAGGTGCGTGTACTTATGTACGCGCGTGAGAAGTTACACTTCTTTGGAATCATTAAATAATACATACGGATAGATAACCTCAATTATATTGGAGCACTTGAAAAAGTCTATAAACACAATTTTTTCACTAATATTTACGAATAGTAAATATATTAATCAAAATATTGAATTTAAGTCACTACTGAATATAATTTATCAGCACATATATAAATCGCACTTATATGAAACTAAAACACGTGTGTGATACTAGAAGTGTAGACAATATAAACATGTGGATAAATACTATGAATATGAAAACAGTGAACAGAGGCGATGATGGTGCCAAAAGCTTTTGTTTCGAGACTGTAACCGCTGCAACTTCATACTGTAACTTTTGTGTGACGAATCTTAAAATTTCACTCTCATCATTTTTTTCATAACGCGCCTAAAGAAGTATAACTTCAAAATTACTGTCGCTTATATAAATTATTACGCAAAATATTTATAATTATTGATTAAAATTTATGATAAATTTAACAATGGAAACCGAAAGTGAAGGAAATTTCATTAAAAAAATGACACAAAATCATAAAAAATAATGTACAGCAAAAATTTGAAGAGTATTGAACTCTTGTGTTTGTGGTTCACGAAGTGCGCCTGTTGAATCCCTTTTATTTATCACTTCCTTTAATGAAATTTCGCTGTCTGGCTTTGGTGCCTCGTAAATTGACGCCGATTGAATGAAATATGTGACGATGTAACATACGCGTCGAGAGAGCGTATACTTCCGCAGAGTACGGTGACTTCCGCAGAGATTTGTTTCTTTGAAGTATATTTATAGTATGTTCCAATACCGAACATTGTCTAGATTCATACAAAAATAACTGAGTCTCAATAATAAATTTTAATATCTAATTCATTGTTAGTTGGAGATTTGTGAAAATCCGTGGTAATCAATAAAAAATAAAATGAAATAAATTAATTTAGTAAGAGAATAAATAATTAAAAATATTGGTATGATAAAAACAGATAAAAGGAAAGATTAAAATAAAAAGATAAATAATATAGCAACTTTTAAGATATTTTTATTCAAATTATTTGGTAGTATGACGATAAAAGTCACATATTTTTATACAAAACTCAAATAATAATAATAATTGGTAATTAACAGGTGTCGGATTAATGTTTCCCGAAAAAATATAATATTGGATATAAGAAATATAACATAATATATATATATATATATATATATATATATATAAATATATATATATATATATATATAAATTTAAAAAAAACACATAGATCTTGGAATCTCATATCAGTATTAAAAAATATACATATAAGCCATAAGTAATAGGACGAGCGTTGTAAAATATTTTAATGACATATATTTTTTTTTTAATTGAGAACTGATTAATCAAAATGCCCTTAAGGATCTCTAACCTAATTTTTATGAGAATATTATAAAGGTTTAATAGAAACCATACAGTAATATTTGGAATTACGTCAATTATGACAAGAAATAGAAAATATTGACAAAAATCTTCTATAAATAAAGTCATTTCCACTTGTTTCTTTACCGACGTCTGTTTTTGATATCAGTCGTAGCTCTTCAAAGTTGTTTGACGCCGTAAGCTTTGTTTACGGTGCGCAGTGCAACAGGGCACACGCTTCATTGACTTACTTCCGCTTTGTAGATTTCCAGCTCTGAAACCCCATTACAATTGTGGACAGGATTATCTGATAGTTGCAGTCGTTTGGACGAATGTTTTGAAATAGTTGAAATTCTTACGCCTCTGTATAAAATGTAACCTGTATTTTAAAGTCGAGGAACTATAATCTAATCACTATGTTTATGGTATTTGATGATAAACATTAATTTACCGATTAATTTATACTTTGATAAATATTCAGCCTACTGATAAGTGTCAAAGAAGCGAAACTACGGGAAGGGTGTCGATGTATTACAGAAAATAGTGTAACGAATGTTATACGTTACTGTAGTACAAATATCAGGCGATAAATAATACCACGTTTTAATATTATCACCACATTTTATTATAAATGCTTTCTGTTAAAAAAGTAAGGAAATAACTTTTCTAATTTTCAATTTATAAATTTATTTTTTTGCTACTTAAACTCGATGTTCTATTTACAGGTTGACTCAAAATATTGTTATGTACAAGTACCAAAAACATAATGTGTTTAAATATACAATGATCGACAAAAAAAAGAAAAAAAAATTATTTCAAAACATTTTGATTGATATTCACTCTAATTGTTAATCATGAACTACCGATCAAAAATAATTGCATTCCTAAAGCGATCAATAGTGCAGAGAAAAGAAAAGACTGTGCATTTTCCATAAGATCACTTTTATTAATATATGTGAAAAACTATTTACTACTTCAGGATATTTGTGCTCGGTCTAGGCAGGAAAAATAAACTGACTTCTCTGCTCGTATAAGGATAATGAGTACAAAGCGCCACCAAATCCAAGATCGACAAGTTATCAAGTTAATTATATAATGAATAAATAAATCATAATTATCTCGAGTAATTTCCATCGGAGTTGATGGTCTTCACTCATCATGAAATTAGATCTTACCCATTACAAATTAGAGTGAAACAAATAACGGCAGCAACCATGCATTTTTAATAATAAAAACATTCAAAATTGATTTAATATTTTCTTCATTTGGAGAAAGACGATAGTTTTCTTTCCAAGAAAGTAAAGGTTTAAACAAAGCTATGAGAGAGTTAAGATCATTGAAATTATTTACCTTTTAATCTTTTAACTAGTTTTAAATATGATCGGCCGTAATGACATCAAGATTCGACAAGGAGTATAATTATTCTAGCGCAATTTTATTTAGTTCACGGTTGTGCATAAAGGATACGTGTAAGCGAAAGTATGTTTTATTCACGGTACTGTATTTTTTCGTCCATTAAAATATTGAGTCAATATAACTTTTGAACGATTTAAAAATATATTTGCTGTCTACACCCAAAGAAGAATTTTAAATTATCGGTAAACCGAAGGCAACAAAGTGTGTCGACTGCCAATGGTAAATTACTAGTGATATGAAATCAGTTCACGGAACAGCTCTAATGATAATCAGAGTCACATTTCGATAGTTTCGTTCATAGACATTTTATTTCAGAGTTGAAAAATTCGCAAATAATAAAATGTATGAAAATTTATCAATATTGTATTAAAAGTCAAACTTTTTATCAGTGAAGGCTTTAATATAAATGCCACATTAGCTGAAGTTACCAAAAATCTATTATAATTTTGTAAATTTCGAACTTCAATTTAACCAAATGCCTACTTGGTTCTCATGTGGAGAATATTGAAGTAACCTCATTTGAAGTAAAATTATTTTATTTATTAGAAGTTATCACTGTATGTATAAACAAATTATCCTGAATATATTAAAACTATGACTTTTTGAATTATCCTTACATTTCCCCTGGAATCTTTGTATAGTCTTCTGAAACTTGTTTTTCTCATAATTTTAATTTTAGATATAAGGGAAAAATTGTTAGTACATGTCTGAAGATATATTACCTTAAATTGTGAAACCAATATTTTTTACATCTTTATAACTCCTTCTTTCAAACGATATCCTACAATGTACCAATATTTTTTTTATATTTCTAGTATTTAATTTGTCCCTTCTCCTTCCTCATATCATAAAATTTCCATATAAATGTTTTTAATGGTAGCTGTAAAGATATCTATATGTGGGTTAATGTATTTATTCTATGCTGAATTTCATGTTCTTTCATCACACAAAAGAAATTTCAATAGATATTGAAATTTAATATACCTATGTAACTATACCTATGTTTAATATACCTATGTAACTAACTTTCAAATTTTTACATCACACGAAGATCCATAGATGTTATAAGAATTCCGTTTCTCCTTATGATATAGGAAATAGTAAAACTCGAAGAAAAAATTGAATATATTTAATAACCGACTAACATCAACTAGAGGAATAAACCAACGTGCGTCATTTTACTTTATTTCTCATTTAGAGATAATAACCACTTAAATGAAATTTCATAGCAGCTTTATACTTTATTAATTGATTTTTTATTCAAAGAGGACAAAATTTTGTTCCTGTACATCGTGATTGTTTTATTAGATTACTTGAGATAGTTCAAACAACTCTATGCGAAAGTTTTTGAAAACGAGTAAAAACTTTTTTATATGTTTTATGATTTCCTGCAATAAATACTGTGGCAATTTTGAGTCGTGTTTACAAACTTTGTCGTTTCATATTATAGAAATTGTCCTCAAACTTCAAATCGAAGAAAATTGTCACTTCGAACGTTTCATTTACCTTTACTTAAGACGTGAATCATAAAAAATACATAAGGTTGGGTTTGGAATAGGATAAGATAGGATTATATTAAAGAAAAACCCCAAATAGTTGTAGGAAAAAAACTCGTATAAAACAGAAGATATATGTCGATTAAAACGAACGCTATCGTATATGTTGAAACTTCTTGTCAAACTTGTCCGGTACTGTAACTAGGCTCGCATGTCTATTAGAGCCTGCGTCCAGTAACTTGTACGATGGCTCGAATTATTATGCGAGCCTGCATCCAGGTTCCGTTTTCCATGTCTCAAAGTCTTAAGTATATTTGCTGAAAAGCTACCGTACAGTTTTTTCAATTTTAGATATTGGTTTTGACATAGATAATCAAAAAATACTTATAAAATTTATACGAAATGGCATGTGTTTTTGTGTATGTGCCACACCGATATTCTTTGACGCTTTATTCTACTAATAATTCATAATTATTTGTTTACATAAAGTATCAGCACACAGATTTATTTGTATATCGCTACAACTGTGACACCAGCTTTACAACAACAAAAATGCGATAAATAGAAATTTTACGTGATAGAATAACGTATCATTTCCGCATAAAAAATGAAAATAATATTTATCACCTGATCTGCGATGAAATTATTATTAGCAGTGATCTTCTTGAGGAAAAACCGATTGAAAAACCTAACTAGAGGAAATAAAATTTTTTACTACCTGTATTTATGTCGTGTCAATAAAAACTTTGGAAATGATCCGCGACATTTTTAATCAATTCATATAACATCGGCTTATATTCGCCTTGCAAATATTGTGGGACAAAAACTTCAGTAATATTTAAATTAAACTAGTAAAATGGGGAAGATATTTGGCACGTGTGTTAATGTTACATAATTTTTTTACTATATTATCACAATTCGAATTAGATATATTTAAATAGATAGATTTTATAAGTTTTTATCAAGATTTACAATAAACAATAGACTTTTCAGACCAATAGGTAAGGACTCTTTCCTTTTCTACTAGGAACAGTATTGATAATTGAAGTATTTACTAGATAAACGAATTCTCATATTTATTTTTAAAAATAATAATAATAAAACGGAATGAAAACATTTAATAAATTAAAGTAGAGAGACCTTGCTGACATCTTGAAATATGTTTGTATATTGGATCAAAATAAAACCCCAGTAGCTGTTTTAGGTTACAGGACTGCAATATAAATTGTATGGTCCTGGCTTATCATTTTACCTTATTTCCCTTTTTGGGTTTGAAATTTCGATACATAAATTTCTTCTTCGAAGCAAAAAATAAAAGTCCGCTATTATCTACATACACAATTTTTAAACATTTTAACCCCCATAGCTTTTGTGTGATATACGCATATGCGTTCACAAAACTTATTCAAATTGATAATAAACCATATTTTTTTCGATGAAATATTGACTGAAAGATGAAATTTAGATGTTTAATTAAAAACAATTTTGTCTGAGAATCAATCATGCAGAAATTTGTTCTGTAAATTTCATGTCTCGAAATAATAAAGATTTAATCTAGATCAAAGAAAGTTATTAATATTAGACCTTACTCACTAGAGATAGCACTCAAATCGCTTTGTAGTTACTCGTTTAAAATACAACTATAAAAATTATACAAACACAAATTGGGTTAATCGAATATTTGTAGGATATATATTATATATATATGCTACAAATATTCGATTAACCCAATTTGTGTTTTGAAATTATAGGCTCTATTCATATTGGAATTTTACATATATAAAAAAATAATATAAACACTTGGCATGAAAGCAATGAAAAGCATGCGGTTGGTTCGCGCTATTGGTTTTTGCGGCGCTAATCCTGTTACCGTCCGCCTCGCTGATCCAGCTGAGAGCTAATGTAGTACAATAATTTGCCGCAAAACTTGCTGCTCTAAGCGCACAATCATTAGTACGCTTACAATGCTTACAAACAATTTAATGTATTAAAGTAGTCTATCTAAATATATTAAATGTCATATCGATACTTGACATAATAAAAATCAAGCTTAAAAATAACTGTATAAAAGTAAATTTGAAGGAAAGATATACGTTGTTATTTATTTCGACTCAAGCTTGACTTGATAATTGCCCTCTGACAATCACCACTTGGAAGTATACAGATAATTTTAAAAGTCCTATTTACTTAATGTAACTGATAAGGACATTGCATATTTTTTAATATCCTGCAAAACGTATCGGTACAAGGAAAGAAAATCGTGTTATATTATAAAATTTACTTACATAATTAAAGAGCAAATTAAAATGGTTAGCTACTTGCCATCTACTATTTAATTACGACAGCCTCATCTTAAAAAAACTATGAGTTTATAATGAGTCAGTAAATGTTATTTTCATCAAACATAATAAATTAAATAATTAGATTTTTCTTCAATTTACAATAGTGAGCATTATCAAAGAAGGGCAGGCCTTGTGAATCGGGAAAGTTTTTTACAAAAAATATTAATTGCAGGAACTTGAGAGCGATCTTTATTTGTGCATTTATATAATATTACTATAAATAAATAACTTTCTCTCTATATTACGGATAACGAACGCAATTTTCCGGTTGAAATTTGGTGTTGTTAAAAAGTTTATAACGTTTTAGTAAATCATTTGTTTTTCCATATTTGGGATCTCCGTAATTCGCTGATTAGCATAAATAAAATTTAAAATATTAAGTTAATTAGGTATGTTTTATCCAACTAATAAAATTTCATTTAAAAATAGATTGCATTATATTCAATCACTTTCTCAAGCAATTATTCAATCAAAAGGACATAGACCTAATTTACACTAAATTCCATTTAAATGATATACTGACTTCATTCTAATGTCTTTTAACTTTACTTCATACTTACTACCTTTTACTTTTACGTGCTTAAATATGCCAAGTTAGTAAAACACCAAAATACATATCGGATATCATAAAAATCACGTCTATGATCAATAAAGTATATTGATTATATTTGTATTCATGAGAAATAATATTTTTTCCACACTGATAAATTCACGACCGGGATGAAATAGTTTTCATCCCTTGAACTGCAAGATTCACTCTAAATTGTTTACTTGATGGACATGAGTTGTTAATTTCTATGTGCGAACATTACTTTAGATAAAATTTAATGACATGCGTTCAAGAAAAATGACAAAATATCTCACAACTAAAACAATATTTCAGTGTTACGATAAAATAACGTTTTGATGCCATAAACACAGTTTAAAACTGATACAAGTTGCTAGTATTCAGAACAATTTATCCAATGAAAAAAGGATGATTTGGAGAATAAAAAAAACTTACAAACTTCTTGCAAAGACTTATTAATCGTAAGGTTTTACACGCAATTTTATTCAAGGATAAAATCCGTATGACTTACGTAACAGTTACTTAATAATTACTAGTAATTTTAAACCTGCTCCGAAGGACGGTATTCTTTTATAGACTGTATGACCATAATTTCTGTAAAGATTTCTTTAAGTCAAATTTAGCATAAGTATATTATTATATTTAGTAGTATATAAAATTTCAGATTCTTTTTAAATTTTACTTAATCTACCAACCTTATTTTTGAGCAAAAAACATTTCAAAATTCTGATTTACGATATACGAAATAAAAATTTCAACTTTTATCTTAGAATCTACTTTTAACTTTTAACTTAGGATGGAAAGGAAGGCTGATTTTAAAATTGGCCGTTATGAGTGATTTTAGAAATACGTTACTTAAAATGTGACTAGTATTGTTTAACCCGACTTCATTGTTGATTATCTGCATTTCCCATTGAACTTACTTTAAAAAAAACATGCTCGTTTCGTTTAGATCTCGCCACCTCACACGATATTTGTGTTTTTTCACAAAACAACATATTTTCTATCTAATGTTTCTTGTTTAACTCAAGGTAATTCTATTGTCGTTTAAGTCGAGTAGTCTCTAATATTCTCTCAAAAACGTTTGCTGATTATTAAATAATAAATAATTTCCTACTTAATCGCTCCCATATATCCGGCTACACTACGTGTACAGGGTAGTCAAGTCGTCAAGAACGTCGTTCAGCCGTCCGTTCTCGGTCAGTCTGATCCCCTAACTCAAGAAAAATACCGCTGAATAACTCTGGCCTTCCTATTCCACGTTATGAAGTCCATGTTCCATGTATCCAGCTGTACTAATTTTCAGCAACTAAGATTGATTCTTCACAGAGATCGTAAAGTTCCTTGTTCGTTCTGTATGACCCACATATCCTGGAAATTAAATAGGCCGTATATTTATGTCAGCACTTCTTTCCAACTGATTCACATGACTCTTAATTCTCCCGAGGGATCAGTCAAAGAATTGCTTGACTAACCAAAGTGCATATGAAACTCAGCGCTCATGCGCTCTAATTTATGTCCTAATATCAGCGAGCTGGAAAAATCGTAGGTATGCACGAATTTGTTACAATTCTGTGGCAATACTTGGTTTATTATCATATATATATATATATATATATATATATATATATATATGTATATAAATACATATATATATATATATATATTTTTTTATATATATGTTTAATAAATATATATATTTATGATCACAAATCTATAGCATAATTTAATCCGTAATTAAAAATAATTATTCACTTTTTGAAATGTTTTCCAATAATTTGTTTCTATTTAGCCAGTGGGCAATATTGGTCATTACCAGTAAAATTACAAAAGACAGTAAAAAACAAAATACAGAATGTTTACTAATTAAACCAAGAAGTTTGTGAGATACATCCGTAATTTTATTCTTAAAAATTGGTAAAAATCAAACGCTCTATAATAAATAATGAACTTGGTCTATAAATATACCACCAGCTGCACCAAATAGGATCATGAGTAACAGTTATTCTGTTTTGTACTTCTTTCTACAGCTTGATACTAATCCACATGATACAGTTAAAACTAATAATTGTTTTATAAATTAACATTTGAAGAGATGGCTTTACGTAAACTGTATGCAGTCTGTAACATGGACCAAATATCAAATGTTCCGGAGCCTTTGAAGTAATATTTTGACATTTTCTCTCTTAAACCTACAAACTTACCGCAAAATATATAATACACTCTAAAAATATATCGTCCAATGAGAATTCCATTAATTCAGTACAATGGACTTAATAATTTTACAAATAAATTAAGATAATTATTGATGTTTCTAAATGTTACAAGGAAACGTCTAAAATTAAATTATAGACCCAAGTTTTACGTTGAAAATATAAACCGGCGTATTTATCTGTTTGAAAAATTCATAACCTGACATATTCGGTAGCAAATATTTACTTAATATCCATAAAACAACATGAATACAAAATTAATTGATCTCAATAGAGCTTGCGCACAAAGTCAAAATCTGACCTTTCCCTCGTCGGCAGTCGTAGCGTTAAATATTCATAAGCGTATTCGTTCGATTAAAGCAAAATGTTATTCGATCAGAATTTATTGGCAGAAAGTCTGTTTGGTGGGCGACCGTAATCCTTCGTCTCAGTTATACATGAAATATACGAAAGGCGTTGTAGAAAAACTTCTATCATTGAGTTTTTATAGGTTTCTTTTTTGCAATAAATAAAAAAAAAATTTAAAAAATCAATTTTCATAAAAAGTTTTAATTCTTTATAACTAATTTTATCCAAATTGGAAAAGGTAGTCCCATATTAAATTTTAGGCGTCCATGATAGTAAATAAACATAATAAAAACATCAGTATTTTATGTTGAATTATACCCAACATAATTATTTGTCAGTTATATCATGAGAAAAATAAAACAGTGGAAAGCTAAGTGGATTGAACAAACAACCCGGTTATCGAAATTACATCGGGATCATCCGCCGGTGCTGAATAAATTATTGAGTATGAGTCGATACGGTCAGCGACGATTATTGAAAAAAAATACATACTGTTGGAATATATCTAATTATTTACATTCGAAGCGAATAATGGTTTTGCGATAACTGAGCATTTTCACTCCATTACCACTGTGGTCGATAAGAGACCTACGCTATTATAAATTTTAAATTTTTGTACATACATAGCATAGAAAATATAAAAATAATAATACAATCGATATGAGAAATAATATTTACTTCATTAAAATAAATAATGTCCAGTCGATTCAAAATTCTAAAAAATGGAAATGTACCATATCAAGGACAAAATAAGTAGAAAAGTGTAAACGAAAATAATCATATTGCTTCCTAGTCAAGTACCTTAAAAGTTCTCGTATTTATATTTATTAATTTTTTCTTCTTTTGGTTACTCTTTCCTTATTTTTTTTCGACATAAGAGTCAATTTATTCCAGTCCCCAGTTTCAACTTTGTTAATCTGACTTTCGGCCACTGTAGGTCACTTTTCATAAGTCTACATTAGTAATTCTCGTCTAGATCATGGTCAGAAAGAAATTTGGGAGTAGAAGAGAGGAAATGTGAATAGTCCAGACACATTTTATTTTATCATTAAATAGGTATAGAGATAAAGAAATTGAACCACTCGTTAGTTCCCGATGCGTACCTACCATATTCATACAAACAAAAATTTCGAAGTAAGAAGGTAATCGAAGACTAATGATTTCTTCCTTGATTACGGATTTGATTCTTAATAAGCACATTCAAGAACTAGTTCATTCGAGATATGACTACAAGGACCACCTCAATAATATTGATACTTGGCGCGCAGTAGATATAACGCTGCAGCATTGGCAAGTTTTTTGTGAATTGACTATAGTATACGCGCACAAGAGTAGACCGGTAATGAAATAGCCAAATTAAAAATTGGTGTTTGAAAAAGCCGACGGGAAAATGCAGAATATGCTGAAAAAGATCATTGCGATTAACGGAACGATTACGTAGAAGATATGCTTTAAGTCAAATAATTATATCCAAATAAGAATCTCATAGAAAATATTTAAAATATCGTTGACATGGAATGCATTATTTTCACTAGCGCCTTCAGTAATTTCATTTCTTTAGATTTAGTCGTTTAACTAGATAAAAATGACAGTTTTGTTGCAGAGAGAGATAAAGAAAAAACATTGTACGGAATGTAAGGCTCACCAGAACTACCGTCAAAATTATGAAAATGAAAAATATGAAAAATAGTATACAGAGAGCAAATACTAAATTTTATTTAAAATATTGCTTTGTTAGGGAATATTTATATATTTCAGGATATCGAGTAAAGAGTTCCACAGATATTATTTTGCCTGAATAAAATTTTCACAAATAATCATATTTACCTTGGATCGTCAGCTACGTACGAGTCGATGATACGTTTTCTTGAAAGGCCTGTCAGAGAAAGGATTGCTAAGCGTATCTCCATTAGTCATAATGAAATGTAGAAGCAAGGTACATTAATCCTCCAATCGGTTGACGCGCCTACTGCGCCTTGGCGTCGCTGGTAACTACGTATTCAAACCTTTAACGACAAATTGAAAAACTTTTGTTCGTTCAAAAATATTACTGAAAATGATCATGTAAATTTAGAAAATCTTGAATTGAAATTGAAAGGTTTAAAAGCTGCAGAAATATTATGAAAAAATAATTGTACTTATTAGGTTTAATATTTACATTTTATGAGGTGGTCTTCTTTCCAACAGTTTGACAAATCAAAATAAAAGAAATGTTTCTAATCAAATTACGGGTATTGATTTTCTTTGACGGGAAATATAATTTCTTTCTTTCACCCAAGGAATCTCACCGCTTTCTGATTTAATAGATCTTTCTTATTGTATTTCTCATAAATTTAAGAGCAAAATTAATCCCACCAAGGCTTAAATTGACGTAATAAAGAATAAATTAAAAGCACTTAGGTACTTCGTTAATAATCAGATATATTCCACTCAAAAGGATTATTATGTTCGGTAAGATTATGTATATATTGGTAATATTTCAATCAACACAAAATCTTTATTGTAAATTTATTTACATTTTAACTACAAATAGTTTAACTATAAATACATAATTAGGTATGTAGGATTTATTTAATGTGGAAGTAAACACTTTTCAGTGGCATCAGGTTAATTGACGATTTCCATGTAATATCATGAGCTTTCTTTCTTACGTCTTCATGTGATGATAGATATGATTACATCATGAGCATAAAAGACGTATGCGTACCAACAATTGCTCTTGAAAATGGTTGGATGAGGAACTATGGTTAGCGTTGTCCATAAAAATAAATGTGAATAAAGTAAAAGTAGGTAGAGGGAGAAGAGACTTGATGCAGGGAACATGGCATTTGTACATATTTTGAACAATATCTATAGACTTTTCTTCGAAATAATTCTGAACAAAGAAGTTTTGGAATTTATATAACTTGACTTTTAAAATTATTTCCCAAACAATATATAAAACGAAAAGTGTAACAACAATAATTTAATATGCGGAGTTCAATATGCTTAATTGCTATGTAAATTTTCTGTTTCTTCGTCAAAGGGTGTCCGAAAAAAATATCTGTGACAAATAGATACACAGGTGGATATGTGGACCATCTTTAAAAGGTTTCGTTTTTTTCTTATAATGTAGGAACTTTAATTTTACTAGGGAAATACAAATTTATGTACTTTTATAAAGATCATTGTTCTGCAGAATATGGGGAAAACTTATAATAAATATATGTAGGTCTTGTAACAGTTTACAAAATTATTAGTTCGCGCGATAAATCTTTCACAAAAGATGGCTACTATGTCATTGAAATATTGTTTTAAAAGTTCGAGTCTTCTATATTATTGTTGTAATAGTCTTGACCTTACTTAATTGTAATTAAATTAGCTTCAATAATTTCTTTTTATACAATTAATAAAATGGGTATACATTTTTAATATCGTTACTGAAAAAAGTTATTTCATTGTTAAAAAGCCATTATTGGATGAATCCGATAAGTTTCATTTAACTGTACACTCTAAATAGCAGTCATAAATCGAGCGTGTCGTTCGAAAAACAATCTCTCCAAAAATATAACGTCCGTGTTGAATACGGTTTGTCTAATAATATGCGTTATGGTTTATTTACCTTAGTAATGAAATATGGTTTGGGTATATATTGTGTGTGTTTGATTTTCTTTTTCTTATTAGTATTCTTCACATCTATTGAAATGAGTTTGACAGCTGTTTACCGTGGATCGAATAAACCTAGCTAACTCTTATGAGTTTTTCGATACTTTGAAAGTCTTGGGGTTAAGTAAGGAGGTTGGCATAATATATTATGTTGATAGAGATAATAATGATTACAATAAAAAATATTTCAATGAATATTGAAATAACATTAATCGAGCGCAATGACATCATTCCTTAAAAATGCTTAAATTCAATTATCAAAATTTAATTATGCCCCAGAATTACGCGAGAAATATTTTGGTTATTTCTGTATATTGATTGAATAAAATGAAATAAAGTAAATTTAATTGAAATACAAATACTTTCGGTACGATACTGTATTCCATAGTGACGCGAGCATAGCTGTTTAGATAAAATATATAAAAAAACGGTTTATAAACATACAAAAGTTGGATAGGGTATCCCAAGTTCCATACTGGGATACGAGAAGTTGATTGCGACCTCTTGCTGCGAGCCCTGTCAGCCGAGACGTTCATTTGAAACGAAAATAAATATTTGAAATAAAATACTGAAAGTAAAATTTGTCAACATTAACATTTTATCTTTTACTATGTCTTTTCGAATAAACGGAATGGATTTTTATCATACTGATGACGAAAGAAGCAGTACGACGTGTCAGCAAGCATCAAAATACAGTACACACACTTTACTGAAAAGCAATGCGATAGAACGTTCACTATAGTTTACAAAAATTTATTTCTCATGTAAATTTTCCTCGTGCTTTTGCAATTTTCCGTGAAAATAAGAGGCTTATGGTAGCGAAAGTTGAATTTGGCTGACTTGTTTAGAGATAGAGGTTTATAGATATGTGGATAGGAGATATTTCTAAAGTGTAAACCTAATTTTCTATTTATAGTGAAATGTAATTTTCTTTATATATACTTTAAATTGCATAAAAAACTATTTCACAAATTACTTACTACTTAAGAAGAATGTGCACTCTATACATTCAGTATTCTACATAACATTATCGGTTATTCTTTATTAGCTTTCTTAACGAGTTACTTATATTTACGATTTTAGAGAACAATTTATAACTTGACCATCCAAATTATTATTAAATTGGCTGAAAATATTGTTTAAAAATAAAAACTAAATCGACTTTTGAAAGAGGTAAAATTTACCATCATTTGAGTATTATTGTTTTTTAAGATAAATTTATTTATCCAAAACTCGTGAAATAGTAACGTACTTATAGAAACAATTTGCCGAAACATTTTGATTGAAAGATTCTTTAATTTTATTTTTAAATGATATTTCTCTTAACGTAAGGATTATTATTTTACAATAATTTTTGATTGTTTTGTTTAAAATTGCTTTATTGTTATGAGAAGAAAGGCAATAAATTATTAATAAGTCTGCCCATATTTGTCGATTGAATTCCTATTCAAACACAGTGTAATCCCATATAAAAGAATGCTTTATGATTTGACATATGAGTAAAAAGTTATACTATATACAAATAGATGACGGCGCTAGTGCAAAATAATAAAAAAAAGATTTCAAACTACTACCAAAGAAATAAAGAATATATTCTCTACAAGAAAATGTCTTTTAACTTTTCCAATTGCATCCTGAGCAAAATATTAACGCTGAGTGTTCTTGAAATTATTTTCAATATACGAACGACATGCTGAATTAGAGATTTTCTAACCACTGGTTAATTTGTTTCGTAATTAAGTCTCGGATTCCATAGCAATACAAACTTTGAGTTTAATTTCAACATTTCAAATTATTTACTTTTCGTGGGTGACAAATATTTATGTCGTTACAAATTAATTATTTGGGCTAACATTCACGATCGTCTCAGTGACAGTTATATATATGGTTTCACTCGGCTTTACTTGAAATTTATTGAAAACTTTCTTATTTTCCCTGACGTTTATCTTGAATTTGTAAAGCTTAATTCTTTGCTCGATAATTCCTTACACGTTTCAAAATTAAATTTGAGGAAGCATGATTACATACATTTTTGAATCTTTTGAAAGGTAGAGAATATAAATTATAGCATTTAATTAATAATGCTTATATTTGATGGTAAAGTTAAATATATGAAATTTTATTGACAAAACTCATGAACTATTTGTGTCAGATATGGTGATCAAATACCATGTAATTGAGAAATACATTTCTCTTTTTTTGTTTCTTCTTCTCATTAATTTTGTATTTGTTTAGCGAATGATAATATGGATATGTTTAAATATCACTTAATGACGTTTTAAATTAACCAATTATGATAAACAAAGTGGATTACGTGTATATTTTCCTTAGTAATACCGAAATCGATTTTGCTGTAAGTTTAAATTGAAATAAGAGTAATCAAGAGTAACAACTATTGATTTAAGTCTAAGTAAATAAATTTTGGCACATTTGTAGCGAATTAAAGAAATGATAAATAACGTAAATTATCAGTCATATAGGCGATAAATGGGGTACTTAAATTGAGCTAATTTAAAATTTATATATGGAATTCGGTTAAATTATTTTGGAATACAAAATTCAAAAATAAGTGTTTTTTTATTTATCTGTTGTTAGATTATTTTATTAATATAGTATCAGTAAATATATTTCCAAGCGATGGTCTTGAAGATGAAATTAAATCTATAAATGAAAAGAGTTCATATATGGCACTATTCTCCATTTGAAGACCGGAGTGGTACCTTTCATTTTAGCGTGCTTGTCAACTTTTGTTCGACACGCACTTTAATCTAAATAATTAGATGTGTTTCTCTTTTCTGCGTTACTTCATTTTATTTAATTTATCATACTGAGAATGCAAATATAAAAACTTTCTTTTGATCATCTGGCTACGTACTGTGGCTGCTGCATAATTCTTTTTGTATCCTATTGATATGATCAGAGTACATTTAAATAGTTGATTTCGTTAAAACTTCTTATATAAGGCGTTTAAGTGAAATAGTAAAAAAGTCTTTTTGACCATCCTTGTTATATGATATAATAATAATTTAAATTAATCGATCATAGTTATACCGAAATTGTTAACATTATCTATTAAATACTACATATTAAAGGAATCATAATCCTAAGTAGGAATATATATAACTGTTTATAATGCATTTGCTGGTAAAACACAATATCCGGTAGATGTTGATATCTTTTTTTAATATCTGAAAATTAAAATGATTTTCTAACGTTTCGATATTTTGAATATAATACTTCCCTTGCGTAAATTGCTCACATTAATTTTAAATAATAGTGATCCGCTCTGGAAGCCCAGTTTACTTGCCAAGTTTGTAAGATGAAACTCAATGATAACATGAAGTTAGCACCAAAATTGGAATTGACGATTTGTAATAATTATAAAAAATAATTAATCAAATTTAAAAAATCGAACTCTTCGGTAACCCGTTGAAAGTACTTTGCTGGAATTCGTTATTTGTTTTTACAAATTCTGGGTAATTGATAATTATATATTAGGAATTAGAGCCAAGAACAAAATGTTTGTTCGATAATTTACATGACTTTCGTTGTGGACTCAATAAATTACAAAGTTATGATCAAATTTTATTGGTATTTTATGAAAAAACCATATCCCACGCTACAATTTACAACTGGTTTAACGACTTCAAACACAGTGGTTCCTTTTCACTAGTTACCCACAAAGGTGAAGAAAGGAAGATGTGCTGGAAAAAATATGGTGTCCGCGTTCTTGGGATAAATTAGTTTTGATGTATCGATTGTCCTGGAAAATGAAAGAACAATTACCTTGAACTAATTTACAGCGATTTTTTTATCTGTAGTTTTGGAAATGTTTCACCCTCAGAGTAGAATATAAATCATCACGACAACACTTCGACATACTCACTGAGACAAACTCAGCGAGATTTGCTTCGAATGTAGAAATTCTATAACCCATAATTTTTGTCACGCAGTCCCCAATTCTCACGATGCAATTTCTATTTATACCAAAGGAAAATAGGTAAACTGCAAGCCTATCATGCTAATGAAAATAAACTTTTCTATATTTTATAAAATTTTAAATATCACTTTCACTAATATGTTACTTCCTACACGTAAAAATAAATATAATATATTTTGGGAGATAATTCATATAATAAATATGTAACTATTTTTATGAAGAGTGGCCACGTTCATAATTTTCCAACATTTTTAAGTTTATCAATAATTAGCAACAGATTACATAGAAAAATTGAACAACATTGTAAAATCGTTTTTGTTATTTTTAGTAAAGACAGTAGATATTCAATCAAGACTAATCATTTTTTTGCATCCAAATTTGGACGTAGGTACTTTGCAAATTTATTTTCGAGATAAGCTTGGTAATTTATGGACAACCCACATTTAATGAGACCAATTTCTTGCACTATTTTTCTGAACAGAATATAGACAAAAACTAGCAAATAGTACGTAACAGATTCTATTATCGGAGTTATCGATGAAGCTGTTCCCAGCATATAGTATTTTTGGATGAAATACCGCTAAATATTTGTAATTGGCTTTTATCTATGATCAAAACAAATTTTAGATCCTTAATGTCTCCAAACATTATCTCAATAGAATTTATAATAATATCTTATACGTTATTTAAAATACTATCTCACAAGTTAAACGTTATCTGACTATATTATTAATTTTAAATGAAACTCTTTTCAGAAGTCAGTTCTATAGCAATTATTATGTATTACGTTAGATATTTAGTTTATTTTATACTTCTTTCGGAAAAATGTTTAGCTTATTACGATATTGATATTTTGTTATGGAAAAGGTTAAATTTTACTTAACATTATTTATATTCGATTTTATTTTTCATAATTAGATTTATTGAAGTTAAATGCTGATTTCCCATAATATAGACACTCATCTTTACCATATCATAGACCCTACCTAGTTATTATTATCGTAATGCATAATGAATCAAATATCAAAATTTATATAAGTAAATTAAGAATGGTTCAACAAATAAAGTGTATAGCAGGTCTCTCCCATACAAGTGGTTGCTCGAAATATAAAAAAAAACATAAGATAAACGAATCGGTTAGAAATATTTAAAATCATAATTAGAACTAATTATGGACCATTAGTACAGAATTATTTCTTCTTTATTTATAAAAAGGTCCAAACGAGATTAATTTTAGTCGTAATTAAAATGGTAATCATTAGCATTTTGCGCTTATTTCAGTTGAAATACAGAAAATTCTCTCTGTACGTGAATATGAATTAGTAACTACCATGGCCGTGTTAAAAACATTAAAAAACGCAAAGTAAATATAATTTGCACGAGACTACCGCCAATAACCTAAACACCTTCCCAAGTATCTTACAATCTTAGAAAAGATCAACAATCTTAGAAAAGCAAAATATTACAAACAAATGTAGAATTTTATATATTTGGCAGTTTTTCTCAATACACATGGTTTTGTTCCTTTGAGTGTCAACTTGATAGTGCGTATTCTCTTCCTGTAAAATCGTAGCAAGTGAGGGATGCTATAACAAAAATATAATAGTTACCAAAAATATAATATATGCTAAAAAGAAACAAATTCAAGTTTCATTTAAAGAAAAACTTGGACTTATTGTAGAAATTGGTTTATGGCCTTCCCGTAATAGTTACGTGTATTTTACTAATACGGCAAATTTCAAAAGAATCATTAGAACTTTGCATAAAGAGATCCGAAAAATACGCGAATTACACTCAAAAATCCTAGCAATTACAATTTGCTTCTTTTCACATCAGATTCGAAAATTTAATTTCTTCCAAAGTGTACAAAAATAAGGGAGAAGTTATCAGGAGACGTTTTGAGATATTTATATGTCCTTAGCCTGCTTTTCCGGTAATCAGATCCCAGGTCGCCAGTTTCGTGATGTGACGTTTTCAGATTCTGATGACTCTGACGACAGTGTTGGCGATAATTGTGAAGTGTTAACGTTTATTATTATGGTAATAAATTATAACTAGATGTTTTTATTCGTGAATAACTTATTTTTCATATATTATTCGTTAGATACTTCTTTAATATTAATTTCTAAATAATACCTAGTTTATAAGCAAGTTTCATCTCTTCTTATGATTGCAATGTACTAATTTGTGATTTGTTTTAAATACATTCTATTTTTTCTTTTGTCTTAGTTTATTTATTATTTTAATAAAGTTTTCTTTACTAATAGAGATAAAACTTTAAGCTCTATATATTACTATAGAGTTATTACTATAGAGCTTAAACTTTAAGCTCTATATATTTTATTTTCTAAATATTATTTCCGATATTCTTTATAACTAGTTGATATCACTTTCTACAGTATATTTAACAAAATTCTGGGCCACGGTATACAACGATTTAAGTAGTTTTCTAAGTTACATATTTTCGAGCAACCATTTAAATGGGAGTACACTACTATGCGATGAATTGATATAATAAGACAGTTACATTATACGCATCACTATATCTTATTTCATTTAAATTACTTTGGCCAATTTATAATCGTATTACTTATATTTTAACGCTTTGTATTATGTTCGCAATACAGGTCTGAGATGTTAAAATCTCTAACGTCCAGAATATTTTAATTCGAACTGATAATGTAGGCATTATTTTAATTTGAAAAAAAATCTCTAAAGTTATTTTGCAGATAAAGCTATGTACACCACACATATATTCTTCTTGGTTCAGTATCAGTGATGAGATTAATAAATTCAACCATATGTCTTTCAAACTATACTCTCATTCGATTGTATAGATAGCTTCTTATTTCTTTTATAGTAATAGAATCCTCATTGTTATACTCTAATTAGTAAAATACTGCTCTATTGTCTGAACATATATTAGTGTACGAAAATATTACTAATTTCTGTAATTTTTTCGATTTTACTTGTAACGTAACCTTGCAAATATTCATCTTTTCTTCAATTAATTTTCTTTGATGAAATTGCTTACATACTGCTTCTATTGGTGAAATTGCGATTTATAGTTGTTTGGTAGCTAGCGGAAAATTCTTGTACACAAAGATGTGAGTCTAAAAATTTTTTCCGAGTCTTTAGATAAAATCAATTCAATTTATCCTTGAAATTCGACGTTGAAAAGTTCTTGACTAAAAGCGTATCATAATATTGTGAGCTGGAAAATATTTAAAAAGAAAAGTTCTAAAATTAATTTGGCTTTTCTATTTTTCTTCGTTATCACACGCATTGCAAGAATATAATAGTTTTATAAACAACCATTCGCAATATATAAAAGTTATATCGAAAGGTTGATAAGATTTTTAGAAATATTTTTCGGTATTTATTTTGCCAAAAGCATGTCTTTTATATGTTATTAAATAGTGTAATTGCGTATCATGTTCTATATTTTAAGGTACTGAGAGCATAGAGGTTTCCCTAATTTTAGCTTCCACTTAATTTCGGAGTTTTGTTTTGGGATGGATTTTTATTGGCCTAATGCATATGATATAAATCTTGTGATTAATACCTTTTACCAAAGATATAAAGATGAAAATGTAGAAAAATTAATAAACATTATGTAATTTTAAATATTTTTTTGTATTTCTTGATAAATGTATTACGCTCATATTATAATACCTTTATTAAAAATGTTAAAATAAATTTCTAACCTAATATATAAATAATTATTACCATATTAAATAATTTATTTATTATTGATATTTTATTATAAAAAAGTTACTACCTTAATTATAATTTTCGAAATAAATTAAACTTTTAACTTATGTGCAATTTGTATTGCCATTTTTAATGTCAAAAACTGGATATTTCTAATGACAAAGACGCTTTAAGTACACTTAATCAAGTATTTCGAATTGTTTCGTCGCAAGATTTCATCCACATCCTAGACATTTTTCCGATTTATTTGTTATCCAGTAGTATTTGCTACAATTGATGACATTTAGTCTTGTAACTAATCAGTTTACTCCTGGTAAGAAAATTTATGTGAAGTAAATTTTATTAATTTATATAATTTTCTGAGACTTCTGTTAACTTTTACTTTACAAGTCCTAAGCTAGTGCAGTTATAGAACCACAGTATGAGGGGGAGTGGGCAAATTTGGCCATCTAATCAGGTTACGCCGCACATTTATTAGGTTAAAAAATTAAATATAAAAATTTATCCATAAAACGGAACATAGAAAAATTATGTTTTAGATCTGCTGCATTTCTGTCAAAGAGTAGTAAATGCATTGATAAAAAATCGGACAACCATTTTTCACACTTGTGCCACAAGGAAAAAGAGGGAGTAATAAAACAAGAAAGGGACGCCGGTGCGATGCAGATAGGTTTGTTCGTGAAATAGGCTATGAAACACTCAACCATTTAGATAACAATATCGACCATAGAAAATCAAGAGAACAAACCTCCTAGGTATAAAAACTGACATCTGAGCAAAACGTAAATTAAATATTTATTTGAATATCATATTGAATATTTCACCAGAAATTCATAATAATATTATTTGAAAGAAAAGTTTTTATTATTATATATAAACAAGGCAAAAAAGTATTAATAAACTGCAGTACATAATATGTATGTACACAATATATGAAACATTGTAAAACATTGAAATATTATATCATTAGTGACCCATTCTCCATTACAGTGGACATAGAATTTTCCAAAATCCGATAAGCCAACCTATATTTTCTTTATTGTAATACCATAATTAGGGTTACTAGTACTGGAACATTTGCATAATTTTTTATTACATATATATTATTAAATTTTAAGAAAACTTAAATAATTACTAGTTAAATCAAGATTTTCTAATATAAACATTTATATCCTCTCTTTTTTTCAGTAAAAAATAAAACACGCGATATAACCGTTTTGCAATTAATGTTGCCGCACAAAGGAACAATCTCTTTCTCTTCATTTTTATTCATGAATAAATATTTTTGCATTTTGTATTTACTGTAATAACCCAAAAACATTTTTGTTTGAAAATAAATATGATAAAAAATTTTATAAAAAAATTTTTGACTTTTAACAGTGGAGTTTTTTGAACCCTCGAAGTGACATAATCGTTGCGTCCAATTTATACTTATGCATATATTGGAGCTGGTGAATTATGCTAAAACCGTAGTTTATAAGAAAAATATTAAAGAATACTGTCACTTTCATGACTGTTTTTTTGAGGTTAAACTCAGAACTCTAAATATCTATTGATAAAAAAACGTAATCACTTAAATAATTTTCTTTAAAATCATGCTTAAACTGTAATGTTAAAACTTAATTCTTAATGGATAAAATTTGAAAGACCAAGCGAGCAGTAGTTTTCTAATTATTTTAACTTTTTAATTTAATTTCCAATAGATTTCTTGCAAGTACATTAAAAAAATATTATTTCTCGACCTAAATAAAGGCATTTTTGAACATTTATTTTCCTACTTATAATATGTACGCACAATAAACGAAATGTATTTATATCAATGTATAAACTTACCCAGCACAGAAATAAGATGTGAAAATATATTTTAGAAATTTATTATTTTATTCTTTGTAATAATAATATGTGTCATAATCGTTTACTTCATGTATTAATTTTGGTCTTATATAAATGAAAATACATGATGTAGTATTATTTCTACTTTATTAAGTTCTTTACCACGACCTAGGTTTCATTGTATTGCAATATCTTCAGGTGGGCTATTAGCAAAGATTCTTTGCTAATAGCCTACCTGAAGATGTTGTAATACAACGAAACCATAGTCTGCTGGTTGCCGTATCATCTGAGGACGTGTTACCGATAGGCAGTTCCCCCAAACGAATTTTTCGTAAGGTTTTCGGTGAGTTTTGTATAATATTGGTTTATGATTATTCTGTTGTTTGTGATACTAATAGAGAATAATACGGGTACATGCCGAAACGAATCTCATATTTTGCAGATTATCATGATATACCTACGTAAATATTATGACATTAACAGTAGGATTTATTAAATTTCATATTGTTTTGTTTTAGGTGCATGGGTACATTATCTTCGTTTGATTTTGCAAACAAATTACGATGGTTAGAAATTACAGAAAGAAGTTAGGAAGCCGCCAGTATAAAAATTTCACTGAAGAAGATCTCGCAAACGCTATTGCAGAGGTAACCGGGAAAATTAGCCAAAAAGCCGCTGCATCAAAACACACTGTAAACAGAATTACATTCCTCAATATAATTCACCATAAGCATGAAGAAAAACCGGGTCATCCGACAGTTTTGACGCAGCAAAAAAAAGAAATTGATTGCTGTTACATTACGTGCGTTAGCCGATTGGAGTTTTTCTTTAACCAAGGCTAATATTAGAGAGGTCGTTCAAAAATTTGTATCCAAACAGTGCTGAAACATTAAACAATGGGAAGATAACAGACCAAGTTATGACTTGATAAACGACTTTGCATCCAGAAATAATCTTACAAATAGACTGGCTACAAACATAAAAGCCCAAGGGGCAAGATCAAGAGGAAGCAGTTTCTAAGCAATATGAGGAGGAATTAATTTCAATGCAAAACGAAGAAGAAGCTAATATTGAGCAAAATAAAGAGAATATTCCAATAACTGCATACATTTCTGAACTTTTCAAAAAATGTTGGATCTTTATGAAATTCAAAGAGGAAAATACTTTAAAAGAGAGGAAAAACTTTATTATAATTCTATTTCACCTGAAGATGAAAACATAAAACTCAGTGAGATGAAGAAAAATAAAGAAATAATAAAATCTGGGATAATCGCTATTGTGTTCCTATAATTATAGTCAGATTTCATCAACATTTTTTTAATGACTTTTGGCTCAATAGTTTTCTATATAACTTTATTTCCGAAACAAAATAGGAAAAAGTAGAAGAACTTGAACATTTTTGGAGTATAATTTAAATATATAATATCAAATATATATTGTATTTTACATAACATTCCCTTTCAGATAAAATAACATGAAATTTAAAGCAAAAAAAAAGAAATAATTGCACTTATTTGCCCCTTTTTTAATTCTTACACATATATGTTAAAAAAGTTAGTAAGGGTAGTGTTAATAACATATATTATTATGCCAAATCTCAAGTTTCTAAGCGTCGTGGTTTCTCAGAAAATCAGCTGTGTGCCTATCCTATCCGGTACAGGCGTACAATATTTTATGTTTCAAATATATTACATCTAGAATCATCGCTACAGTTTTTCTATAACTTTTGCGTGGACTTTAAAAATATATATTTTTCCATAGTTTTAGGTTAAGTAGTTCAATGCAAAAAAATATTTTTGGTGATGTTATAACTAATATTTTAGAGCAATACTCCACGCAATATATGGAATCAAAAAAAAAATTCAACCATTTAATTTGTTCTGCTAAAATTTCCAAAGAAATAATTTTTAAACCCAGCTATTGGTACGTGTGTAGGTTAGTCTGATTTATTAGTATGTTAAATTGGAACCCTAAAAATTAATAAATTAGGTAGTTTAAAAAATTAATAAATTCTAAGTCTTACCCAAACCTTTTGTTTTCATGTATGCAAAGTCACTGACAGACGGCGCGCGTACTGTAAAGCAGTAAAGAAACATAAGTGTCACGTTAATGCCGTTGCTATGGTTATGTCGTTTTAATACCTCAGATACTGGGGTTATTATTTTATATTATAACTCGGTTTTGTTACTCTTAATAAGAAATCGTTTAACAATGTTGGTGTCAAAATATGAGGTATCAAACTGTGATTGTTACATTTAAATGAAACTTTTTTAGTAACTTGTGTGTCAGACAGCTCGTTCAGTTTCTATGAGATAACACAAACTACACTAATTTTCTAAAAAATCCACTAAATCTGTGATACAAACTTCTTCATAAATGTGCCATATAATTTTCGATTTTATTTAATTACTGATACTGTTACATTTTTAGTAACAAAATATTTTTTTTTTTAATTTTATACAAGCATAACTTGCAAAAATATGTCAAGAAATGTATCAGTTATAAGTGAGTGATGACCTCTGATCGTCTTTAAATATTACATTATTTAAAAGTCTTGTACAAAGATCCTCTTAGCAAAGCCTAGATCTAATAATTTCATTTTTCAACTTTATATTCTTCTTTCTTTTTAAAGTAAAGGTAATTTTTGAATCATTTTATAAACTTTATGCGATTTTTTTTCTTTCTTGCTATTTTATGTAATTATTCGCGTTCCCTCTGCATAGTTACTATTCAGTAAATACGTATGGACGTATAAAATGCAATAAATAAGTTATTAGTTGGTAAAGAAAATGTGTATATAAAAAAAGCCAGGTCTATGCAAGTTAATAGATTATATGTATAGATGACACAGTATAATAAAATGCCGTCAGTTTGCTTTTAGTTCGGAACCGACACTTCCTATCACGCAGCAGGAAACGCGAGGCTGCGCCCAGGTTTTGCTTTGAAGTCTCCCTGCTCACTTGTTTATTCAGTAAATTGCAATTTCCGTACTTTGATTCAATATGTAGGGCTTTACGAAGCTTACTAACTTTTTCTGAGAAAGACTCACTCAAATTTTTATCCAGTTTGTTTTTGAAAAGAGAAAATTTAAAATCATATCAACGAGTTGTGAAGATCTTTCAAACGAGTTAAAAAATAACTTTTTACCATTATGGAAATGAAAGGTTTAGAAAAAAAAAGAAAACCAAGAAGATGGCAGCTACTTTTAGTTTCTTCAATTGGAAAATATAATTTGCAATATTTTTAAGAATATGTACATAAATGATGTATAAGAGGAGAATTTATCCTGAACAATGGAATTTATAACCAAACTACCCTAAATATTAAATTTGCTATGTGCAATTTTTATGCAAGTTTCAAGTAATCGGTTTGATTTTCCTTGCATGATTATAAGTATGAAAAATTTATTTATATTATTAAATTCTCACTCATCAATAATACCACTTGCCTCAAAATAGGATCTATAAACTATTGAAATGTTGACAGGGACTGCTGTGGTTTTTGTAGAGTAATTTGAAGGATGTTCTTTTCATATACATGGTTACCTGTCATCGTATTTCCCACTTCGCCTACCTTTAGTTCCTTGAAATTTTTACCCCAAAGCCTACTAATAAGATAAACACATTTCATAATATTTATGTTGAACAAACTAATAGGTTAAAGTCACTAAAGCTTCAGGTTTCTTTGATCCAAACAATTTTACTGTATTATAATGCGCAATTATATTGCAAGTTATTTTTTTTATGTATTGAAGTCGATTCTCTTAAAAAAAGCTAAAAGTGAATCTATTTCCTTTCAGATTTCCTTGCAGTTATTCTTTTTTATTTTCAGGTAGGTATTTTCTAGCCAGTAGGGCATACTCACCAAAAAAACGACAACAATAAAATAAATACAAAATTAATGCAAAAATAAATGACATATGATAAAACGAAGCTTTACTAAGCGAGAAGGGAAAGTGAATATGCGTTTGGTCCTTTCGATTCAACAATAGAGTGTAAGAAGACACAGAACTAAAAGCAGGGTCTTTTGCTGACCATGAAACATACTTGAGAGGTCATTTTCCGTCTAAAAGCATCGTTTGTTAATTGATATTAACAAGTGATGACACAGATTGCTTTAATTTATTTAAGAAATATATAATAAATATACAAAATAAATAAAATTGTCACATCAGTATACATATGCAATATTATCATTGTCACATCAGTATACATATGCAATACTATCATGCAATACTATCGTATACATATATTCATCACATCAGTATACATATAATAATGCACTAAAATTTTATCAATGCAGCACATGAAAATACCATCTAGGAACAAAAGGAACACATTATGTTTCACAGGAACAGGGATGCCATAGTTAATTTACGTACATATCAAAGTATTTTTATTTATCAAATAACTATTAACAATATTATTTCAATGCCTTATATACAAATAACGACTTCTGTGAGAAGTATTTGAATCTAAATGGGTAGCTACGAGTAAGCGTCCTGATGTCTAGTTTCTACATGCACCTTTAAGAACGCATCGTTTGGAACTGAATCAATAAAATCACCTTTGTTAAGTGCCTCGTCGTTTCATTTTACATTTTCCTTTCATTGTTCGACTCTGTCGGTACCATCTTACATTAAACTGTAAAATTTTATCAAATATGATATGAATATAACAAATGTTAGTAATGCTATATTCTAACATTTTAATTCAATAATTTGATAGGAAGAAAAGTATATATGACTATCAAATAGTCGACACACATTAAATGAGTTATATTTTTCATGATATTTTTAGTTTAAAATTGCACGCCACAAAACCTAAATTAATTTACGTTTTATCAGAAAATCATACATGTTATCTGATCAAAGGTCAATCTATTGTTTCCTAATTAATTACTGGATTTATCGGCTGCCGTACACCTTCAGGTATTTATAATTAGTTAACTGTACGTAATATTCCTAATAACTTATTTACTAGTCACCAAGCATCGTTAGATGGCAGATGAATGTTGCGATTAACGATGGAGTGCTGATTTAAAATGATTGTAGAAATAGTGATGTGATTGTAATTGTCACAAAGGAAGATATGGTTGGCTAGAAGAGATTGCTCATGTAGCAGTAAGTCAGCCATATGTACTATACATAAAAGTTAATGAATAAATAAAATAAATAGATACTACATTTTCTCACAAAATGGCATGTTATATTAATGGCCTGTTTCTGAGTACTTTTTGTGGAATATATGTCTATTCCATAAAAGGTATTCAAAAAGCGGTTATAAGTGATTTGACGAAAACCTTAACAATACTGTATTTACTGAAGAAGTAAAGCCAAAATTTGTATAAAAAAGCCATCGGTGTTTTTTATTAATAGCAATACTAAGTAAGATGAGTGTATTATAATCTTAGTATTGTATTTTATTGTTATTACTAGGAAGAGTTTTGGTCTATTTGTTAGCTATGATAATAACAGATTTTGTTTTCGCAATATTTGCTTTTGTCATTATAGAATTGGACACGGTGCATTTTATATATATATATATATTAAATTGAATTACAAGTCTATATTAACTATAATACCTATTTGATTAAAATAGATAAATATAAATATTTAAATATTATTACGAGGAGTTTCAATAGATAAAATAAAATTATCAAATGAAGGGCCTATTTGATTAAAATAGATAAATATATTTATTTAAAATATTATTACGAGGAGTTTCAATAGATAAAATAAAATTATCAAATGAAGGGCCCACAGCAAGCATCAAAATATCTCCGAACCAAATGAAAAAATTTCGACACAAAATGTAGGACAGAAAATATTTACTTGAAATAATATAAATACAAATGAATGGATATTAGTTGAAGTTTCGTAAAAATTAAAGTCAGACTTTTCTCATCTGCAGGCTCCCTGTTAAATATTCATAAGCCGTTTCGGTCTGTTAGGTTAAACAATATTCACAAAGAATAAACACTTTCGCTCAAATATCATCTAATTGGTGTAAGTCGACAGCTAGCGACAGGCACAAGTAACAGCCTCACTCATCTTACTTAGTATTGCATATCACTGAGAAGCGAGATATTTTGACTTTTAATGTGATTCAATTGAGAACGCTCACACTCTGTGCTAATGTTATAATACACTCTCTAAGATTATAATACACTCATCTTACTTAGTATTACTATTAATAAAAAACACTGATGGGTTTTTTATATAAATTTTGTCTTTTCTTCTTCAGTAAATACAGTATTGTTAAGGTTTTCGTCAAATCACTTATGGCCGCTTTCTGAATACCTTTTATGGAATAGATATATATTCCACAAAAAGTACTCAGAAACCGGCCATTAATATAACATGCCATTTTGTGAGAAAATGTAGTATCTTATTTATTTTATTTATTTATTAACTTTTATGTATAGTACATATGGCGGACTTACTGTTACATGAGCAATCTCTTCCAGTCAACCATATTTTCCTTTGTGTCAATTACAATCACATCACTATTTCTACAGTCATTTCAAATTATTTAAGTTCAAGACTGATTGAAATGAATTCTGCAAAGATATATAGTTAAATTATGTGAATATATATGAAATTGAGAAAATCTTTTTAAATATTTTTTTAATTCAAAGTGGTATGCAAAGCTCCCTTATCAATAACTTTTTAAAAAAGAATTTCAAAAATCGGATAAATATCGATAACGCTATTCAAAGAGGCATATATTTTTTCAGTTAACTTTTGTTAGTAAGTAAAACAAATATGCGCAACTGAGTTATTGTTTTTAATAAGCTCTATGAAAACTTTACAGTAGATGACAAAAAGATAACTTTGTCGTAAGTAACTTGATCAATTTTCGCGGTTTGTAGCTCATTTTGCCGCGAGGCACAAATCCCTTAGTTATGTGCGAACAACTGGCTATGGAGCCAAGTTCTTGCATGTCGACATACACTCGGCCAATTTTTTTAACCACATTTTCGTGCCGGTTGTCAATTGGAAAATTTTATTTTGTGTTTATTGCCTGTTTTCTTCGCAATGCTTGACATCATTTATATTATAATGCTTTTATGATGACGCTAATTTTTCCGTTTTCCTTATTTAAATTTGACTAAAACTTATACCATACTATGGATAGTCAAAAAAGGCGGTTACGGTATATTTTCCATCAAAAGCAATGTGACAATTTTTTCTATAAAAGTCATATTTTCGAGAGATCTAACTTTCGATGACTCGACCATACAAAACGTGCTCAAAATTATTGGTTATATTGACTTTAAGGCATCAATCTCCTACGACTTATTCTCACAGACTTCATCGTAGCCAAACAAGAAAAAGTCTAATGATTAAATTGCACGATCTTGGTGCCCACTTGACGTCGCCGAAACGCGAGATAACCTTGGCGTTGAATTTGTCGACAAAGTCACAGTTCTCTGGACATATTTTTACTCTATTCATCACTAAGTAAATGTTAATGAAAATAAAATGAGAAAACCATAAGAAATGTGAAAAAGTGAAATTATTTCTTATAATATATATATATATATATATATATATATATATATATATATATATATATATATTATATCTGTTTGTCTCTTATAAAAGTAGATTTTAAATTATATTTCAAATTTACTAAATATTCACTCGTTCTAAAAAGATGATATAGTTTATGAACTCTACTAAAAGATTTTGTACAAAACACAGGAACCATATAATTAAAATTATTCACGCAAGTTTTAATTGATAATGGGTAACTTCGCGTAAACCAACTGTGCATTTCGAATACGAAAATCTGAACAGAAAATGTTGTATGTTTAAACTACGTACTTTTTGTATAAGGAAAGTGATAATATTTATTTATGTATAGTAGAATATTTATTTACATAAAGTACAATATTCTACTTGCTATTTTTTAAAACATGTATTACAGAATATCCTACTTTACATTTTTCGCCCTTATAGGTAAAAGAGCAGCATTATTTATTTTGTGAAAAATATGCATTTTATTTTGAAACATCTGAAATTAAAATTTAATTAATCATCTGCAGTGTATTACAATAAGTTTTTACAGATGGCAAAGAAGTATGAAATGTATTAACTTATATGTCAAATCACTAGATCGTATTCATGCGTATCTTCGTAAATCATATCTATTATAGTAACAAACTAGATGTCAGATTTGTTAACTATTTATGTTATATAAGATTTAGTTAGAACTGGTGCTTACTGATCTATACATAAAGGTAACAGGTCAAAAAAATTAAGAATTGATTGAATATCTAGAGATATAGGAATGATATGACATTTACTTTACCGTACATTTTTTTGACGATATTAATCTAAACGGCAGTTTTTTAGCAATAACAAACAAAACATTTGAGTCACTTATATTTAATCGTACCAACTCTGGGTAGCGATAGGAAATGCAGTTTATATGGTGTGTAGTACATTTTGTATTACTATATTGTATTGAAAGATTTAGCAAAAAACATTTTATTTATATTTTAGTTAGACGTAAGAATAATAGAATCCAGTGTCGTTTTGGTCAGAATTCAAGTAATTATATCACTGGGCTACAGCAATTATAAATTATCATTTCACAATTTTTTTACTGTTTGTTTTGTTATATATATTTTCCGTCATTGAATACATTTCTATTACAACTAGAGAGATTATTGTTTTAAGTTATCTTGTAGATATTAAATTCATCCTTTAGTGTGGTATGGGCTAAAACAATTATAAGTTTGTATTTACAACGATATTTCCAGAGGTGTACTACACCGAAAGGAGTGTATCTATAAGTAATTATCAATGAATAGAAGTGGCTGAAGTTGACACTTTGTGTTTTTACATAACAATAGATGTGTAAAATATGGAGGAATTAATAAAATAAAATCACAGATGGTTCTATTTGCCATTTCTATGATTTTAGTAACAAGCTGTGCACCTTAATAGACAACAAAAACCTGACTAGGTTTCAAAAATTATGTTACGTAATTAAGAACACAATTTTAAAATAAATGTTTTCATCTAACTTAATAGTATAATTTTTTTGGGTGTTTTATAGGTACTTTTGCATTGGTTTTGTTAAACCCTTTTATTAATACCTTCCAAAATAAATTCAGATCAAATATGAAATTTCATTTTTCTCTTTTAATATTCAACATTTTAATACGTTTCTTGACATATATTTTTGAAATGGCATTTCAAATCACTTTCATTTGTGAAATAAAGATTTTAAAATTTTCTCCTCGTCTATAACGAAATGCTGACGAAAAACTTAAGATTGAAAACTATATTTTTATTATGAACATTACTGAATGTCCCATAGCCAAGTTCTGAGGAATATTGCTTAATAACATTATAGACTATTTTTTATAAAATATCCTATTTATTTATACTATATGTGATATTTTTTGAAATCTCCGTAAGATTTTCTAATACCTAATAGCCATCTTCATGGCATTCCAGAATTTGTATTTCCTCACGTCGGATAAAGTACGGACTTTTAGTCGTTATACCGCATGAAGTGTAATATTGCTAACCTACTGATATCCGCAATTAAGGTGACCCTAACCATAACTTATTTATCCGAATTCACAAATCGGAGAATTAAGGAAATATGTTATGAAACTTACGTAATGTGGGTCCGAGTGTCACCTAAATTGTTCGCTACTACTCATGTTAAGTATAAACGAAACGTATACGTTAACGTACGTAAACGTATAACATTTTTGCTTATTTTTACATCAGCACAATTACATGGACGCAATTCTACAGAATGGAGTATATTACCGAGACATTGGAATATATTTATCGGTTAATTTACGATACTTCTACCTACGAAAACAGAACATATAAAAATATGCTATGAAGGCCATATATGTTGTAAAGACGTATTAATAAAAATTGAAAATTCTCGTTAATAATTTTATCATCATAAGAATTAATTAATTCCTGATGTTATGTTTGGTTTTAAGATGATTTTTCCAATAATATTTTATGTATTTGACAAATCGCTTCTAATTTTTAGTTAAAAAATTATGTATTTGAGAAAATTTGATTACCCTTTTCTTTTTGCAATCAATATTTTTAACAAAATCCATGCGAGATTAAATTCGAGGTAAACGTCATAAACAAGTTAACAACTTACAGTAAATCTTCAAAAATATTATTTATTATATGTATTTTTCAAGCACTCTTGGCAGTTTGGAATAGCAGTTTTGACAAGCACTCTTGGCAGTTTGGAATAGCTCCATCAGTAATTTTTAATTGAAATGAGCCGTAAATTTTCCCATTCAATCATTTTTCGATAGCTTAAACACTATCAAAATATATTTATTAACAAGAAAAAGTACACAGTTTACATACTGATGCGTATTACCAGCTTAACCTTAATATTTTTAAAGTCTTTCTTTGCCAAGCTACCCATACTGCTTTAGCCAGCTGTTAAGTCGGAAATATTGAAGAGTACAGGTATTTATCCTCTTACTTTTAACCGCGTATTCACATTTAATAATATTTGTGATTCGAAAGTAAAAATCAACCTTCTGTGGTATAAAGCCGTTAATCTATCTTGGATATTTTAAGCCCTATTTTACTGACATCTTTAACACATCTTTGGCCAATGTCACCTTTCTCTTTGAACTGAAGAAACCGTGTATATACTTGGTAATTCGACTAGAAGTTGAAAAGATTTGATGCCATTAAAATGTCAAAATATATTTAGTCTTATAAATTTAAATTGATCCTGAAATACATACTGTAGATAGAACACACTGTATGCAAAAGTGTAGCTAAGAAGGGTGTATGTACGTAAACAGGAATATGTACGTAAATAGGAAAGAAGATGGTGAAATGACAATGTTAGGAGTTTAAGGAAAATAGAAAGTGTTTTATTCATTGATATAGAAATGAGTCTTTCACGATAGTTGCATTTTAATTCAAGACAAGTAATTAAAATTCTGATGTGTGATGAAATAAGATGCTGTGATTTGTCGAGTTCTTTGCAATCGTGTTGTCGAGTCTATTACAATACAAATTTATTAATAAATAATAGTTACTAAAATATTACTGCTTTTATATATTGTAGACTGTATATTTTTTAAGTTTCAAATGTAAATAGATACCACGTGTAAATAGATACCACAAATAATAATTTTTTCGTATTTTCAAAATACTGTTGCCAATTTTTTGAAAGTTGACCGATTGATAATGGTAGTATAGTTTCGACCATCGGTAAAATGCATTAGAATCATCCCTTAATAAATATAAAAACAGTTTCGGTTCACGAAACATAACTAGCAGTCCTTCTTAAATCCTGATCCTCTCCTTTATGGTTATCAGTACATAATATATAAGTGGACATACATATTTGTAAATATATTTTTTTTCTGCGTATTATTTTATTTACTACTTATTATTTTTAATATATATGTTAATTTAGCAGTTTATTTGTTATTGTTCTAAGCATTTCCTTTATTAAGCAATTGCATTTCCACCTTTTACAGTCCCCCACAACACATAATATATTATATCTTTTGGTGCTTTGATTGAATGGAAGAAATTGCGCCTAATGTTATAAGTTTGCCTTTAATATTAATATATTAAAAACAGTGCGTAAATAAATATTTAAATAAATATGGTGTAGGAACACGTCAATCAAAATTGTTTGATACATATCTTCTAAAATAACAGATCTGTTAATCTATATTATGTAATGAATGAGAATGAGAATATAATACACAAACAGGCGAACTAATTTCACTAACGAAAGCTAATATTTATTTTAACTGATTAAAGGCAGGCAATAAATTAAATAAAAATTTAAGACAATTGTACAATCCCTATTCCTTGCGAAACGCTGAAGAATACTTTAAATATTTGAGAACAGCTGTATGAAAATATCTTGCAGCCTGCCTGCGTCTCTATTTAAACAGTGGTAAGGAATTTATACAATTTGACAACTACTCTTTTAGACAAACACTTTATGGCAAAGACGAGGTATTAATACTAACATAATTGGTAACACGTCGATGACTATAATTATATATATATATATATATATATATATATATATATATGTGTGTGTGTGTGTGTGTGTGTGTGTGTGTGTGTGTAAATATATATATTTTTTAACGCTGGTTTTATTTTCATATTTTCGAGGTGTTTGAAATGATTAACTACTAATTTTTTTATATATGGTAACTTTATATAATTTATATTAAACGTTATCCTAACTAAGTTTGATAGTAATTATAACCTGGTGGTAGACAGATTATGAGAAAATTTATGAAAAAGTTATCAATAAGTAAAAACGGAATTTCTTCGGTTATAACGCTTTTATACAAGTGCACATATTTAGGGCAGATTTATGAAGAGAAATTATGCCTGAAATTTTTCATACGGACATGTACAATTTTAATTTTAATTTTTCCATATATCTTGTATGCAGGACAAAATAATATACCTTAACTAAGTGTGAGAGTATGTAATTAGAATTATCGCAATTTTACTTTAACACAATCTTCTTTTCGATTGCGCATGGCACGTATATAAGCGTCGGTCGTTTTTATTGAAATATGGAAAGGTTGTTTGAAGTTGACGTTCACATAAAGTTAATGTTTGTAATCATAAATTAAAAATCAGTAGAGGAATTGACCGAGGATCTAAAAGCAACATTTTTACAAATCGATGTCCTGAAGTAAATCCTTATGGTGAGTATCGACTGGTGATCAACTAATCTTTTATTACACCCAAACAACGTTTCCATAAGTATAGATAAACAAAAAAAATGGATAATACGGGATACTACTTCCGGGACTACCGACTTATTATTTTCCAGTATTCACCACCCATTCGTTATCGCCAACTAACTCAACCAGTATGCACCATTTAGTGGAGATAGTTTTCAATACACATTAAAATGAATAAATTTAAAGGAGCTTTCAGAACGTGAAAAATATACCTCAACTCGTGTCTGATTATCAAATCTATTTAATATACTAAATAGCAGCATCTCCTCCGCGCGCGTGATTCAGTCTATTTCGATAGACTGAAGCGACCACTCTTGCTATTTGTCTTGTTCAAAAATCTGTGCATCAACGAGGGTAGTAAATTTAAAATAAATGACAATATATCAGCTATTCCCGTGGATATAATCTCTCTTATTAGCGATTCGCTTGATCTATTCTTGTCCTTCTATCCTTTTGCTTATATATTCGAACTCATTTTCAGATTTCCTGTATATGAACTGTTAGTATTAATACCAATCTGAACGGTACTTTGAAGAAACTTCATGTTGCAAACTTCATGTTGCAAAAATTTGATAGAATTGTTTTATTGGAGTACTGTTGCGTTTTAAAAATGGTAGTTTTGGTAAATAAACTTCATTTCTTATGCTGAAATTACGAATTATGATAACTTTCTCTATAATCATACAAACTATTATTTTTTATTTTAAGAGAATATCAAAATTCTTTTAAGAAACTGTGTATTAAAGTATTCACTACCCACTATAATTTTTCTTCATATTCTACGCCCTCTTGATTATATAGATAGATATGTGAAAAAAAATCGAAACCGGCATTTTGTAAAAATAAATTTTCAAAACTTAATAGAGTATAAAAAATTATAAATGATTTAGTCTAACCCTTATATTATTGCACTGATCACTTGGGATAAAGTGTTATTTTTGGACTTTCTTTTGGAGCATTTTTTTATTTTTATAGTTTCAAAATTTCTAGTGAATTTAATACGAGAAAAATTACGAAAGTATAAAAGTAACACGCCTTTCGCTAATTTCCTTCGCATTTTCTCCTTCAATAGTTCTTTAATCTGCTCCAGTAGAACAGAGTAGTATTTTTCGGACATAAAACCACTATTACAGTGAAAACTATCACAGTGACTCTTGCGGTCGATTGCGTCACCTTGAATTTCTTGGGACTTGGGATGCCACTGCATGGAATCCTGCCGGATTCAAGCTCTTAATGATAACCACAAGTTTTGTTAGCTGTAACAAATTGGCTAAAAATTTTAACGTTATTCTCTCTACAGAGATTCAAAAAGTCGCAGGAACACTCGATACGTTCTTGCGTTTGCGGTGATATAAGCATTTTTGGCGCGTATCTTCGAGTGATTTTTTATATGCTAAGATGATCGTGAAAAATATTGAAATAATTGTAGAAAATACTTCATTTGTTCCAACTGCTTTTTATGACTTACGGAATGTTTTCTTGCCTAGTCAGGAACATGATGATGGCTCGAAATTCGATTTTCTCCCTATTTGATGGTTTATTCATTTATTGAGAATTACTCAGAGGTTAATGATACAATTAAACTGAAACTATGCAAGTAAGTAGCCTCCACCCTTAGCCATTTCCTCCATTTCGTGAACGTCTTGACTTACCCACGTGTGCCGCAGTTATTCGGGTTATATTACATCTACCGGAAGATTAGGATTATATTATGTTATAAACATAATGAAGTGAATAATTTTGGAGTTACTAAATTAAAAATAAAGAGTTATAATGAGCGGCAGAGAGTAGACTTGATTTGCCATTATTCCATTACAACTAACCTTTGTTTGCAAGACGATATTTTCCATTCCGAAGGAAGTCTATAATTTTACGTAATCCACTCTGTAATTATTTACGGATATATTCATATCCAGAGTTAAGAAATCAGCTAATACGGAAAAATGTGTTTTCTATTAATTACAAAATTTAGCGAGTGGTCCAATGGTAACGGAGATCTTTTTATGTTTTCTTGCTTCAAGAATGGAAAACAAAATCCTCATTTGATCACTCATATATCCGTTCTTTTGCGTATCCGGCTCGGACGTTTTTCACGAAAATAGTTTCACGTAGAAATTTTAATTTGTTTGTAGTGATGAAGCATATCTTTCATTCATATATACATTTTAGAAAGGATACAAAGTTTCTTTTTTTTTCTTGTGTCAAATGGAGTTATCAGTTAAAAGAGCACTCGTAAGTATTCAAAAACTATTTTTTTAGAATTACGCAAAGTAGCTCTAATGCCGTTATAGAAAATTGCCTCTACCCCCAAAACTGTTTAAGCCAAAGCAATGAAAGAAGCATGATCACTAGAAGTTAACCTAGTCATTATAGTAAAACTATTGCGATGATTCTAAATTTAATAACATTTGAAATATTTACGACATTTTTACTCTTTCAAAAATATACTGAACAATATAGTTGAGTTGGAAAAAATAACACGAATCATTATAAATATTTTAATCGAAATATTGAATAACTTTTAATGTTAAAGTATAAATCTGAGTTGAGTAATCCCATTTAAATAATAAATCGTTTGAGGGCACGTGCCGTGTCACGTTCAGTAGAAAATCAAATTGAATATTCTTATGATCGGAGGCAGTCAGTACGGAGTTTTATTTTTTATCCTTTATTATCTGTTCAATGATACATTTATTCTTAGGATGCAAATATAATTATAATCTGAGATAAAAACAGGCTTTAACGATAATGCAAAAAGCGTTAAAATGAAAATTTTGAATTGGCGGAATAAAAGAAATAGAAACACGTATCTTACATGTGAAAGAAGTATTAGATACGCTCCACTCTGCTAAATGAACAAATCTGAAAGCATACAATTATTGATGGCTACACCCACATTTAGCTATCAGAGAAGTGTGCCCAATGTCGCGACTTTGGATTTGAATGTAAATCTAAGTGACCTAAACAGGAAATTAGCCAGACGAAACTTGTGGTAATTGTCCAGACATTGTAAAGATATTGCTAAAATTATTGAGATTGGATGATTGCTCTGCCACCTGGTTAGTAATGAGACGAGTGACCACATATGGCGTCACAAAACTGGAGATGAAACTTTTTTATTATCAGCAGTACTTATTTGACCTTGTCCTAATTATTTTTTTAGAGTTCTGTAACATTGAAAAGTCCAAACAAAACTATATGCCTCTCTCTCTCTTGCTTGTCGGCATATCTATCAGTACTCCACAGCATCTAGACTATAGGTACTATACAGAGAACATTGACATAGATTATTTAAATTGACAATCCAAAGCCAAGATCAAATTAAATTCATAAAATTGATTTTCTCTAATACATGAAAAAGCGACGAAGAAAAAAAATAAGTTACATGTTTTCACAGTATGGTATTAAAAAAGCTTTTTGAAATAAGACGGACATTCCTTTCTTTTCAAAGTTTTAAACTTATATTGTGAACTTGTGAGAGCGAAACTCAGTTCAAGCGTGAAAATTTATTACCCACCCCCTTCTACATTTAATAGTATGCAAATCTAAAAGCTCCAAAAAGCATAAATTAATCAATTTTGTGCTTAACAAAGACAAATTATGTTGAATATATTTGACGTTAATTTTGTAGAATTCATTATTCACAATTTAATGAAACTACGCGATTTACTATTATTTCTAGTTTATTTAAATTCTTTACGAAGGACTAGGTTTCGTTGTATTACAACATCTTCAGGTGGGCAATTATCAAAGATTGACAATTGCCCAATTTTTTTTCCTGATCTTTGTTAATTGCCCACATGAAGATGTTGTAATACAATGAAATCTTAGTCGTGGTAAAGTATTTAAATAAAGTAAAAGTAAAACTATATCACGTAGTTTCCGTGGTGTGTTAATCGTCGCCGTGTTGTGTTGGGTTGATCACAAGGCATACGCCTTTGATCATGCCTTTGACCTTTGGCCTTTGACTATCAAAGTCTTTGACGACCCGGGTTCGATTCCAATTTGGCCGTTCATCGAACAGGGCTGGACTGGTATTATGGTTGGCTGTAAGAGATTGTTCTCCTAGTAGTAAGTCCGCGACATGTATCAATTACATACATTAAAGTAGATACATAAAAAAAATAATAAATAATTTCATTTAATTGTGAATGGCAAATAAGTTTAATTTTGATCATTGATGTCATTTAAGGTATTTTTAAAAATGTTTTTCTTATACTTACCAAAGGTATACTATGCAATATATTTTTATTATATTTGTAAATATTTTAATGAAAAAATTATACAGTCTGCCCTTAAATGTTATAACTTTTATATAAACCTAACCTAATATAAAACTGGTGTTTAGGTTTAGTTTATGTTTATGGCCAAATCTAGAAATTGTATCTACAAATTTAATTAAGATAAATGATAAATCTAGAAATTACATTTATAAATTTAATTAAAATAATTGATAATATTTAGGAATATATTCAACACAAGAATTGTATTTATTAACTTTAATAGTGGGAATTCAATATCACTTTAAATATGTTTAATGCTTTATTGCATAATTCAAATGGTATTGTCAATATATAGATATACATGAGATACAATTAGTCAAGTGTAAATGTAGGGATAAATATAATAATAGGGTGTATTTTTGCTTGAAAAAACACATTATTATAATACAAAAGTTCGAATGAAATGTTGCTTTCACGTGAATAAATATATGTATTTGTTATAAGTTTATGAATTACGTATAAAGTTTTCTATATGTTCATTTCACATTCCTCAAAATAAAACATTTAATGCTTCAGGACCATAAAGGATGAAATTACGAAAAAGGGACAAAATGAAGAGAAAACGAATGTTTAAGAATTTCAAGTTGAAGCGCTAGTCATTCAGCGTTTCTTTTTGCGAGGAGTGTTCATTACATTTTTGACGAAATTACTAGATATTTATTAGTCGTTAAAACATTTGTAATATGTAATTATTATTTTACTACATGGTTAAACTATATGTCTCATTTGATAGAATTTACAGATATGTCAAAACTCGATCAAAATTAATTCTTTAAACGAGAAATTTGTTAATAGAATATTGGTTAGTATATCTAGCGATATTCATGTTTCCATTTTTTTATTCTAAGGCGATGGCAATCATCGATATTACATTTACTTGAAAACTGTAAAAACCTTTCCGGGGAAATTTCGATCGGCTTTCAAAATATCGGTGAAATTATTCTTAATAGAAATCAGAACAATTTATAATTGTTTACTTAGTCTTAAATTTCATTTCTCTAATTCGAAAATGACAATACGTTTGCATGCCGATAATAATAGTTATTGCAATTATAATTTGCCCTTAAAAATAACCAATCATTATTAGTTTTGTTTTTTCCAAGGAAATCAATTATAGTTTTATTGTATTTTAAGTCGTATTTAGGCAATAAAATTGCAGTTAAAGTTAACTAACTTAGATTAATTTTACTTTTGTTCCTTAAACTTAAATTAAGTAAGAGATATATTTCCATTTCCATTTAAGATGTATAGTAGCGCATAATTCCGATAAAGCTTTCTGAAGTTACAAATTAGTTATTTTGTCTTAAAAATTCAGTAGTTTAAACTGTAATCAAAAACATTTCCCTTCTGTGTTATAAGTAGGGATGACTATACCATAAATATAATAAAAAAATTATTAGGTGCTGTTTTTTTCTGCGTAGTTGTAATTATTAAAAAAAACAATAAGAAGGAGTGCGTTCGAAAGATGGTTTCTACATTGACGGCGTGAAAATAAAGTGTTAAAAACATGAAATTTAACTCTTCCTTATCATTGTAAATGCAATCCTCGTGAGAGAATGTGTAAAGTTAGCAATAAATGTACAAATATAATAAAAAAACTATGGAAATCCAGAAATATCAACGTGACATTTAAAAATAATCTTTTAGTGTTGACGTTTATAACGTCTGACAGTCCCTCATTTAGTCAAGTTAGGAAAATATTTTATTTTGTTTTTTTTTAAACTAATATAACAACAATGTGACATACATCAAAAATATCATGCTAATATGGGTAGAAATTGTATTTCAAACAAAACTCTATGTTACTTGTAATGATACTTCTAGTATCAAATCAAAGATTTAGGCTGGTAAGCCTCCCAAGACGTATTTCATCACGTCTGTTGCAGTATAAAAAAAATTAACATTATATAGGAACTTAGTACCTTTTTTTCAATATTTTGCGACATAAACATCATCAAGGTCAAAAGGTTTTCATGAAATTGTTCAGTTCTTAGGGCCCATGTATTTAAAATTTTCCATCTTATTCACAACTGGGATTTAAAAATTAACATAATTTATTTATTTATTAATTTAATATGTTGTATATATTACAAATTTATTGTTACAGAAGTAAGTTCTTCCAGTGAACAATAAAAACAATAATTTAAAAAAATTGATTTATAGGGGTAAGCTATTTTAAGGTACGAATTATAAAGTGCATATAAAAAAGTAAAAACAAATAATAACAACATATTACACACAAATAAGATCAGAATATTCCGAATACAAATACTTACACGAGTTCAGATGAAAGAAGAAAAGGCCAAGAGGACTGGAAATTAGCGTTTAGGAAGGTAGAACTTTTTCTTATTCTTAGGTAGAATATTTGGAGATATATATTTAGGATATTTTTCTTATGTCAGCATCCTTTGATTATAAAGTTTTCCTCTTTAAACGGGGAATAATTATTCATAAGTAACTTGAATGGAATAAATGAAAGATCCATTTAATTGGCCTTCGGACCGATTAACGAAAAATTCCAATTAATAAGATGTAACGCGTGGACGGCACGGCAGGTTACAATAATTATTGTGAATAATTATATTACGATTAGTCACAATTCAAGAATTTTTTTTTCTAAATTTAGTCACATACGTATATATATATATATATATATATATATATATATATATATGTATGTATGTGTGTGTATGTATCCGTGCTTGCATGCGGGCGTGCGTGCCTGCGAACATGCGTGCGAGCGTGCGTGCGTGTATACATGTGTGCGTTGGTACGTGTGCGTGTGTGCGTACATGTGTGCATGCGTGCGTGTGTATATATAGAAACCACAATTAAAATATAATAAACGGACAATGACTAAAGTTGGGTGTCACAATAATAAAAACAAAAATATTTCGCATTAAAATACTCTTTTTTATTATATGTTATTAAAGTTTAAAATTATAGTGACGGTGGCGGACCAACTCCTAGAATGTGAATTCTTGCCGCTCAATTCCTCACCTCTGGCTTTATATTAAGCCCGGGGTTATCGCTCGTCAAGAAAGGCAAGGAAAATTCATATCAAACTACTTTTTGAGATAGCCAAATTTACGTATAAGTAACATAATACGAAAGACATTAAAAAAATTAATGACAATAAAAAAAACTTTAATTTAGGAAACTTGTCTTCAGAGTTTAATGAATGGTTTACTACATACAATAAGTAAAAAAAGATTAATATGCTAAGAAACATTATATATTTAATCTATTTTACCAGACTTACGCAATAATTATCAACAACGTTTAGTATGTTGTTTAGTTATATATTTTTTGTATATTCTTTTTAAAAATCTAAAAATATTGAGGTGATAGGAAATTAATGAGGATTTTTGTAGTTTCTAATTTTTTCTAGAAAAAAAAAGAACTACCAAGCTTACAACAATGTAAAGTGGTGGGGGTAAACTCTATAAATAAATATCAACTGCAACGGACCGCTTCAGTATTTATTAGAATATGGAAGTTACAAGAGAGCACATCTGTCGTTGCCGTACAAAAACGAGTTTCGTTTAGATCACTCAAACATACGTAATGCAGAAAGTAAAGATACGATCTTTGACGCACTTGCAAGATGTTGGTTTCAGAGGTTCTGACATATTAATTATGCTTTAAAATATTTTCCCCTTAGCGAACGACCAGTGAAAATTAACGTAGACTTTTGAAATAATTCCTAAAAAGAAATTTACACCTTATCTTACGTTGCATGGCAAAAGAGCTCAATTACAGTCATGTGCAGATATTTGAATACTTGTGTCAACTGGATAAAGTGTGCAAGTTAGGAGTGTGGATACCACATGCCTTTCCACTGCTCAGTTAGACTAACGTGCCAATATATATGTGAAATTTCCTTCCCGGAGATGTACCCAACACTGGCTTTACCAATCAGTAATTGTAGACGAAAAGTTGATTCTGTACGTAAATCATACGCAAGAGCGCCAATTGCTAAGCTCACAAGAAAGCCGATAGCCACTCCAAAAACTAACCTTCAAGAAGATAATTTTTTGTGATCTATTTGGTGGAATGCAAAAGGATTTTTAATTGATACTTCTACTAGAAAATATCACAGTAGACTCAACAGTATAATGCAATCAATTTGACAGACTTCGAACAAGAATACAAAACAAACGTAAACAAAACTCAAACGTGTATTTCCTTCACTACAATACCTATCCGCACGTACTGGTAGTTAAAGTCTTATACCGAAAGTTATCGGAATTTTATTGGATGATTCTACCATATTCACTATGTTCCCCTGACTTAGGAACAAGAGATTGTTATTATTCCAGTCTTTATATAATAAAATTTACGATAAACAGTTTTATGATAGAGTAAAGTTGTCAGATTTCCTTATAAAATTCTTTGACGCATAGCGCCGAATTTTTTAGGCTTAAGGAATACATGCTTTACTAGCACGTTGGCAATAGGTTAGGGATAAAAATGATGTCTAATATGTGCTACAGTAACTAGCAACGAATTGTTCCAAGGAAAAAATGCTTGCAATTATAAAGCTTAATGCTTTCTTATCAGCTCAATAGAATGTAAAAAAAGATACAATAAAAAAAACTTCGTTTAATTGTAGTAAATGGCAATATTCAATAATCGTTATTCAGTTTTTTCATAATTTCGTTTTATATTTTGTAACTAATATCTACGGAAACTGCTTCATAGTATTATGATTAGTGATGAAATATGCACGAAAATAATCCAAGAAAAACACAATTAATATAGCAAAGACCAACAAAACTAACAACATTGTAAAGGTAATACGCATCGTATATTTCATTTTTCTTTAACAAAGAACTATAAATCTAGTCTATGAAATAAACTTTTATTAATTTTCCTTATCGTATCAAAATTTAAAAAAACGGATCATCAATTTTGTGTCTGTCTGGGATTCCGTCATAAATTTTTTTCATGCAAAAACGCAAAAGGATAGGAACGTAACGTAATTACAACCTTGTAGTTTTGAATGTTAAACTTTGTTTTTGAAGGTGTGTTTTGGAGAGCGAACTTAGAAGGGTGAAGTTTTAATATTTTTCAAAAAGCTTGTAAACAGGACTAATGGTTTTTTAACAGTATAAGAATAATGTTTTTTTTAACAAACGTACTAATATTTTTTTAACATTTATCTAAAAAAGCATTTAAAAGTGATTGTGGGTTATTAAAAATATAAGATTGTAAAAATTGTATATTTAGGGAATAAATTACCTATAAGATTAAACGAAATTACCATCATTGTGGCATACGTGAAACGTTTGTTTCGATATTTTAAAAAAGTAAGACGATAAACTTTACTTTGTATTATTTAACTGTATAACAGAATATGCCTAAAAATAGAATATTTACTTTGTTATGATTATTGTATTGTGCGGAGAAGAATATGTGTTCGGGCCGTATCTGTGCAGGAATATGATAATATTTTGCGGCTTCTACACACAATACGTTTTCCATAAGTTTAAAAAACCGTTGATACGGGCACTAATTGCACAACTTTAACTGACGGTTGGTTTTTTTTCTTGGTTTTCAGTCTGCCCTTAAAATTATTTTACAAGTGTATTGCTGTAAAAGAAAATCTTTAAATATATTAATAAGTAGATTTAAACTACGTTAATAAATATGTATATACACACACACACGCGCACAAACATATATATATATATATATATATATATATATATATATATATATATAAATAAATAATGCAATCTTCAGTCTAATTAGTCTATTTTAGGCTGCTTAGTTTTGTTAGGCACTTACCATTCGTGTGCACTAGAAATCGTTGAATTACCCGCATAATTTATTTTAATTCTTTCAATCTTTATACTAACACTGCTATAAACTTAATGATGCTATTTGAAAAAAATAGTGAAGATACACCAACCATATTCCTACATGATTTTAAATATTATTAATACACCCGGAAAATATTGCGACTTATTGCTCTTTATTTCTAGTTACTTTTTATTTCTAGTTAATTCTGGTATTTTTATTTCTAGTATCTTTTTATTAATTTTTATATACTTTCATTACATTTAATGTATTGTCAATAATATTCAATGATGCGGAAGATTAATGTCAATTATATAATAACTACTTTATAATCCTAATTAGATACAGTGACATAGAGAACTGTTGTTTTTGTCGGATATTTTATTTGCGGTTATATGGCAATTTACGTGTCGACTTTCTTTACTGCACGTAAAACTGAAAAAGTGTTATAAAATAGTAAGCACCTTACATGAAAAAAAAATAGTTATTCCAAGTAAACAAAGCATGGAAATAGATGCACTAAAACAAAATATCACATCACATAAAAAATTAAATCTCTTAATTATGAGAGCGCATAATAATAATTGAGGTATTGAAATTCACTGCAAACTTAAAAATCCATAACTGAGTATATAAAACGAAATTCGTAGAATTTTTTGACTTACAGGGCTCTACTGCTAGAATTTATAAATTATTGGATGAATTTTGAAGAATGACAGTACACTGAAACATTAATACAAACTTAAAATCAATTTTTACCAATTCAGGGAAAAATAGAATATATTTTTTTTCTGAATTCCCTTTGTTAATAGTTTTATACCAAGCCTATCAATTTTAAAGAATACTGCTACCAACTGATTCATAAATAGATAATCATATCAAAGCTGACTTCATTATATTGTATAAGATGGGCGGTCCGGTTCTAAGAACCGCAATATAGACGCTGTAAATTAAAGTTGCGTTTGTCGGTCAACAACCACACCCTGCGCCTTTAGTGCCGCAGCAGACCGTTTTGATTTATGGTTCGCCAGCGCTCATTCCTATTTCACAACAACGCTGCTTAAACTGCCTGCTTTTTAAATAATTGTCTTTACTCTGAATGTATTATGTATTTTACGTACTGTGCCTTGAATTATTTTTGTATGTAAATATGTAAACTAACAATATTTATCTTTTAATATCATTAAAATATATTTGTTGTTCAATTTAAAAAGTGTTTTAATAGTGTCACAAATTAATTGTGTTAAATTTGTAATTAACTGTAGTCACGTGATTCTAGAGAAAATTGATATTTTGTTTTATATACGTAAGAAAACTTGTATGAATACGTGCTATGAGAGTCCCATGCACGTTTACATAGATATGAAAATTTAAATGTTCAAATTATTTCTATTAAATTATTTACTAACATCAACATTATTATTTACAATATATTTTTGATAATGTTAAAAATATCGTAACTTCCTCAAACAATACACAAAAAATATACTATATTTCTATACTGTTCCAGTAAACTGTTGACAAACTTTTAGTAACCCTTTTGTTCATAATATTTACTATGGAAATTCGGTAGAAGCGGCGGGCCATTCATTTTACCTCTTTCTTCTTTCAATTCTTATTTTACACGTTGATTGCAACAAAAAAAATCTATTACGTCGTTTGCCCTTCGTAAAAGTTTACAAATATTTATGAATATTAACTCTGAATTATGAGCAGATTAACATTTCGTTTTACCGTGCCAGACTTTCATGTTTATTTTATTAATTGCATAAAAAAATCAAATATCTTTTTAAATAAGATGGCGAATATATTAATTGTCTACGTAATACGATATAACATCAATGGAACCTCTGTTACATATCAAATCGATGCGAAATATTAAAATTTCATTAGGTGACAAAATATTTATATGCAATGTAGTTATTTTTCGAAACTAAAACCATGAAATCCATAAAAAATTTTCACTTAAATTTTTTTCCATCAGAAAAGAAAGTGATAAAAAAAATTTGAAAATACGAGAATGGATTCATGATAGGCTTATGTTGATTTTCCACGACATTAATCTGTCTATCGTGAGAATAAGTTCACGATAGGCAGATAGTAATGTCTTTACAGACCAATTAAAAGCAAGGAACCACATTAAAATACGGTCGCTCAAATTCGCAACTACGAATAACGGAGGATATATGTTTGATACGATGCATTTAAAGATATGCTAAAATGTTTACCGCATAGTCAAGTGAAATCTGAACCTGATGCATTTAACACACATTGCCAGTGCGCGAAATGACATGAAACATTCATTACACCAATTCATATTAAGGCTTATATTTAGGCTTCTAACCTTTCCAACAACTATAATTTTTGAGTATTCGTCTACATTTCTCTACATGAATAGGAAATAGGAAAATTTATTTATTTCCAAAACTACTAATATTTGTAACATTCACATATACTTAATATGTGATTTTTCAGAATGAATCACCAGCTACGTCAAAAAAATGCTAAGTAGTCACAAAACATGTTAGGAAATTCAAAAGGAAAATTGTCTTTTTAGTTGATTAAATTATGAAAAGTACTACAAACAAAAGTATTAAAGAATCAGTATTCTAATAAAAAGATCAATCCCTAATAATTCATCGGCTGAGGAAACCAATTTAACCAGGAAAATGTTAACTAGATCTAAATAACGTAGAATTTTCTATAACTGAAAATTATGTTTTTTATAATAATATTATTTATTTGATAGGTGGATCGATTATTACGTATCCATATTACTACGAGGAACTACTTACTTTCAATTACTAACATCAAAACACCGATCTACAGCGAATCAAGCCAACGCAGGTTACCAGCTTCTAATACATCCATATATGCACGCGTGCTTCCTTATGTGTGCTCATCTTAATCTCAAAGTTTTACAGATCTCACGATTTTTGTCATACTATATTTAAACTTTTATTTGGTTTTAGCCATTGAATTTTTGACTCTATTTACAATGATCTCCGAATTTTTTATCACCCTCCCATTTTATGATAAGGCCCTTTTCCTTTCGTCTTAACCATATTTTTCTCTCACTTTTTATATATTTTACCTGACTTTTCATACAGACACTTACCACGTTTATGTCAAGAATAATTGTAATGAAATACTGATATTGACATTAAAAGTTACCAGTAATATTTGATAAGATTCTGTTTATTATACAAGTTTTGCTAAGGGTAAAATGGAAAGAATAAAATAAAGAAATGCTAAAAAATAAAATCTGACCACAAATTTGCCATCTTTTATATTATGAGAGAACCCAAATTGTAAAAAAAAAAATTAAATAAAAATTGACGTAATGTCTTGATTCAGACACTTTATGTAAATATCTAACATATACAACGTTAGGGAATATATAGGCTTTGGGAAAAATTCATATTGGTAAACTAACCGCTTGCGTCCCATTTGATAATTATCTAACACAATGAAAAATATTTAGCCAGTAGCTGAATTCATAATGTTCCCCCACTAAAATAAACCAAAAAAGTGTGAATAATCTTACGATAAGTATCGGATAAGTCAACCAGTGTGCAAAAAATCGAAATGCATAGAATTGGTAACGTATAATAGGTTCGTAGTCTTAATGTATGGAAATATTTTTAATTAATATTTATAATATTATGTTAATGAAAAGAGAAAGTAAAAATGGAAAAATGGAAATTAAAAAAAAATGTAAAAATGGATCGTATATAATTTCTCCCAAAAAATCCTTAATAATCTATACAAATACGAAATTACTACTTTCTAGCTAAAGTACATCACTAAATGGGGACAGTGAAAGTAATTCCTCATTTCTTGGACAAGAAGAAAATTAAAATTAGCCGAAAACCGAAATCTGTCTTAACTTTTGTATTTGTTGCAATTTTTTTCATCAGAATTATTGAAGTATATACGTTAGCCTCCTGATATGCAATCAAAATCTCGTATTTTACTCCTACATGTTACAATCAATTATAACTAATATTATTGGAGTCAATGCTCAAATTATTAAAAAAAATCGACAAACCTTTTCGAATTTGATCATTTTTCTGACACTTCGTGCCTCGAAGAAATATTAATCTGATAAAAAAACATACGTAGAACTTTTTATAGAGAATTTTACGATATTTATTTTGTGCTAAACAATTTTTTCCTCTAAAATCAAAATACTGATTTTTTCCCCTACTTCTCATTTTGAGGGAAGACGCTATCTACGTTAAAGGAAGAAAAGTTCAAAATTTAACAAAAATAATAAGTAACTACTTTAGAAAAAAAAGTTTTCGTTTAAATCATTTCCAAATTTTTCCCTTAGTATCAATTTCATAGAAAAGCACGTCAGTTGTGATACTCTGCTAAAGTGTACCTGTGAAATAAGAAACTAATTTTAGGTACCAGTGAGTTAATGAAAGAAGTGATTTTCTAACCAAAATGCCGTAGAGTTGCTAATATTATCCGTTTTTATAAATTTACATATGTGATCACTTTTTTTGTAACTTGTCTAAAATTTCGAACGAATTTTTATATGGACTAATGAAAAACTTTTAATTATAATTTTACATCCACAAGGTAGATATATGAATATGCAGTCCGTCCACGAAAAGAACAAAGGAGAACATTTATGGATGACGCTTGCTTTCATAACATATTGTTGCTATAAGAACCCAATTTTATGACATGAATTGATACGGAACTGTCGAAAGAGGACGGTGAAAATTATCAAATGTTGTTTATTTTATTACGATTTACTACTGAGTATTGACTGTGTAGTACTACGTATACCTTAAAGCGATGAAGAAAATATGGATTGTGTTTCAATAATAACGGTGATATTTTAGTTGAAATGTGCAAAATAAAAAGGAATGTTAAATAATGCTCCTAATTCCCTGAAACTAAGATAATATCCGTAAGTAACTTACGTGCCGTCGAAACTTCCCAAAGTCGAGAAAAATTATGCATTAATTCTTTTGTTGGAAAACTTCTTTCGTGATGGTAACATAAGTCGTAATGGTATGTTGAGGAATCATTTAGTAACAAAAAATATAATACATGTGTCAATTAATTTACTAGAGGCCTATTTATACGTAGGCCTACTTATGAATTTTGCAGGGTCGAACACAATTTAATTTATATTTCTGCAAAATTCATAATTAGGCCTATGTATAAATAGTAAATTATGTTCAACTCTGCAATATTTTCAATAATTTCACGACATGAAAATGATTAGGGAGCTCTAATATTTTTCTATTAGCTAAATGTGTGTGAGCGTGTGTAATATATTTCTCGCCACCTTTTAATGTCAAAGTGATCAAATAGTTTTAAAAATTTGATGTCGTTAAAAACAAGTACGACTGAAATAATTTGTTGAAATTATAGATAACGTTTGATTAGACAAATTATAAACAAATATTAAATGTACATATTTGTCAGATAAGAATAAACGTTCCGACGAAATTAAGTTTATCTTTATTAAACATTTCAAATGACGTAAACAAATATCGAATATAATTTTTTGTAATAAATTTTGAAGTGCTGACACTGTCAGAGGGCAAGTATATATTGTTTCTTTTCCCCAAAGAGCTACAGCGCTCACTTTCAACAGGCTGAAGTCCTTTTCCTTATTAGATTTATAATTAGTTTAGGGCGGAGCATCATCTCGGCCACTGTGCGGTGGTGCGCGCTGATACTGATGCAATAAAAAACGATTCGATGGGCGCGGGTCATTCGTCGATAATTAAGTTCGACCGGCTCGATCTGAATTATGAGTTTATGGCGCAGGGTCTCGCTCGATAAAAATAGCTTTTGCTGTTTGTGCAATAAACGCTTAAAAATATACTTGATCTGTGGGGTATTACGGAAGGAAGGCAATTTCAATTGATTAAAAAGTGTACGAGTATATGTAATGAAAGCATTACGACATGATTTTTGTTTCTAGTTCATTTAATGTTAAATTTGCATTGCATAGAGATAATACTCAAGTGGGCATTTATTTTTCTCAAATCATTATATGTAAATCGATATATGAATTGTATTTACTTTATGAGTATCTGTAATGAAAGCCTTATTAAGATTTTTGTTTACAGTTCATTTAATGTTAAATATATAAAACTAGAAATTTCTATACAATATAACATGAGGCAAATAAAAATATAATTAACGGGAGAAGTCGAATTGGAAGTGAATAGTAACTCAAAAATATCACTGAAAGCAAAAGATGTAGCTAAGCTCATTTTTAACGAATATTTTCACATTGAATACTTCCTCGGCTATCACCAATTCGACATCATGAGCAGAAGATTTTTGTTGAAGGTTAGGAAAATATGTATTATTCAAGAAGATAAGGATCCACGGAGAGGCTATCAAAAACCTAACCTAACCTAACTCGCAAAAAGGAGGAGAGGGTGGAAATAGGAAGTCGCATGAAGAAATTCAGCAATAGAGTAAAGTCACATGAAGAATTCAGCATTTAAGCAAATAGAGTATCCAATTGAGTAAGATAAATATTAATAGAGTAATTTATGCTTCTTGAAGTATAGTCGGTTTTTTTGTTAATTCCGTATTGTTTTCCATACGTTATCGCGGTAAATTCACAGATTTAAATCCTTTGTTTTAAATGAAGAAGATATACTATTAAATCGGTTGCGATACTTTCTCTTGCGATTTTGACTGAAATGAGAACAATTGCGTTTACAGACATCTGCATTTTCACTCGCAATCGCGGATCATCTGCATAATTTTGTACCCTGCATCCACATTCACATCTGAATCAATAGTGGCGGAACTTTTCGATACGAATTTTGCGCAGGCAGTGACAAAAAAATTGGAAATCAATTATAACTCTCGCTCCCTCAGCTCCGTTTCATAATAAGTTGTTAGTTTGCTGATAAATTATAAACAATATGATCTAATAAATAGTGACAAAGTTATATATGTCTCTAAAATGTTCTGCCGATCTTTCTAAAATGTTCTGTTAAAAATATGTGTTAGCTGTATAGTTGCTTGAGTTGTAGAGTTGTGAGTTAATAAATATGAAATATTTAATAAAATAGATTCAGGTCCTCCTTACAAGTTGACACAAAACATTGAACATTCGCGAACATTTAATTTTAAATTGTTTTTAAATTTTAAAATGCTATGCCAAAAATTCCCCCACCTCCTTGTGCTTTTCTTGCCTCCGCCAGCCAGTGCCCTAAATAAAAACTATTCAGCAGCGCAAGAATCAACTGTGAGTCTATGCATGTCCCAAACATGAATCTATGCGCAATTGACTTAATTCCAAAAAAGAGTGAAAGTATTTTTTTAGTATTTTTTAAATACAATTCACCGTTTTTAAATTTGAATATTTTATTAGTAGTTTAAATTAATCATAAGTAAAATTTCATAATTGAATTTCATATTTAATAATTAACAAAATTTTCTATTTCTTAGTATTCATTCTTGAACAAAGGTTCAGTTTTTTTGTTTACATTACATACTAAATTAAAAACCGTGCATTTTTTTGTTTAGAAAATTTAAATAAAATATTTAAATATCATCGTTTTTTTTTCAACTAAAGACCTGATGATATTTTTAAAAAATTTCCTGCTATTAGATAATTATAATTTTCAAAGAGCTTAATTCTTCTGAGATCTGTAGATTTATTCATAACACTGAGTTAGCTTTAAATTTAAATCTGATTTATCCAAGAAAAGAAGATAAAATGCGTAATAAATATCAAGGAATATATTGCATTTTTATATAAAATAAATTAAAATTGTAAAATAAATTATGAAAATGAAACTTTAGTAGAAACTGACTTTAGTAGAAATTGTGTAATAAGTCATAACTTGACTTTTCCTTCGTCTTTAAATGTCGTATTAAATATTCATGAAAACGTTCGTTTAGTTACGAAAAAATATTACTCGAGCGGAATTTATTAACGTAACATCATCCGATCGGTGTAGGCCGGCGGCGGACTGTGGGCACGTACTGTCGTACTCGCTCGTCTCTGTTGTGCCGCTTTCAGGGTGTGAAAATCGGTGGACACAATATGGTATGATTCTCTATAATGCGGCAATGCCAAACATGCCCAAGAATAGCGCGAAATATGACACTGGTCAGGCTGCATATTATGAGTCAACAGTAATATTACTAAATTTGTGTAAATTTTGAATTACCGCTATTGTTAGTTAAGTACATTTTTGTTCTATTTTCTGGTAGCCATTGACACATATTTGCATAAGCTATTGCTTATGGAGTATATAGCTTATGCAGCACTGCATAGTATTTAAAACATGGTAGAACTATTTCTAAATTAATTCGAATATAACCAGTAAAAGGTTCGCACGTATACATTTATTTTGAAAATGACATACGTTTTACAATCAAAATATGGTACTTCTACCTCTGTTTAAAGTCCTCTTTTCATTTGGGATTTTCTTTTATTCTAAATATTGTAAGTTTCCGCTTCACTTATCTATTCTTATTGGCAGGAAAATCATTAAATTATTCTTTTACGTAAACGTGTCGTAGAATAAAAAATATAAAGGTCCGCGGCGAGTATTTGTGGGCGCGAAATATCTGTTGGCCACAATTGTGTATATATTTGTGTTGTGTACTTTCCTCCATGGTGATTATAGCGAATTATTTGTTATGCATGTTACTAATATTTGTGAACGTCTTAATTTCCATGTCATTATATATAAATATATATATATATATATATATATATATATATATATGTGTGTGTGTGTGTGTGTTTATGTATGTCTGCACATGAATATGGGTTATTATTTAGTACGTAACAAAAATGTACTTAACTAACAATAGCGGTAATTCAAAATTTAAACAAATTTAGTAATATTACTGTTGACTCATAATATGCAGCCTGACCAGTGTCATATTTCGCGCTATTCTTGGGGATGTTTGACATTGCCGCATTAAAGAGAATCATACCATATTGTGTCCACGGATTTTCACACCCTGAAAGTGGCACAACAAAGACGAGCGAGTGCGACAGTACGTGACCACAGTCCGCCGCCGGCCGACACCGATCGAATGATGTTCCTTTAATAAATTCCGCTCGAGTAATATTTTTCCGTAACTAAACGAACGTTTTCATGAATATTTAATACGACATTTAAAGACGACGGAAAAGTCAAGTTATGACTTATTACACAATTTCTACTAAAGTCAGTTTCTACTAAAGTTTAATTTCCATAATTTATTTTACAATTTTAATTTATTTTATATAAAAATGCAATATATTCCTTAATATTTATTACGCATTTTATCTTCTTTTCTTAGATAAATCAGATTTAAATTTAAAGCTAACTCAGTGTTATGAACAAATCTACAGATCTCAGAAGAATTAAGCGCTTTGAAAATTATAATTATCTAATAGCAGTAAATTTTGTAAGAATATCATCAGGTCTTTATTTTAAATTTATTTTTGATCAGAGTAATTTACTAATTTCAATTTGGATGGAACTTTTTAATATATATATAAAAAAAAGTTCCATATAAATTGAAAGTAGTAAATTACATTGCGAACACACATATAAATATATATATATATATATATATATATATATATATATATGTATATATATATATATATATATATATATATATATATATATACATATAATCACCTATTCTTCGATGTACTCTAAAGATCATAACTGATGTGACTCTTTTAAGGCGACCAAATGTACAATATATTTAACTAAAAATTTTTACTATTAATTATTTAATATTTCGTACTCTATAAAAAGTGTCATAAATTGTTTAATATCAATAACTTTTAACCAACATTACCTTGGTTATTTTCGGCCTGACACTATTTTAGGCCATAAATGTCTCTCTGCACAGTGATAAATGATTTTAAAATACATGTGTGTCTAAAAAAACCTATTTCCCTCGCAAATGTTGCCGGGTGATTCAAATAGTGATTTGAATCGTTTCGTCTTAATTTGTTTACTTTTCCATTATACCTTATTCTTACACGAGTTTTACAGTCAAGTGGAAAAATAGAGGAAATTGCAGCAGGAGATATTAATCCAAATCTTGAGAGCGGATGAATTTCAAAAAATTTTCTGCGTGAAATTAAAATTCGAATATTCGTTAAAAATACTAACAATATTAATAGTGTTTCATAATCCTTGTCGAAATACCAAAAACACTTAGCAAGATATGACTCGTAAACCTCACTAAACATATTTTATATTTAGTGTTTACTAGCAAGAACTTCGAGATAAGAGACACTTATCTCTTAGAGAAGTCAATTATTGTCACAAGGTTACTTTCATTTTGACCATTAATATTATTTTAAAAATTGCACACCTGCTAAGTTCATTCGATTGCCAATGTGAATATAGTATTGACATAAAAATTGTCACTAAAATAAGTATATAAACGTCAATACAAAGGAATGCTTGTAATAACTTTCTGTTATTATAAGCATTCTTTTGTATTGACGTATGATAATTACTCAAGTAATTTATTTAACAATTATTTGTATTAAATATAAATATTTATATCATATTAAACAATATATAATCTTTCCGCTAAAATATTACAATAATTAAACTTTAATGTGCTCGGTTTCTTTATTCTTATAAAACAGACTCACAATCAGGACGATTTTCTCAAGAAATGACTGTGGTTTTTTATCACTAATTAAGGGAATTTATATTTGTAATACGTTTTCTAATATTTTAAATGCAAATATTTGGCAAGGGTGCAATGTTTAAATATAATTCTAAAGTTTAAGAATCAGATTACCCCATTACAGATATCTTTGACATCCAAACTTATTAAGTGTATAAATAAGGAAAGTACTGACGTAAAATATGGAAATAGTGATAAAAAACCACAGTAGCTTATAAAAATGTGGATGGCTTAAATAATATTTAAATATTGGTCATGAAAAGAAATAGATATAAGTGTGGAGCATGTTTCAAAACCTCTATGAGTATAATGAATGGATGGGAGTGTATTAGGATCATGCTGTATAACATTAAAGACTCGTTTCTTGCGATAGCCAAAAAGGTGTGTATCGATTTCGTAGCGGAAGGTAATAAAATTTAGAGTTAAATTAATCCATCGATATCCTCGATTTAATTTCATCAAAAATTTTACCCGTGTCGACTTAATACTTTGTTTAATTCGATGTACGATACGATTCCATTACGTTAATGAACAAATAGTGCCAGAGTGCACAGTGCAGTTATTTCTTTCGATAATTTTTCTTGTCATCAAAGGTGATTTTAAATTTCCATCCCAGAGAGTAAGGGAAATAAGAACGAAAGAAAATCATAGTATGTAATTTCCTTCATATTTATACCAAGTAACTCATGACAATGTCCAATGTGTAATAAGCCCTGAATTTATCATGCGGAAAGTATTTAAAACAGTTTAATTAATTCAATACTTCACGCTCATAAATTATTAAAACCAAATGTCCACGTATCATTTTGTTAGTGACACCATAACTGCTAGATATAAAATATTAACTCAAATGTATTTACTTATTTTGTCGCCTTTTTATATTACTTTCCTTTTGATCTTACTAGACTCAAAAAATTAAAGTGTTTAAACTTATTTCATTATCAATTGACTATATGGTACAAGTAATTTTTGTTCATGGACAAACTAAAATATCGCTGCCGACTTAGAAACGACATAGACTTTGATACCGAGTAAACTTGAAAACTGCTATTACTACAATAAAAGAGATCAACTAATTCAACGTGACGTAATTAGAAGAATTGGAATCCCCCAAGAGACTGAGATATCTCAAGAAATAAAAGACGAAGGAAAAATGTATAACAAATTAATGACGGAAAGCTTAAATCTGAAAATAATTAATTATCTGTTTACTAAAGAAGAAAAATGATCTAAGAAATAAAAAAAACCCACGAAGATGAAAGAAAAACTAATAGGAAAAAAACTTAGAATGTAAGGACTATTATTTTTAACTTTGCAGTGAAGGTCTCTTAACTGAAAAGAAAATTATCTGCAAAAATTTTTTTAAAAATTCAGAAATAAAGAAAAGTTTTAAAAACACAGAAAATCGAGTTAAAGCAACTGAAGAAATTGATAAGAGCAATGTATACACAAATACGTTTGCTTACTTAAAAAAGATCTAATGATTTTATTATATATAAACGGTTATAAATAAAAATATTATCGAATTTGTTTGTTCCGTTTCCTTAGTGGCAGAAAGTTTTCCAGAACAGCAGCTGTTTTTATTAGATATATATAAAACCGTCAAAACCTACTGCATGAAACCAAACAGGCATGCTAAGATAAACATTGACATCATTTCAAAGAACGCCAATTCCTTGTCAAGAAACAGCTCGTATATAAATCCCCACTTTTCTCGAATAAAGTATTTATCACGATCCATCAGAATATTTCTAGCAGATCTGATACGTTGTCGAATCTCTCTGGCAATTAACTTATGTGGTTACTTTCACCAGACACTTTAGCGTTATTTGTATTGTATGGAATGTGATTTTTGGTGCAAAGTTGATATAGTACTTCGGCAATTATGGTCTTCCTTTGATTGTATTATTAATTAATTAACTTGATATTTACTGGCTTGAGTAGGACATACCATAATACGCGTCATGTAATTCTAGAAGACCTGTATTGTTAGTCCTTAGTGAAGAAATTTGTATTTTTTTTTAAATGAAGACTTTCATTTATTTTTTACGTATACAATAAAGTAAGGCCGAAAGTAAAAGTGGTTCTTTTTATTGTTCAGTTTAATTGGCTGATATTAAATTACTATATTAAGAGTCATAAAACTTTTTTTCACATCGTACATCGGTAAAATTATTTATGACGATGATAATCTTGGTACCTTTTTCTTATTTCAAGAAACAAAATTTAGGTTTAATATTGACCTCCCAGTTTCAAAATAAAATTTCCCGGAGATATTTGATAGCAGTAGTCGATGAGCTCTATTTGCTACATGTACCGTAACGTTTTCTTGGTTTCCGTATCTTGCAAACAGAAAAAAATTAGGTCTTTTTGATTCAATGTGAAAAAATCCAAAGTTTGGCTCTATGGTTTACGTCCCAGTTGAATTTTTATTCGGCCAAAATTAATTAGGAAATGCGTTATATTGCTTATTTCTCATGTGACGATTTTACCGTTTTCATGGTAAACATATTATTACACAGGCATGTTATTACACAGTTAATTTTGTTCCATCACAGAAACTGTTTGATATATATATATATATATATATATATATATATATATATATATATATATATATATACATATATTATGTAAGCATAATATTAATGCATTTTTTCTAATTTCAGTTTATATGGGAACAAGTCATGCTCCTTACTAATGAAACACACCTATCAAGCTCCTTACTAATGAAACACACCTATTAGCTTACTTAATTAATTTCCTAAAGTATTAATAAAGATGGACATTATTCATTTCAGTTTCTGTATTATAATTATGCTGTAACTATCGCATGTTATTCATTTTGGAGTAGAAATTTTATTATATTTAATGCAAAGTACATCATACAAGTTACGTAGTACAAATTGTATTCCAATGAGGTGTTAGAACTTAATAACATAAATAACTCCTCGGTTAGATGAACTAATTCCGTTTTGAAAATATTTAGTACAAGAACAAATCCCGTACGCATTTGAAAACCATGTTTTATATGAATACGAAAGAAAGGTTTTTAGTTGGGAAAAGTTGCATTGGAATTACGAATTTATAGTTTTTGTTGAGATTGTAAAATAATGGTGTGGATATAAATTTTTAAAATATATTCTACAAACCATTCGACAAGACGATGTTAATCGTTATAAAATTTTGTTTGATACGTATCGTATTTTTAATAATGTATTCTTAAAAATTCACACGTCTATGAAATATCAATAAAAATTTAAATACAATAATTAAATTTTATGTTCGAATTGAATTTATGTTTATCTACTTTTTTTATGCGAGTTAAAATATAGGCCATAGAATGAATGGTATGTATTCATCTATATAATTTTTTTGTAAACAATTTTAATTCAAAGTTAGAGGCAACGCCCGGATATATTACACGGTATTCGGTAACTAAATGCTAACCTCTCGATTTGAATAATACGTCTATGAGACATGAATATAAATATACAATTGAATACATTTATAATCTTACAACTAACAGTAAATAAAAATTATCAATTTAAACAATGAGAAAATTTTAATTTAAAGTACCCCCGCACATATTGCACGATATTTGACAACGAAATGTTAACCTCTCGGTTAGGATAATACAACTATAAGATATGAATATAAGTGTACAGTTGAATGCGTATATAATCTCATAGCAAATTAAACTTAAATAGAAATAGTCAATTTATAAGTACTTGAAATGTTAAAATGTGCGATGTCCGACGCATCTATAATATCCAAATTTCATTCTTTGAAAATACATAGTTGACAGTATTAATTTAAAAACGTCCGAAATTTAAAATTTTTTATCAGTGTAGTTTTATAAATTTTGTAATATTTAATTATTCCCATTCAATATCCTTCATTTATTTTTTATGCTACTGTCCAAATGATTTTAAATTTAAGTTAAAACTGTATTTCCAATTTATATTGAACTATTAGAACAGTTGAAAATTAAAACACTTGATTAGAACTTTCGGAGTTTTACGATTTAAAATTCACTTCGATTTGGGTTAGGAAAGTAAGTCGACATAATAGCAGCAATATATTGTAATGTGTAATGGTTTTTAAAAATGTTAAATTTTTATTGAATGTTTATTTCTCAGAATTCTAACGAATTTTTAACCGAATTTTTGACAGTTTATTGTTAGCTGACAAAGGAAATCCTGTGGGCATAAACTGAGGGCAGTAAATATTGTTACTAATATCTACCTTTCTTCTGGAAATCTGACTATCTGGCAAGTTTAATTACTGCAATTTTCACTATAAATTTCTAGAAATTAGAAACATTGTTTTTAACTTTTTCAAGCAAATTATTAAAGAACCTGTTTACTTTCATTTCTCAATTGGCATATTAGCGATTACAAATGAATAATTGTATTTTGAGGTTTTCGTTTTAAAATTACCCATAATTCCTATTTTCAAAATATGTCGACTTGTTTCGCACTTTACATTAAAAGAAACAATGCTAATTTTCAACCTGTATTGATTTATAATTCAGCATAAGATACGATCGGTGACTTTTATCATATATATTACTATATTTTCTAGTAAGACCAATTACATTACATGAAAATGTTACGGAAGTAACAAACGAAACGAAAGTAACTATTAGGAACAAAATACTTATTTCGTCTGATGGTATTTTATAAAAACCGTATTATTTCAGAGTTTCTCTTATTTTATTACCGCAATGAAACGGCACCATATTTTATATGTGGTATTAGTCGTAAATAGATGAAAAGGATTTGAAGTAAATTAATAGCACACTTCTGAATAAAAATTGCAATTAAGTCTGCAACGTAATGTCGTATGTACTGGGGATTTAAGAAGGTTCAAAATAATCAAGCGTCGTAAAAATTGGAATACCTTTTATATCACTAAGAAGCAATAACGATTACTTACAATGCAGTTGTCACTTTTAATCAAGTAAAGAAATACCAGATTTAGTAGACTCCCCTTCTTTTTCATTACAGTTTGCGCATAATGCCATTTAGATCCATATTTATATAGGGGTGTAACGTACTTTTTGAGTATCATGCTGTGGTAAGAATTATTTAAATTGATTGAAAATCAATTAGCTAATTGAGTAATTAAAAGCATACATGAATAATTATTTTCATCCAAAATGATTAAATATACCTTAATTGTGCTTTAAAAATCTATGCCACAATATAATTCCCACTCTGTTATTTTTCAATTAGGAAGACAGTGCAGGACAATTAAAAAAAAGGCGTTTTTATTGATATGATGAATATTGCTTCTAATATATGTACAATATTGTTAAAAGATTATTGGCACACCACAGAGATGAGGACTGGTGCGAAAACGAGACGTCACGTATGTCCACAAGGAATAGCAAACCGCGTGACAAGCGCCGGAAATTCATTTTGATTTACATCTCGCCGTATCGTAATTTTCTTCCGCTCAGTTTGAAGTTCCAAGTTTTCCCTCGGGTATAATTTTCTTTAAAGGTCTTTAATATTTTTAAGTGCGGATATTTTGTTCTTTTATGTTTTAACACTAATTTTACTTTAAATAATTTAAGTTTTTACCACGCTTAGAAAAAATTACTTGACTAATATTGAAGACCAAAAATTAAATTTTGCCAAAAAATGAAAATATTCATTTCAATTTCTCACGTTATAACATACAACACAAATATTTTATTTTATTTTCAACAATATTACTTATATAGAAATTTTCGCCCCCTAATAACGTAATATAGCGATGTAGCTATTGAAGAAAAATTGATTATGACAATGTGAGGTGCTGTCGTACATTGCTACAAAAAATTCGTTTGTAACTTATAATCAGATTAATATTATATGATAGAGGACCATCGCTTTGCCTTTCACCAGAGCACTGGGTTCTACCCCTAGTCGCTTGCGTGCTCATGACCTCCTTATTTATTAAATAATAACCATTAGGTTCCTTCTAAAAAAAACCTTGGAAAGAGTAATATAATGAGTTTACGTAATTATAAACAAATCTTTATTGTTGCGCCATTTAGCATAAAATCGATATAATCATGAATGAAAAAATATCCTAGGCCATGTGTCGTGTGAATTGGTTTCATTTGAGCGATATTTCCTTTGCGTTGTTGGTTAAGGAGAATAATGAGGAAATTTCGTTTTTTATTATGGAAGTGTATTGTTCATTAACTAAGCTTTGTTTCAGTTTTCACTCACCCGATAGAAGCAAAGCTTCTTACGCATAGCGTGTAAAATTAAATTTTTAATTATAAATTAATATAATACCGACACAATAATAAATAATACATATTTTTATAAATAATTTTCGAATTGTCCATCACACAATAAAAACGCTTACCAACTAATGAATATACATAAACAGGTTAAGTATATCAAGTAGTTGTCACGTGAGAGAATGATGTTTTTTCCTACCACATGCGCATGCGTGTACCAAGTATGTATATTATCTCGTTGGGACAACTATACAAACACGCATGCCCGCATACACGCATCCGAGCATTCACAGGCACGCGCACACACATACATTCACAAGCACACACGCACACACGCACACACACGCATACACACGCATATACGCGCAAGCACGCACACGTGCGCACGCGTACACTCCCACTCACACGTACACGCGCACATGCACACTCACACTCACACGCACACGCACGCACACTCACATAACCACACAAAATTACAAGTTGCAATGCCAATTGGTCGCTCTCTCAAACGTCCTTTAAGAAGCTTCGATTAAAAAAAAATTAAATTGTTTATAGAATAAATTTACGTGATTATAAATCAATTTTTAAATAAACAGGAAGGAAAATGCACTTTGTGATATAATTATATGAAATTTAATTTAGTGCAGTGACCGATATTTCCTTTGCGCGGTTGGATAAAAAAATAATAAGTATATATCGTTGTGCATTAATAAAATTTCATTTACATTTTCAAAACTTATACTCAAATTTGTGTCATATATCAAGTATAAATTTATATTAAACTTTATGTTTTTGTCCAATATATAAACATTCGGTATTCAGTAATTTTCAGCAACACGAATATTGGTCGTACTGTAATATACTAAGACCGATGTGCTAATATCCGCGTTACGAAAATTACTTTTGCACTGATATTAAATGACAATAAATCTATATTGTACCATTATTATAACGATGTCATCGTGCGGCGCCCCAGCACGTAAGTCTGCCGCTTCGATGGAAGTTTACAAAACGAAATAATGAAATGAATGGACGGAGGGTAATAATTAATTACCATGTAAACCAGATGAAAGCAGCGGAATAAAATGTGAGGAAAGTGATTTAAGGCGGTTGCTTTTTTTTAAATTTTGAAGACTCGAAAGGTATATGTTTCTTTCACAAAAATAATTAATATATAAACAAACACATATATGCATATGTGCATATATACATATATATATATATATATATATATATATATATATATATATATATATATATATATATATATATATGTATATATATATATGTTTGCAATGTTGGCAAATGATAAATTAAACACTCACTTATGAAAGCAAGATAACTATCTATCACTCGTTACAAGGGTTTATTGTTTGTGGATATAGTTTTTCTTAAAATATAAGGTAAATTCCTTTGTTTTCTGATGTAGTAACTATGTTTTCAAATGTGTTCAACATATATTCTCCAAATTATTTGCGTTGTGAAAAACTAAATTCTAAAATATGTTTACAGTATGTTATACATATCAAAGTGTAAAAGTATTCTTCGTAGTGCAAGCCCTACTCGTAATTGGCAGCTTTTTCTCATATATCCTTATCTGAGAAAAACAAATAATTCTCTCAGTTTAAGTGTAAAGTAAAAACATGTTTTTCGTTATAATATTTTGGAATTTCAAACTAAATTTTCTATTCGTGTAGCGCGAATTTTCCGAAATCAATTACTCTTTATCAATGTCTTAGTTTAGATTCTTCAACATGATCAACATGATCATTCAGAACAAAAGTTTGTTATTTACGCAATTTATAGTCTTGTAAATGAGGTACTAATAGTCCATGTAGCAGACCTATTTCCAAGCACATTCTTATTTTTTCGTATTTTTTGAAAGGATTAACGATGTTATGTAAAGAATTGTGAGCAATTTTTGCGATTTACTCAAAACATCTTTAATTATAAACACAATAATCCTATACTATATATTAAATATTTCGAATTAGGTACTGGAAGACGGTAACATAGGATATGTTGATATTTAACACGTTAAACTATTGTTTAAAATATTGTCAAACAGAAGAAATAGAAAGCACAGAGAGAAATGGTCGGAAAATGTGTTGGTAACTCAAATATATTATTAATAACAAGAAATTATTTGTAAAATCTACAGATAATATATTCAACAGTATCATAATCCTGATATTCATCTAAGGGAAACAAACCTGGGCTTCAAACAAAATTATGTCAAAGATGCTAACAGTCACTCAATATAAAATGAGCTCATACATTATTGGATAGAGATTAGTTCAAAATATTATTAACGAAGAGCTACGTCGGCTAAGGTGAATGATGGACGTTTTAAAACTAGCTAAAATTTAAGTGGGAAAGGATAGGTCACATGGTGCCCTATATAAATAATAGATGGACTGAATACGCTATTAATTGGTGTTTAGATATATTCTTAAAGGCCAACAGGCAGACGAAGACTACGACAGCGTATGAAGCTGGAGGACGTAATAGGGTTGACATGCAAAAGGCTGTCACTGAGAGAAAAAAACCTGGTGCAAGACGGACGAGGCTTTTACACAACACGGAGATTATTTTTAATGTACATTACGAAATAATAAGAGCAAATACTTGAAAAAACTCTTCATTGAATTTCATTTACCTAACATTTGCAACTTAAGATATAAGGGTCGTAGACCATACACGTAGTTGTCAATATCAATGTTTTCGTTATATATGTATTTCGTCTGTAAAGACTAAGTACTTCCCGGTCGGTTAGGACGGTGGTATGGTCGGTAGGTAAGTGGTTGATGGATGACGTCATTTATTACACTGCAAGTGACGACGTGAGTTCATTAAACTGAATTCGCCTTTGTACAGGGAATAAAATAATATTTTCTATACAAGTTATTTTTCACAAACCCAGGATGGAATATTGTTAAGTATAAATACTCTGTTCATAAAACGTTTTACTGCTAGTAGGTTTCCTTTGATTTCTCTCTAACATAGTTGGGGTAGAAGATAATGCACATTTTGCTATATTTTGGTGCATAAGGATGAGATGTATTAGTTTACGACTAAAAAAGAAAATGTTTGAGTAATTAATTCATATACTTTACAACTAGCCTTTTCAAACAATACCCCACGCGATACAAAATAATATATTAATACATAAATTTTAAAGTATTGAAGGCATAACTAGATGGATTAATATGATCTTTTATCATGTCAAATTTGAAGTTTGTTCGTTAAACCATTTCTGGAAAAATTACTGTGACAAAGAGATAGACTGAGCTACCCGTGTGTGATTTTATTAGTGTTCCGCTATGAGGTTTCTCTATGAGGTAAGGAATAATATAAATGCTAATTTATATTTTTTTTTAAAAACGTTTCTATACATATCCTCAAAAGTTAAAAATGCTAGAAAGTATATAATATTTTCATTCACGACTACTTTTACTACCATAAAAACCACTGAATTAAAGTTTATTCAACAATTTTAAAAAAATTAAAAATTAAACTCATGCTGCAATTATTATACTAGAAGGTTCAAAAAAAGGAGGAAATTAGGTTTATTACTTGCGTTTTCTGTATACGGTAAGAACTATGTAGATGTATGTAAGTATATATATATATATATATATATATATATATATATTTAATTAATTATATATAATGATGGTGTAGTTTATGAATATCAACGAACAGATAAAGTCACAATTTTTATGTGGCATAGTGGGGACTAGCTAGAGTCACGACTTCAGACATAATCCAAAAAAAAAAATTGTTTAAAAAAACACCCGTCTAAAAAAATAACTCCCTACCTATATTAGCAGGAGCAGCGCATAACATTTTACAAATACTACGTGGTAATTTTAGCAAGACAAATCAGTGCACGTTGGATGTCGAGAACGCTCCCGCCACGACATAAGTTGGAGGCGACAAACCAATTTCCCAAACTTCGGAAATAACTGTGCGGTTTTTTCCCACATTTTTGATCATAGGTCAAAATATTAAAGTTAAAAGTGAAAGGAAAAGTTTCTTTAAATAATTTTTCCTTAAACGCGGGCCAAATTAACTATAACTTTTTAAGTATAGTAAGTCAAAACTGTAAAAAAGGAATAAAATATTTTCAAACAAATGAAAAGAGCTATGATATGATAGATGTTCTACTTCAATATTGATCGTAATCTTTAATTTATCCATCCTACAGCTAGAACCTGGCCCCAGCGTTAGTAGTTCCCAAAATTAAAAAGGAGATAAGGTAAAATAATTTCGTGATTACGAAGTGAATTCGTGAAGAAGGTAGTTACGTATTATCTTCACGGTAAAGAGAAGTAACATTTTTTTGACGGTTTGTAGAAATAAATTTTAAAATCTAATAAATTTATCGCTTTTAAGAGGAATTATATTTAGAAGAAAAAAAAACAGTGTCTCAGTTTTATTTGCCGACTGTTTGTTTTATTTGCTGAGTGTATCTGTTTTATTTCACAGACTTGTTAATTTCTCCTCAATTATTAACACTACTACTATAGGCTCCATCAAAATGCTTGTCCATTGTGGTTTCAATGCGTATTCCTTCTCGGAATAAAATATATTAAAACAGATTACAAACAAATATCGAAAAATTACGATATAAGTAATTGCAAAAATGCAAGAATATATGGCAAGACTCCAGACATGTTCAAAAATGCCAGATATATAGCAAGACAAAAAACCAGTCTATTCTTCATTTGTTACGGATGTATTATGACATTTTCGGTTGCATCTAAGTTTAGAATAGCATTCTATTTCGGTATTTATTTTCTGCATGTTTTAATCCAAACTGTGGATCAATTCCGTAAACGGTTTTGAATTTAATTATATTGGATGCAAAGAAACAGGGGATTATTCCAATGCACTACCTTACTTACTCTCTTAGTTTATGAGAAATTTAATTTTAAAACGCTTTCCCAATTGAACTTAGGTAAATATAGCAAGGCCCCAAAATTGCCTATAATAGGCCCTCGTAACTGCTTAATTCCTAATAAAAAAATTAAAAAAAAGGTCAAATTATTTATATAAAAATCATCATACACGTGCCAATGGAACTATGAAGAAGAAGCCATTTTGACTAAATCGTTAGCTATAAAATTATTAGCATAGATACAGAAGTTTTTGAGAGAAAAAAATTCGCGAAACAAAAGCAATCATACGTCACAAAAGGAGTAAAAAAACAGTTAAATTTAATATTAACGACGACAATATTGGTGTAAAAACGTCGAGAAAGATATTGTGAAAAGATTTCAATTTGATATTGAAACTGTTTCATTTAAGCTAGACCGTGCATACAATTTAGCAACACCCAAAACACTAGTCACTCACCGTGTACTGTGTGAATAAAATACTACTACAAGCCAACGTCCACTCTCACTCATTACTATCCCATTTATAACGCAATGTCTAGTAGAGACGGGCTTCGTTATACAGTTTTCGTCCAGATTAGTAAGCATCTTCTAAAAAGGTAATAAGCGTTATGATGGAATTGAATGGCGAAAAAGTCCTGACCAGAAGTCAGGAAAACTTATTGAATAAGAAGGGCTGTTATCAATAGATCTACGAGTAACGGATAATTAAAATACGCAAACTATACTTTCATTAACCATGATAATAATTAGATTGACATTTTATTACAACAATGATAAAACTTATTGTCGCATTTTATTACTACCGTCTATGCAACCTTAACAAATAATGATGCGAAGATATGAATAATTATAGAAAGGTTGATTTAACTCTCAAATATATGAACACTTATGTTGAAAATTGACGTTATATTAGACGGTTAAGAAACAGTCTTGGCAAAAAGCACGCCTGGAATACGCTTTGATTTATGACTCGCTATATTATATTTCCTTTCCACTCAGTTTTAATTGTTCGTGTTTTAATTAATTGCATTACTCAGGGGGTAAAATTTATTTTAAGTTGCTTTAATTACTTTTTCCTTTTGATAATTTGTTATATATTACTCTGGCTCTACCAGTAGTGAACTGCCAGGTTCTAAAAATGGTACTTGAGGAGGAGTTGAGAATTTTAAGCTTTAAGGGTAACAGGAAATCATATTCACAATAAAATATAACTACGTGATATAGTATTATTTCTCCTTTCTTTAAGTTCTTTACAACGAAACCTAGGTAAAGAAATTAAAGAAAGTAGAAATAATACTACATCACGTAGTTTCATTTAATTGTTAATAATGAATTTCTACAAAATTAACACCAAATATATTCAATATAGGAAATCATATGTTATATGGAGGCAATAGAACTACTTAAGAAACAGTTCCAAGTTCCAAATTTGTTTATGGTGCATGTTAAAGGTTTCTATAAAATCAAACGTTAAAAAATAAAAACATTGACGTATAATTGACACATTTTAAAATACTAACAGCAACATAGGTCCAAATGTACGTAATTTGTTAATGATTAACGTTTGTTGAAAACTTATGTTATGTAACAAGGTTAATATATTCGGGAAGCAGCACTATAAATATCAACGGAAAATTAGTAACGGGAATGTATTGGATGAAGGCCGTTAATTGTAAAATTTACTTCAAAATCGTTAACCCATTAAATCGTTTACATATCCATTGTACCGTTTTCAAGTTACCATAATCGTACTACCCCTTATTTCTTTTTACCATAGTGGCCTGTACGCTTATAAGAAACAGGTCGCCAATTAAACATTAAACATAGCTAATTTTAAATTTTTTCCTGTAATAAACGTATAAGATATTGGGCATGTGGTTTACACAATGCAAAATTTTTAACTGACATAACATTTAGAGAAAATTTCAATACATTCTTGTATTTTTGTGCCAGTTTGTAAGGAGGTCATAATTATAAAGGAGGACATAATTATTGATATTGTCGAAATTAGTTCGGTAACTCATACTTCATTTTATATTATTAAAAAAAAATAAACTTGAAGTTTCTAATCTAATTACAAATAATTTTACTACTTCTCTACATCTTACTAGTGATAAGATGCAACTTGATTTATTAACGATTAGTAGAAATCTTAATAATAGTAAAGATCACAATTAAATTAAACAACGTGATGTAGTATTATCTCTACTTTCTTTAATTTCTTTACCGCGACCTAGGTTTCATTGTATTACAACATCGTCAGGTGGGCTATTAGCCAAGATAATAAGATCTTTGCTAAGATTATAATAAGATCTTTGCTAATACCCCACCTGACGATGTTGTGATACAACAAAACCTAGGTCGTGGTAAAGAACTTAAAGAAAGTAGAAATAATACTACATCACGTAGTTTCATTTAATTGTGAATAATGAATTTCTACTAAATTAACGCCAAATATATTTAAAAGTAAAGTTTCTTAAAATGTTTCTTAAAATTATATTTTCGGCATAAACAAAAAGCAGGCTTATCTCATATTCTTACTCAAGTTTAATAGTTTATACACACATTATTTGAACATTGGTCTTAGACGGAATTTCTTCATGATTTAAATAAGCTAAATAATAACGAAAAGCCATATATCTTATCAATGTATAGTTTTTCGTTAAGTCGCTAATGGTGTTGATATAAAACAGAAGTAAACCTGGCGCGGCGTACTATGCAATCCCATTAGAATAATGAACCCATCGTGCGAGAGTGAGCAGTGACGTTATCGCTTCTATTTGAAGTATACAAAAACTTGAAATTAATTTAATGGTTATCACGTACCAACAAACTGTCCTATCTGGTAAGTTGTATACATTAAGTAGAAGAAGAAACAATGTGACTTAACTTCATGTTTCTTTTTATATTATTCAGCACCTCAAAAGAAACAAAACAGAACCTTTAAAAGATTGCTCATGCGTTGGTTCACCTGCCCCTCTATCACTGGCGTTTTTCTTGGAAACTGATGTTATAAAGTGTTTTAAACCACCTACCGGAAGTTTACGTAAAGTTAACTCGAAAACTATAACAATGATTCCAAAGTTTATTTATATGCCTGTGTAAGATATGCTAGTTAATATAAAAATCAGTTACAGTATTTGAAAATAGTTTAACGGAAATATTAGGTAAACTTGAAATGCTTAGATAGACACACACACACACACATATATATATATATATATATATATATATATATATATATATATATATATATATATGTATATGTATATATATATTTACATATATATATATATATATATATATATATATATATATATATATATATATATATAAATATATATATACATGCGTACGAAAGTATCGTAATTCAAGTTCTTTGCCCATTTATGAAATATTTATATATTAAACAGAGCATTTTGTCAATTTGTGTTTTTTAAGGCCACTGAAATTTATAAGACATTTACTGGCAATAATTTTAACAGGTGGAAATTAATGTTATTTTTAAAGAAAATATGCCTAACGATGCTTTTTAAAATTAATAAAAGAATAAGCTGCATTTTTCCAGCCAAAAACCGACTTCGTTTCGACAAAACCATTTAGTTAAATATTAAAAGTATATTACACCGAAATTAAAAAGAATGTTGATGTTATATGCTTTTGACTTTTCAGAAATAATACGATTAATGTTTCCGGAGACAAAGCAAAATTTCAGACAAAAAACCATTTTACAAATAATTAAAATTCTCTTTTTACTTAATCCTTAATTCATAAACTATCTTCAACTTAAACCTATTTCTACTCTGCCAGAAGTATCCTCATTAATTCCTCAAATCGCTGAAGAAATGATGTACAACATTTAATGGATAATCTATTTTTAGCTAGTTAATTTACAATACTTTCGACGAATGTATGTATTTGGACAGAACCGTTTTGGGAAACCACATTCTCATCTTTCGTAATAAAGTCAGTAAATTTTCGTTCCGTTCCATCTCCATTCTTTTAGAACATTTTAACAAAGATTTACTTTTTGACATTGTGACAAATTATAAGGGCACAAAATTTTGATATTTATTCTCTCAGAAACCGTAATACTCTGTCAGTTTGAGTTACTATTTTTGTTTAATCATCGTATTTAGGAAGTAATCACATTATTGTCTGGGCCAAATCAAATGCGTATGCAACACGTCTATGTTGCAGTAGCATTTCTAATGTTAGAAATAGTGTGTAAGATGCCAGTGGCAGCTGACGCGCAGCACACGCGCGCAGCCTCTGATGACAAACAAGACGCTGCAACGCGGCATAAAAACGGCATCTTATGAAAGTGCTAGCCGAGACACAGGAAAGTAACAGTAAAACTGGTCTTCCCGGTGTCTCATAAAGACTACAGTTCTTGGTATCAGCTACTCAAATTCCTTCTTTTATTTATGTCATTTTGCACAACATTTTTTTTTCATTTCTTATGATTCTCTGGTAGTTTGTAGCAGCAGTTTTTCGTCAGATGAGTATCTTTCGTCCTAAATGCTAAACACGTTATCCTCAGAGATGTTTGCAAATAGCCGCCATGCATGGCATTACGTATGCAGCACTGCATAACCCGTCAGCCGACTAGTGTGACATTTGACGTAACGTTATGCATTGCAGACGTGCTATGTAGCGCATGTAATGCATCTTGTATTCTCCAGCCTTCATTCTACACTACTTAAATATATATTAAGCTGATGTTAAAATTATCTCGCTTAATTTCTATTGAAAAAATAATTCCATCTTTCTGATTCATTTCCATTTCCCATACTTTCTTTTAATTAATGAAATTTACTTTGGTACTCTTTACGTATTTTCACTTAAATAAAATTAGCACAGCTTAAGAAGGAGATGAACTATTTAATTAAACTTTTATTTTAGCGTAAATAATGATGCAGGTTTTTCCTAAGTATAATTATGCCATTTAACGATACACAATGAAACATAGTTGCATTTTTTCTCCATTTTGGTTTATTTAACTACTATCCTGAATAATAAGTTAATGTGCATTTTTCATTAAATTTTCACAGGATTTGACAAAAAAAATAATTTTATTTCTTATGTCGTTTACAATTTTGTAAATTTTTTAATATTTAATTGCCACCCTACATCAATGAAAAAGTAATTGATATTTGCTCCGGGATGAACTTGAACTGAACCTGTAGGAGATATTTTTTACTTCTTTTGAGATTTAATTATTGCGACGAACACAATATTAGTAACCAAGTAAATCCATAGTCCACAAAGTCAACAGATTCCAGTAAACACTTTTCTTATGGCTATTAATTAGATAAATCACAAGAAAATATGATGTCAAATTCTATACATTGCTTAGGCAGAATAGATTTAAGTGATGAAAAATAGTACGGGTACTTATTTACTAAGACGACCTAAAATTATTACATATACACTTTGTATCATAAGAAAAGCTCCTGAAAGGAAATCTAGTTATCGCAAAATGTATAGAAATATTTGCGAATTTCAGGTAAAAATTTTCAGGCAATATGCAATTATACATACAAAAAGACTGCTGAATATCATAAAAATTGTTTAGTGAAACAGTTCACGCAAATTACCTTAGGATTTAGGATATGCAGATATTTTTAGACTTACTATGGCCATTTGAAGTTTTAAAATCTAATAAAAGGGATGTTAAACGTTTTTATCGACATATGAAACAAGAAATATTCAAAGTAACAAGAAGGTCTTTTATTTATTTTATAAATTTTAAATTTTGGTGATATTTACTATAAAAAATTATGAAGATTTGGGGAGTAAACTGTTTTCATTTCTAAATTCATAAAAAACTGTTAAAAATGTTGATAAAGTGCTTTAAGCTTTCAGAGGAAAATTTATTTTTAAAATTTATGTAAAACCTAAGTCGATCGACACTGACATCGTTTTATACATTGCTGGAAAGGAAATATAATTAAAGGAAGGATATTTTTTTAATTTTTTTTTTTTAATTAATCGATTGTAAACTATACTCCTAGGACCCATATTGTAATATTGATAAAGTATGCGATTTACATTGTAATATTTCGTGAAAATAAATACAAAATATCATCCCGATTCTTATCCAATTAATAGCGGAAAAAAATTTAGTAACGATTTTTTCTATACCAAGCTTCTATGCAAAAATAACAAAGATACTCGTAATACAGTACAAATCTAAGATCGAGTACAGTACTAAGTCTGAGCTACTTATTCTTTTTCTGTAATTTTGAATATTTTATGATTTGATTTTATTACAAAATGAAAATGTACTTTTATGACGAGTAGCTTAAAATATTGATTAATGTCCCCATTTTTTTCCTACTATATATTATTATTATTTTATTTTCATTTTCCAAATAAGTAATTATTTTTTAAAATGGTATGTAAACTTCAGCTTAAATGAAATGAAATGAAATAAAAATTTCTTCAGTTTATTTTTTTTATTTTAAATTCCATTATATTATATGCATTAACAATATATGTTCTCTGTACATTAATTATAATAACACTTAAATATTGATAAATTGTAGAGAAACATTCCAATGTTTGATTACAGCTAAACATTTTGTTTAACTTTAACTTGCTTGTAATTTTGTAACCATGTCAAAATCTTTAACTACTATGACGAACTTAGAAAAACATTTTGTGGAAAAAAAAATACGGAGTAGCTTCATCCTTTTCTTTTCATTAACGAACGCAATTAAATTGGTACTAAGACTCTAACTCCTGGCCTAAATGATGAATGGCGTCATTCAAAAAATTATGGTCCTCCATTTATTATCTCCGAACTGTGCGAACCACTTTCACTGACTTTATTCGTACTGTTCATTACTTGATGTAGGCTCTCGAATTTTATAAATTAAAAAATGCAAGTCTCTACGTTTTACTATTAAACAACAGTAGATTCTTCAAATTGAATGTCATTATGATGGTGTTTTCCTATGAAAATTGTATTGCCATTATCTGAGTAATATATAATGCATGTAAATGCATATATAATGCATGTGTGTATATATATATATATATACATATATATATATATATTTTTTTTCTTTTTTTTTTCTTTTATGTGGTGATAACACCTTTAAACTTAGTTTGAAGTCTCTACTTTAACGCCTGATAGAAATAAAAAACGTTAGATCTATTTTATCCGCATTATAATAAACATATTAATGAAACGTAAACCAAAACTTGGCTATTTTTTCATTTTATTTCGAACTTTTTTTGCTACACTTTTTTCCAACAAGTCTTCAAGATGCACCAACAAAAAAAATTGTGTCAATTTTGCATTAAAAAAAAACTTAACTTATAACATTTATTTTAAAATCTATTTTAAGTTAAGTGTTGGTACCCCCATATCTCTCTCAGAAGATGAGTTATAAGCCTGTAAAGAGGAATAAATCAGAAAAAAAATAACAAACGCCCGTATGAAAATATAAAGTACGTTAATAGATGCCGGTGCAAAATTCATAAATCGCCTGACTCTTTATCATTCATTAGATTCCCACTTAAATTCTGTCATAAAATGGCAGAGCTAATATCATTTTTAATTTTTTTGCGGTGAGTACTTTGTTATTATATGAGTTTCAATTTGACATTTGCTTTACTGATCTTAATGGGCACGTACAGAATTATTATTTGAGTAATTACATGTGATAACCTATTAATAAGATTTTGTTCTTCAAGAGTGTATAGTTGGTTATAAAACGATTTGTTGAAAAGTAAACGTACAGCGCAGATATTATAGAATTAAAATAAAGTCGTAATACTGATTTTAATTTAATGGTATGATATATAAAGTACGTAATGAAATAGTAAATAAGTTAAAATAAATAAATAAATGAAATTTATAAATGATTTCATATATTTCATAAAATTAAATTTGAACGCCTGAATATTTGGCCTATACATTCATTACCTGACTATAAAGATCAAACCATTTCTTTAATAACAATTAAATTAAATTAGAAAATGAAACAAATTTCTCAATTAAAGCTAAATACTCAGCGCACAAGCAGTCTTCATTTACGAGCATATTTGCAGAACGAGATAAAACGTTCAAACCACGGTTTGACTATTTTCTTCCATTTTATATCTCGGATTAGAGGAAACGGTGTCCATTCTTCTTTCTGTCTGCCCGTCTGTCTCTCAATTACAATACTTTTTTTCAGTATAATACTTTTTGTCACTTTCAAGAATTTGATATTGTTTACCATTCATTATACAAAGGAAAACAGATTTAGGTGTCCGTAAAAAACTTCTTTTTTTTTATTGATATTTGAATGGTTCGCTCTAACAATATCAATAAAAAGTAGTTTTGTATGAAAGGATGTTGTTTATCCAAAGTGCCATGTACTCTTAATACCGACACAAAAAATATACTTTTTTTTCTAAGTAATGATGACGATTTACGAGAAAATATTACTTTCACAGATATGGTTTGGTCACGGGTTCATCAAACTGTCTGTGGATTAAATGAAGTCAGTGAGAGGAATAATGAAAAAAATAACATTGAAAGGAAAAAATATAACACCAGTAGCTCTATTATAAACAGAATGACAAGTTTCATCAGGTTATGAAGTTAAGAGAAAACAACTTTCTAGAAAAACGGGACTCGTATCTAGTGGACTAATTTTGAGTTTAAAAATTAAGGATTTAAGACCTCACAAACGAATTAAAAGAAAGTTATCCATTGCTTTATATTTAAAAAAATATGTTCCCATATATATATATATATATATATATATATATATATATATATGGTTACAGTATAATTATGGATCCTGGATATATTCTGTGGAACCCTATGCTCCCGTCAAGAGATGGGAGCATACTACTCCTACATCTCTTGATGGGAACTATAAGTACCCAGGGTTCTACACGACATTGTTGCCAGAATCTAATGATGGGTGGAACTTGTTTACAGTACTTCTCAAAATTGAGGTGTGGATTCTTCGATTATCAGCTCCTTTGACTTAATTTCACGAGTCTTTTAGCTGGAAAGAAAGGCCAGAGTTTGATGATAAAGTTGAAAAGAGAAAAACGTTAATGGTGAAAACTAGATTTGTTATTTTTGAGCACATTTAACCTGTTTTTATGAGTATTTAGTCACAAGTAATGGGCATATTCTGCTGACTGACCCGGAACGGTATTACAGAATTACTCAAAAGTGAGGAGTATATTCATCGATTTCGATTCGTTTGATTTATCCTGACGTAAGCAAGAAGAAAGTAAAAAATTAATGGAAAAGTAAATATGTACAGGTGCATACAAAGGCATGAAGCAGCTAGGACATAAGTAAGCAAGTAGTCAGTATTTACAGGTGTATACATAAACATGCAGCAAACTAAGATATTAATAACCAGGTAAGTGAAGATACGGAGATGATTACAAAGGCGTGAAGGAAATAGGATATTGGTAGGCAGATAGGTATGTACTTTTATACGGGTGTAAAGATATGAATCAATCAGGATATTAGTACGTAACATTAACCAATTAGGATACTGGTAGAAAGTAGATGCAAACACATACAAAGGTATGAAGCAACCAGAATGCCAACAAGTAGGAAATAAATATACACTAGTATATAAAAAGGCATAAAAATGAAACGCATGTGTGAAATTATGGAGAAACTACTGCAGTGAAGTCACTCGATGGTATTATTACAAATATGTCTGTCGTGTGTATGTATGTAGGTACGTATGTACGTGTGTAAATAAAAATATGTAAATGTATTCATATTCATCATCCGCTGCAAATATCTGTTTGAATTTCAATAAAATAAATTTTTATTGAACTCCTAGTAACTTCTTGACTTTTTGGAAAATATAGAATAACATAAGCACTGCTAATGGAAATATTAAAGTTTTGAAAAAAAAATTAAGTAACTTGAGATAAGCACTAAATAAGAAACAAAATGAAAAGCATACACTTATAAAAAATATGGAACTAAGTTGGAATATTTACGATGTATTACCGTTTCTAAACAAATAAATTTGAATAATACTGTTATTGTTCAAGAGTTTTGAAATCGGTACTAACTCATATTCGATTCTTACGTATATCTGGGTGTGCATATAAGAATGAAAGAAAGAGAGAAGCGACCACATGGCATCGATTCTTTATATCTCTGACAGTGGCAGTATTTTGAAAATTGTTTATATGCGATCCCTTTTTTTGTAATAAAATATAATTTTTTACCACTCAAAATATTTCCGTAATTTCTGGCACCACTTATAAAGGAAATATTTATGTAATTGCTTTTATTAAAATTATATTCGGATTCAAGTAAAAACACATTATACACCATTTTATCCTGTATGACAAAAAGGGTTTACGCAGGCTGAAATATATTAATGGCTAAAATATTTCCTTACCACGATTTTACCCCCTCTCTGTTCACGAAACTCTGACATCGAATTAAATTTCAAGAATTAACACTACTAAGGGCCAAATGACATTTCCTCTACCTTACCGAGCGCGGCTTCTTGTTTAATTGGCCAGAGTCCTTTTCTTTATTAAATTTATACATGAGATTCGGTTAAAGATTCATTTCTGTCTGCACCGTGACCGGAAGCGCTGATACTAATCTAGTAAAGAGTAAATCGCAGACACGGGTCATTCATCAACAATTAGTTTTATTAACCTCATTTATTACAATATTTTCAAGTGCTCAGTATTAAAATACAATTAATATAATCAAAATATATAACCAAAATATATAGCCAAAATATAATGAAATCTATTCATATGTATATATTTATCGTATGGGATCTAAAAATGAGACCCTTTAAAATAAACTTGTAAAGAACGAATAGAAATTGCACTACAATTTTCCCGACGCACTTAACTTTATATTAACATTTTAGTGTATACAGTATGTCTATTAAACTATTCACAAAACTAAGTATTATTTTTTACGACGTAAGTATATTTCTTGCCATATCTTCTACAGTCGTGTTAATATTTCAAAAAAATTATTACATTTAGAAACATTGTCACAATTTTCTGGTTAATTTTAGATAAATTCGCATCATCTTTTTCATCATTTTGATTTCGGTAGTATTGGAGATAGGGTGGAAAGCGGGAATATATGTACTGAGGATATATTCTGTAATGTTTCTCATAGTGTTTTATACAAACTTCTGAAAAAATAGTTTTAAAATCCATATAACTAATTTCAATTACTTGATATATCACACGATGTGTTTTACTTGGCCCCCAAAAATGTTATAAAAGTGTCAGTTTTAAATCTTAGGACATCTGCATATTAGATCAAGTGTGATTTAATCTTTATGCTGTTTCAATTTTCTACTCAATACGATTTCTGTGAACATATTACGGACATTTTGTATAATCATTTTTAGTATCCGTGTAACCCGACTTACCGGATAGTTTTGACATCCGCTAAGTCGGTATTTCAATAAATGTCCACAAGATATGAAAAAAAATATTCGATCACTTTATTTGCTCTTTCTTTGATTTGGAAGTTAATGTTATTCAGATATATGCTATTTAACATGTTACATTTTATTATGTCAAAAGAAAAATGTTTATTACAAAGAAAGGCTAGTTTTCGTGACATTTTTCTTGAAAAAGTTAAATCTTTTTCGTTGTCTTTTTTAAATATATTTTTGAATATACCTTTGTAAGAAGAAACTAAGGCTCTATTATGATAAATGTTTTCACTTTTTTCACCATTCTAGCTAAGCAGATGCCACTACGTACTAAATGGAAATGAAAATGTTATGGCGCTCGACAATAATTGCTTTCAGTCATGTGACATTCCAATTTGAAAATTTCCTTCTGTTACGACAGCAACATGTATTTTCTATCGATCCATTATCTTAATGTAATTGTGTCATACGTTTAGATAGAATCATTTTCCGCGAAAAATATATCCATAAATAAATACACGGAAGAAGAAAAATAAGATCGTTTCTATAGACATTAGCAAACTAATAAGTCGCAACAAGAAGTTTTCCTTTAGAAAAATAATTACTACCTATACACGCCGTTGCTCATTTTAATATGTGATATATATTCAAACGAGCAACGGCGAAAGAAAATTTGAACTAAAAATATAAATAGATGAATCTAACACAAAGTCGAGAATAATTATGTGTCATCCAGTAACCCTGATCCAAAGTCGAAAAAGATCAACACATAATTCGGAAAGTTTTATTATCTATTTTAACCTTGTTTCGTAATTTGTTGTTAATTATATTTATAAAATATGTTCTAGGTACATTTAAAGACGTATAATTAAAACTTATAGTACATTTCCATTTTTGACGTGATAAAAGCAGATAAATGGCTTCATGAAAATTAACAGTAAGTATTAAAAGTCAGTCAAAACTTTATTTAAAACGCCAATAATAAATTTTAAAATTAGGGAAAAAATTTTTAGAAATATTCGTATACAAGGTTTTAATATAGTATTTGTGTGCATGAGTTATGAATTCTTTTGTGAAAGGTTCTGATATCCATATCATAAACAAAAGAACAAGAATCAATTTCATAATCTTAAATTTAGATTAAAATAACTAATGAGTTTTTGTTGGGTAATGGTGTCCGCTTTTTTTCATAACAATATTTAAAATGCATATACGCATGTGTTTATTTATTAGGCTTATTATAGTATCAAGGATTTTAAAATGCACTATAAGAGATGCGTGGAGATCATTATAATGTACAATATGTTGTATGATGTAAATTCTGGCTTTCATTAAGAAGGTTTAATGGAAAACATTTATTTTGTCGATACACACGATAAATATGATTAATTTTAATGATTAGAATATAAGTCGTGACATATCAAATGAGACTTTTTATTTCCATGTGACTAAAAAGAAAAAGAAAAAAAAATCATCAATTTCGACTGATCGTAGCTCTAAAATCATTCATATCCTCAAACTGGATTGTCTGATCATAAAGTAATACACAATTAAATGAAACTACACGATGAAGTATGATTTCTACCTCCTTTAAGTTCTGTACCACGACCTAGGTTTCATTGTATTACATCTTCAGGTAGTTATTAGTAAAGATCTTTTACATACATTCATATACATAATATCAACGCGCTTCGATTTGAAAAATTCTATGCGCAATAAAAATATTTTGTAATATTTTAATCTAATCCACTAGCTGAAATAATGACTATAAAAAATATTCTCAGAGAGAAAACCTTTACTAATAATAATAGATAATACTGAAAATATTACGAAAATACCTATATGATTCTTTAAAGAAAAATAAGTCAAAAGATCTTGCCTATATTGCAGCAAAAAAGTTGCTGAAATACGTGCCCAATAAAGGACAAAACCTCTTGGAAAGCATAGATTTTAAGTCTTTGTTATATATATATATATATATATATACACACATATATATATGTGTGTGTATATATATATATATATATACTTATATATATATATATATATATATATATATATATATATATATATATATATACACATATCTATATTGTGGGTGAAATGATTAATAGACCATTATGTAAAATGATCGGGCAATGTGAAAAATGCCCAAAGTGGCGTGGCAATATAAGGAACTGAAAATTTTAAATTGACTGGGTGGTTAATGATCATTGTCTATTGGCTAAAGTAATAAAAATACACGTTTTATTAAAATCCTTTATTAACAATATGAAATTATAGGATCTAAACTAACTTGAGTTAATTTAATCTAATATAATCTAACTTAGCCTGTCCTATCCTAACCTAATGTAACAAACCAAACCTAATCTGGCCTAGCCTAACCTAATCTGACCAAACGTAAACAAGCATAAGTTAACCTAAACTAACTTAATTTATCTTAATCTAATGTGACCTATCATAACCCAACCCAACATAATACAATCTAACCTAACCTAACCTCTTTAGCCTAATCTAACTTAACCTAATGTAACATTGTTTCGTCCACTGCGGCTTTTGCTAAAAATATCTGAATTAATCAAATTGCGAAAAAGTCTCTTAGGGGTATTCACAATGGCTATGCGTTGTGAAAAATAATGAAGTTTCAATTTATGTTCCCATTGTTCATAGTGCCCGAGCATTTTATATAACATCGTCATTAATCATTTGTTCCCTAACATACATAACAGATCTTGGGTAAAAGTTAAATATTTACTATTTCTTGCAATTAGGGGTCGACGTACCCTCGTGTCTGGGGTCCATAGAACTAAAATTGTGTAATGTTTCATAATTAACTGATGAGATATAACACGGAGCCGTAGTTAATGTCATGTAACTACATGATTTAATGCAATGATACAACGGTTAGTTCCGTTATGTGAAAATATAACGGGAAATTATTGTGGCCGCAAACGACTTTAGCCATTTAGAAAAAACAAAAAAGCGACATAGTCGTATCCGATCGCTTGCAACACCGCCACCGCTTTGACGCGAACCTTCTTATTTTACTGACTTATTCATTATTTAGTTAAATAATCAAAGGAAACCGAAATGAGCTTTTGGAAAGCGGTCATTTATTTCGTTATACGTGTTCGTATTTTTATTTATTAGATTTAATTTAATAAAACTTCGGTGTCTGTATTTTCATACATCGAAACTGTTTTTCCCAAAACTATTATTAATTTGGACATGAAGTTAGTGAGAGTTAAAAAAATGAATCAATGCATCCCTTTTCAGTGATATAATTTTTCACTGAAAAGACATGCATTAATTAAAAACATTCTTATTTTTATACAATATGGAATACAAAGCGAGGGGGCGGAAATTTAAAAGAAGCCGACTAGTTGATATTAGAATAACATAAAGACAAGTGGGGTCTGTTTACATATTACAAAACTTTTTTCTTTTCATAATAAATTGCACAATTTATAATGAAAAGAAATATGACTAAAAAATCTTATGATTAAAATATCTTATGACTAAAAAACCATTTCCCCGAAGTTTGCAAAAGGAAAAATCTATTATATACGGATAGACCTTGTATACACGATAAGAAAATTAAAAGTGTTAATTATTTTTCCCTCTCGAACTCATTACTTTTAGATGATACACACTTAGTTATGTATACATTTAGAGGATAAGGATAAAATAACAATTTATAAGACCGTGTACCATTTAAATAAAAGTTTTATTTCGGTAATAAAACTTCTATTTAAATATCATAGTTATCGCTCGCTACTATTTGTTTTTAACGATGCCTGGGTAAAAGCAACTGGTACGGTGATTACTTGCGGGTGTGGGGATGAAAAAGTTTGACTACATATGAGCGAGAGGTATGGCAATATAATAAATTAAGCAATCTGAAATCGGTCAGTCGTTTGAGGGTAGATACCCTTACGTGTAATAGTGGGTAAATAAATTTTTGGGATTATGACAAATTTAACCACTAAATAATTTTATAGATAAATTATTCATTACTAATTAAGTATACTTAAATCTGGATTTGAAAGACCAAATAATGTCAATATGACTGATTGTGTCTAAATGTGAACCTGAATTTGAAGCAAGTAATATTCATTTTAAAAATGCTTTTGACAATTAAATGAAACTATGTGATGTAGTATTATTTCTACTTTCTTAAGTTCTTTACCACGATCTAGGACAACGAACCCTAGGTCGTGGTAAAGAACTTAAAGAAAGTAGAAATAAAACAACATCACATAGTTTCATTTAAACGTGAATAACGAATTTCTACAAAATTAACGCCAAATATATTTAACAAATTATTTTGACTTGGTAAACTGATAATGGTAAATAAAAAAATTTGTAATGTTTCATAATTAACTTATGCAATATAATACCGACCCGAAATGAATGCCATGTAACCACATAATATAGTGCAATAATAAACGTTTAGTTTCATTATGTGATGCGAAGGAAAATATGGTGCGGCCACGAGCGAACAATAAGAATTTTGCTGTTTAATCGATGTCGCGATTTTGTTTTAAAAAAACCTTTCCATAAGTTCTACGATAATAAAGAGTTGTTTTTTTATAAAAAAATTTTTTAATATATTATCTTAATTAGTGATAAAACTTCATATTTGCATGTTTTAAACGTAAGCAAAATATCTAAATAATTACATTACATTTTATTTTGGAGTATTACACGTTTTATTTAAAATCATCTAAAAATACATTTAATTTTCAAATAGGTGAATTGCAATTATTTCTTAAACATGTGAATAAAACTGTCACTCCACATGTGAATAAATCTTTACCGTAATTTTGATTGTATTTCGTCTCTATCCGAAAAAGATGGTTAAAATACAACTGTACTAACATTTACTAACTACTTTTGCTGTACAAACGATTGCGATTCAGTTGCAGAAGACTAGCTACTTCCGATACATTGAAGGAAATTATTAACACAGCGAAAGATAAGTAACATCAAGGTTGACAACTGCAACACTTCACGTATACATAAACCATAGCAAGTGTCTGCAAGGGTAGTTCTGAAAATCCATTAGGAACAATTGACACGGTTTTGGTTCGCTCTCTATATGTAGCTTACAGTAAAATATAATGCCACTACTCAAAAAGTGTATAAATGCCAACCCTAGAATACAAAATTCTGCACAATATTGATAACGGCATCCATTTTACCGAACGTTGACGTTCCTTTATATAGTAAAGATTTCAATTGAATGTAGAAAGTAATAATTTATATAGTAAAGATTTCAATATAGTAAAGATTTCAATTGAATGTAGAAAGTAATAATTAACCGACCTTTATATAGTAAAGATTTCAATTGAATGTAGAAAGTAATAATTAACCGACCTTTATATAGTAAAGATTTCAATTGAATGTAGAAAGTAATAATTAACCGACCTTTATATAGTAAAGATTTCAATTGAATGTAGAAAGTAATAATTAACCGACCTTTATATAGTATAGATTTCAATTGAATGTGGAAAGTAATAATTAACCGACTTCAAAAAAGGAGGAAATTCTCAATTTATACGTATTTTTCGTACATAATATATACCTCATATCTCTGGCATTAGTCAACCAATTTGAATGATTGTGTGAAAGAGTATAATTACGTTGTGGCCATATTCAATTTTGGTTAGAGTCTGATTATGAAAATTGAATATGTATCATGTATTATTATACAAACCCTGATTTATTGAATATATGAATCCTGATACTCCAGATCTGCTGTTTGCCTAAACCGTGGGGCTTGAGGATTTGTCATTTTTAAATTAACATTTTGTATCTTGAGCGGAGATTCTGTTTTTGACTTCCGGGTTTTATATCCTCAATCCCTATGCTGCCGTGGTTATTTCCTACTTAATCTGTGAAATTAGAGGATTCTTTTACTCCTGATACCGTGGAAGTACTGCCTCCCTAAATGACGAGACTTGAGGATCTACTGTTTTTAAATTAATATTGTGGATCTTAACCAGATATTGCCATCATTAAACTCCGGAATCTGACTTTTCAGTTCTGATGCTGTAGGGGTACTGTATACCTAAATCATTTTTAGTTTAGTATTTTGCTTATAAAAAAGGATCCAGTGTAATATTATAAAAATGTTCAGAATTGGGCCATAAAAATTGAAGATATGAACAATTAACAACACAAGTGCCGTTATCGAGTTTGGATTATAGATATCTAATAATATTCTAACAATAATCTACATTATATAAATCTGCCCTTTAACGGAATCAAGATACTGTGATGGAATCGGTAGGTGGTGACAGAAACTTTTCATTCATGAGAATAAATCCATCGAATTGGAACTCGTTTCACTTCTCGTGACGTAAGTAACAAAATAATACAGTAAATGGGCAGGTAAGTATACAAAGGTACATACACAGACATGAAGCAACTAAGATATTAGTAGGTATGCATATAAGTAAGTAGACACCGGTATCAAAAATGCATGAAGCGACTAAACATTAATATGTAAGTTGATAGAAAACTAAATATTTACAAAAATATAAGGCAACCAAAATATTAGTAGGTAAATAAGTAATGTACACGGGTATATACAGGTTTGAGCACTAACTCTCTATGATGAAGTCAATAGATGTATATATATATATATATATATATATATATATATATACATATATATACGTGTGTGTATACATTTGTGTATATACGTAAATATGTTTACTAAACGTCGCAAACGTCTGTTCCAATTACAATAAATGAGATATTATTGGCAATGATTTTATCATGGGTTTGTAAAAACATAAGATGTCAGAGGCATAAAAAATGGAAAAATGCAACTGTTACCATAGTATCATTTCTAAACGTGAATAAACTTTCAAAATACTGCTAGATTTATGGACGCGTTGCCAAATAAAATGCAGAATTTATCACTATGTGTGTGGATGGGCATGCACGTGAAAGAAAGAGAGAAGCATCGACTTTAAGAATTATATTCAGTATTGACAGATTTCAAAAAAGACAAACAAGGTTTTATCGAATGGAATTTCCTCGATAGCACAGAATAAGTTAATTTGGATTGCAAATGCCTCTCGAAATCAAAAGACATATTGCGAATAAGTTTTCCTCAAATAATATTTTGCACTAACTAAATGCACTAGGCAAATTTTGCTGCACCATACGTTGAAGAGTTGTAAATTTTATCTTAATACCTTTTAAAATATTTTATAATTAGCATAAAATCAATTAATTGTTTTGTTCATGTTACTTTCCCTTTAAATATTTCATATTTTTATTCAGATATTTTGAGTAACGCATGTCAAGATATTAATGGGAAAAGTTTATTTATTGTTCGTGCTAATCTGTGGTACCACAGGTCCAATTTCAATAATTAATCTATTCATTTGTGAATAAAGTTTTGCTACATTGGTTTTGATGCGATTGTGACTGTTATAAAGAATAATTATTCGAGAAGGTTTTTATGATAGAAATGTTAGTACAGATTCTATGTTAATATTTACGATTCGTGTCCTCGAACGAGGATAGATACGAAATGCTACGACTGACGCGATGACGTCAGCAACGGCAGGGAGCGGGGAAGTTATTTTGTCCGAGGGATTGTCAAATTCAGTTGCCCTTAGTGGAAGTTGCGATCCTCACAATTTGTGCACGAGGGGAGCTGTCTGAAAAAGCTATTGAAGAAATAAATATCGACCTGTATGACGTACATTCCAAGTAATAAACGTTCGAAGAAATCGTAACCTTGCTTACAGATTTAATATTAAAAATGGCTGTAGTTACACATTTATAATTATTTAATTTTTATTGAATACAAGTATTTCCATATTTAATTTGAAAGAATAAGCTGTACATTTATTCTTTGTGTAGAGTAAATAATAAGTCAATTAAATTAATATGTATTTCAACTGCCCTGATATTTATTCTAATAAATGAATAAAATTATAGTTTCATTATAAATATTTAGGACGTTTCAGACGCTTCAAAAATAACAAAAGTTAAGCTTAACACAAACTAATTAAAATGATAAAAAAATGATAACGGGATACGAATATGAAGCAAATAGCCCAGTAATATTTCCACTGTACAGTTTTTTTGTATCGACTATTTGTATTATGGCATACAAATGACCTTCATTAAAATCAATTTGAAGCTACACTCTAGGTGAGAAATATCCAAGTCATTTGAAAAAAAAAATTCTACGCGAGGCTGACGTTATATCAAATTCTAACTTAAGAAAGTTAAAAAAAAAGCTAAAAAAAATTATCGCGATGTTGACATTGGGTTAGAGAACGCAAAAAGGCTATGCATATTTTTAAGCAAATCACATCAGGTTCACATCTCAAAACAAAGATAAAGGTATTCAAAAAAAATGTTTTTCCCTCCAAAATTCGAAAAAAATTGTTTTTCACTTCAACCTAACGTACACAGATAATGCAAATATTATTCCCTGCAAATTATTTAGGAGTACAATGAATATGGCTTATAAAATTTTAATTCACTTCTAAAATCTTTAATTTTCCAACATTGTGTTTTTTTTATTTAATTTATAATTATTTTATGAAGTAAGTCCTTCAGCTTCAAATAAAATACTATACATGATACGTTAGAAACAACAATATTGGAGAAATAAAATAGAAAATAATCAAAAACCACTTACGATCAAACATAGGCAAGTTTTTTTTCTTTTATTCTGCTTAAATTGTCTAAACACAAAAAACATTTCACAACTTATTACTCGTCGCTTTATTGACCGTTAACTTCTATGAAACATTATCAGAGAAATTAACTTAAAAACAATGAAAAAGACTTTTGTATGTAAAACAGGCTACTTTATTTTCATTTATTTCCTTAAATTGTCAAAATATGAAAAAGATTTCACTACATGTTTTATTCGTTTTATAAGTTATTGTTAACTTTTACAAAATGCATCCACACCGATGCCAGTCTTGATCAAATATTCCTTACAAATAACCGTACTTGAATGAACGTTAAACATTTACAATCCCTTACCACTAGGGGTCGACTTACTCTCGTGTTTGGGTTGCGTCGAATTAAAATTCTGTTAATGTTAACGATTAGTTTGTGGGATATCGTAAGACCGTAGTAATTGTCATGGTACAACATGGTTTAGTACAATAACGTACTTAGCAATATTACAAGAAAATATTATAACGGGAAACTATTAAGCCACGTACTTGGTCACAGAAGAGAGTCGAATGTAGCCATTGTGTTTATGTTCAAAACCACCACCACTGTGTTTATGTCGTACACCACCACCACTTTGACGCGATTCACTTTTTACAACTTGTTCATAAACTAGTTACAATACTAACGGAAAACGAAAATAACTCTTTAGCGGACGATCTTTTTCGGTTTTAAAAAGCTGGTTTTTGGTAAAATTCAGAAAATCTAATTAAAAAAATGTGAAAATTTTGCTTCTCTTATAAATATACTGGACATTATATATATATATATATATATATATATATATATATATATATATATATGTATATATATATATATATATATATATATATATATATATATATATATATGTATTTATAGATTTATTGCATTTATAAATAAATAAAACAGCGGAATAACAAATAAAAGATTACAAGGAAATTAAAGTTTAATTATGTCTCAAAATATCACAAGTCAATCATCTGAATTATATGCTTATCAAAATAAAATAATTAAATTGGGGACACAATTTTCTCTAAATAATTTTGCGAAATGGTATTTGTGTATGTTTCCTGTATATATGCATTAATGAGCGTTCATATAACGAATATTGACGTGTATTTTTAGTTTCTACTTCTTCCAGAACAATATAAAAATTTAATGCAATTATTCGAATAATTTTTTAAAGATTTTACTTTTGATATATATATATATATATATATATATACACACATATATATATATATATATATATATACATATATATATATATATATATATATACATATATTATCTTATCCATACAACCTCCTTCAAATTATTATTAAGCTTGGGTTATTTGCAACAACATTTTCACCCCTCTATGTCATACATATCTTCAGTGTAACCAATAACCTTGTCTTGGTTAACGATAAATGATAGCCCTGACAATGACACGGTAGCTTCAATTATAACCCACCACGCTGGCGTAATGCAGACTCACATATTATTGTAGTTCTGCTTACAGCATCTCACTCTAGCCATTTTCCGGATTCATCATCGAACCCTGATACCTATCAGGTAATGTTTCATATTTATCGAGACTAATCTGATGAGCTCAATCCAGGGGATTTAGGATCATTAGATTTTAGGTGAGGACTAATGCTAAATTAAATTCCAGTTTCCTTATGGAACTGGAAGTTGGTTGCGGGGAAAAAAATTAAAAAATAAGGTATTTCAAATTTTTGCTTTGAATTCTGAACAAGAAATAAGTTCATGTTCTCTCAAACATTTCCATACGGAACAACGGAAAGTAAACAGATTTATAAAATTAATATAAAATATGATTCCAAATGCAACCAAAAATGCACCGCAAATGCGAGAGACCATTGAAAGTCAGAATATGTACACATACAAACATACACACCCGCACACACACACACACACCTATGATTTTATAGGAAAAAATGTAATTATCACTTTCATTTTTGCTTTTCAAAAACAAGTAAATATATGGATCGCCAGTCTTGTTACAAAGTCTTAAAATTATTTGTTTTAAGACAAACATTTCTTTTCATCCAAGCATGCCCTTCACCCTGCATCCAAGAGCTTCAAACGGAAGCTGGCACTCCGGAGATGAATAATCGATGAAATGATGGTGATCCGCGAGAAAGATGTGATAAGTCGTCACGTGGATGGCAGTAAAACTGACTGAAGGATGAAGGTAATGGCTAAAAGGTCCACCAGTAACGTACTGTGCAAATAAGTAGACTCTGTTTCTATAAATAAACTTATATGACGTTTTGTTATTGCTATCTATGCAACCTCAACTGATAATGATCCCAATACATGAATAATTAAGGAAAATGTTGGAATATTGGCGTTATATTTGACGGTTAAGAACAGTAAGATGAGCAACAAGCATGCCAAGAATTCGCTTTGATTTATGACTCACTCTATCTTGCTTTACTTTAGGCCAGTTTGAATTATCTGCGTTTTAATTAGTTACATTACTCTGGGGTACAATACACTTTTAAATACTTTTTACTTTTTATATTTATATCTCAATCTGTCTCTACTGATACCAAATTTTAAAAACAGTACTTCTAAAGGTAATTTAGAGGATTCTAAGCTTTACGTGTTACGTGAAGCCATATGTTTCATAGAAAGGTTCCAAAGATGTTTATATTTGAGAATCGGAAGTTTCATAGTAGATTCCATAACCGGTAATTAAAATATAATGTCCTACCTATACCTACGAACATAAAATTGTATACGCATTTAGTATTTAGAATGTATATCGAGATAAAATAGTACAAAAAGTTCATTCAACTGTGAGTTCAAAGTTCGTTTGAAAAAAATTGAGTGAAAACTGCTGGCTACATTATTTGGTTTACGATATCATATTAAAATTAGTGCAGAAAGTACGTTTAATACCTAATACTATGTGTAACATATTTATATAGTTTCTACAAATTTATCCGTAATAGAGTCTTAAAAAAGATAAAAACTGCGAATGGGTACTGAGGGTATCTACTGACAAATTTTAATAAATCCAGCATAAGAAAAAGAAAAATATTAAAAAAGGAGAGTTAGCTAAAATAATAAAATAATTCACGTTATTATATTCAAGGGATATAGTAGAAACCGCGGTGAGTTTCTAGACCTTCATAAAATTCAAGAAAAATTGTAAAATCTCATCAGAAATTTTACTCATGAAAGACGCTATGTTAATTTATAATCACTAATTCCGAAACTTAATCTTATTTATCTATTTAATTTACATAGCATAGTTTTTTATGAACTATGTTACATTTACGAGTACCTAACCTGTTTGTGCCGTTAACATTTTAAACAAAAACTTGGACTGAAAAAAGTTTTTATTAAAATTCGTTTACTCAGAGAAATGTTTGATCAATAATCATATGTCGTAATATCAACAAAGATTATATTTCGTTGTCGATAAATGATGGTTTCTTAAAAAAAATTGCAAATAACATATGTTTAAATATAATTCAATAAAATCAACTGTTGAAAACTACATTTTAAAATACGTAAAATAAAATAGTTCGATCTATACATAATTTGCTGTAATTACTTTTACACTATGCTGAAAATACACAGGACGAGGTTAGGTTAATATATTGAAGTCTTATTCGATATGGCATTATAAGTATAAACAGAAAATGGCTGGGAGCGAATAGTTGAACAAGATTACTGATTGCTAGAATTCTTTTCTCAATAGTTTACATTTCATTAAATCTTTTGTATCGTGGTCAGCTTACCATAATCGTAATCTCCCTTATTGTTTTTAAACATAGTGACGGATATGCTATAAAAAGAGATTGTCCACCAATTAAATATTAAACATAGTCAGCTTTAAACTTTCTACTATAGGAAATAGACAAGTTATCGCTAAGTGCCTGTAGGGAATTAGATATCCGTTGATACACAAAACATTCGAATGTATATATAGTCGTCGATTTAAATCACTTAAGAATAGAAATGTGTATGAATAAGGGCATCTCAAAAGTGTATCGGTTCATTTCCGATAGCGCGTGATTAAAATTCTTGTACAAAATTATGGACCAAACCTTACTTATACACAATAAATTTAAATCGATTTTGTGGAAGAAGCTTTTGCGTTGCTAAAAAAGTAGTAAACACGACACATGCAGAGAAATCAAAGTATGCTATAGAAGCAGAATTACTACAAATTTTTTCCTAATCGTGAATGTTTTTTAATTCATAAATGTTTCAAGTTTTTTGAGCACAACAAAAATTTGTAAAAAATTTGCTCAAGATAAACATTTTCAGTTAGTGGAGACTAACTGAAAATATTTAAAATAAAAGTATTCTTAACGAAAAAAAAGTAACGGTAAAAGTAATTCTTAAGGTATTCTTAAGTAATTAAAACTTCTTTCTTTAAAGTAGAAACAATACTGCACCACGTAGTTTCATTTAATTATGAATAATGAATTTCTACAAAATTAACATATTCAATAGACTTAATATTATAAATTTGTAAGCATTTAAACTCTTAATAAACTGTGTATTTGTTTGTCATAAAAAATCAATAAAATTGACTAGGAGCGTAGTAAATTACATTATATATTTAGTCAATAAAATATCAATTCTTGTAAACAAATATTTACACTACGTTCATTTTTAATCCTCAATAAATTTATTATTACGTACTTAGATACAAAGAAAATTCAATTGCATGTTAAACACTGTGTAAATAATAACGTGATGAATATTTCTAAGTTGAAAGTAAATTTTAGACGCAATCCATTAACGTTACATTATGTTTTTATCTAAACGTTAATTTATAATCGTTTAAACTCATTTTGTTAACACTAGAAGCAATTAATTCTACAATTCCTTAATGAAAATAAATACCAACATTTAACAGGTAATTTTATTTTTAGCCAGTTAACTAGAATTTCTTTTAGCATGTACATAGATTAAGAGAAAATCAATTTGGGGAAGAATATTGTCGTCTTTAGTTAAAGTAGCAATGATTTTACGATCTCCGATCTTTCTATAAATATAACAAGTCTATTTATTGACATTGTGAGATGTGGTGCGTTAAGAAAATGTTTATATTTTTTCTCGCTGAAACTGGTACATTGTCAATTAGCGTTACTTTATTTATATTTAGGCGTCATGTGTGAATATTGTCACTTTTTTTCACTCCACATAAATATATATTTAGTTAAAGTTGAAAATATTTCCATTTCCTGTATATATATATATATATATATATATAAATATATTTAAATTTATTTTGATAGACATTACGTATTCGGCCTCACAAGAAATTAATTCACTTTAATAAACGACTATGTACAATTACACTTACAAAAAGGTAAGCGAATCTCAGAAAAAATTTCTACTGAATGTTTTCACATAAATCACATTAGCGATTGGGCAGAGGAGACGCTTTTAAGCTTACTGTGTTATTTGAAGTTTTCAAATTAGCCCATGAGGATGTTAACAGTTTATGAACAACAAACAAAACAATTCAAGACATGTTTTAAATTAGCAATGTTTCTTGGAGTAGCAATGTCTTTTTATTTGTTTTATGCACTTTATATTTTTATGGTGTGGTAATTTTTCCGACAAAAAATTTAATACAGGTGACTAAATTATTTTTATTAACGATTTCACTGAGAGCTGTTAAAAAATTTCCAGTACTCAGAATATTTGATAATTAATGAAATGCTTTCTCCTTTTAGAGGAAAATTTATTTTTCACATTTTTATAAAGTTTATGTCGATCCATTACAATATCAAGACGTATTATGTTACAAATAGTATTTATGAAAGGGTTTCATGTATGCCAAAAATTAGAATTTAAAGAAATAGTTTATAATGAGCTGAGCCATCATTTAAAATAAATCGAAATTTAATTACAGCTGAAGAAAACTGATTACTTTCTGTTAAATTATTATATTAGCTTAACGTTTATTAACTATATACTGAAATGTTAATGAATTACGAGGTTTACAACATAATAATGCATAAAATTGGTCTAAAATATCACCTAAACTTTGAAACAGTAATGAAGAGGAAAACATTTAGATATAGTAACGGTACCTTTTATACATTTTGATAAACTTGTTAACAAAAATAACAGTGAACCATGAATAGTGACCTTTGTAATAGCACAAATTGAGGGTAATTATAATTGTGCATTGGACTAAAATTATGCAAATTATTTGATATTAAAAAGGACTTCATGTCAGTTACATATCATTTTATATATAATTTTTCATAACTTTTTTCTTAAAAAACGCATGACAAGTAATAAATAGGCCTTAGACGATTAACAACTGTTTCCATATTTTAGGTACAAACAAAAATTACCATAAAGTTTGCAGACATTTTAAAGATTCTATGATTTTACGTGAAAAATGATTCAGATAAAAATATTTTCGTGACGATGATCATAACATTAATCATAAAAAGTGATTAACGTTGATACTTTCTTTTTCTTAATTAAGGTTGACCCATTTAGACAAGGCGGCAATTATGAATTGTGGTGTAATTTTTAGTACGGCGCATTGTATTCTACGAGAGCGAATGACATGAGGAGATATCCCGACTCTATCCCAAATATTAAAGACAGGAGTTCACAACTCGCTTATTTTAAAAATATTTTTGTATTTTTTTCACGAATGAGGACAATTATTAAATTTCGTACGACTTGCTTTTTAGTTGGCTTAGCGCCGTTGTATCCCTTCAAATAATTGCTCTTTTTACTTGGCTTTCTAATTAAGAGCGAAATCGTATTACTGAATCACTTTTATTCCATCTTTTACTACATTATAAGTATGGCAAATGCCTATGAAATGAGAACCTATTTTTTATTTAGTAGCTTTAGTTTTGCTTCAGATTTATGACACTATTAGTCTGCGAGTAAAACGGAGGTAACATACCGAAGGACAAATTGAAATGGTGAAATTATAACGGTTCCTAATTTGGCTTCACTCTTTTTACAATTTCATACCTACATATATATATAAAATTCGCTTCAAATGGTAGTCTTAGTATATTAAGAGTGATCCTCGTCTGATTCGCGACAGATTTACTTATTTATTTACAAACTTCAATATAAATGTGTATATAGATATGTGCACCACCATAACTTAATTCTCACATTTTTTTATAATTTATGCTTTTCATTACGTTCCTTGTCACATCGAGTTCACAAGTAAAGAGTGAAATAGAGAAAATGTAATTTCACAAATACCCGCATTATACTTCGATGGAAAGAAACTAAACTTTTATTACGTCTCAAAAGTTGAAAAAAGTATAGGTATTTTAAGAGCATATTTCTTTCATAAAATAATGTGACTCAAATTTTTCAGGTTATGTTACACCTGTTTCAGGTACTGCAAAGTATATAGAACTAAACATATTCAATTTTTTTTTGAATGCGGATATATCAATGGATGATTTGATTGCAATTGGATGTGATGGCACTAATGTAAATGTTGGCAAATACGGCAGTATTATACGGATGCCAGAAAAAAGATTGGATATACCCTTACGGTGGATTATTTATTTAATGTCGACTGCAATTGGACGACTTTTCCGAATATACCTATTTTCCAAATACTTTAATCTTTTGTTTACTATTTTACTTTATTTAACAGATTTTTTCTCGTAATATCTACTTATTAGGTTTCGTTAAACTTTGAAACTCTGCAATATAACAAATTTAAATCATAATTTTCATAAATTAGGTAAATATATTGTTACAATATTAGTATTGCAATTATATGTATAAAGTTAAATACTACTACACGTCCGTGTATATGAGATAGATATATTCTTCAAAGTTAAAATATAAATAATATTTTAAATTATAGATTATAATGTCATATATATATATATATATATATATATATATATATATATATATATCTGCATACATATATGTAATTTTAATTTCTTCGATTACAGTTTTAATATCGGTAGTTCAGTGATATTGTTACGCCAATTCAAAAATCATATGTTGATGTATTAAAGTTCATCTTTCGTAACTGGAAGAGACGCATTTTTTGATGATGTTGACCTAGCTTTCAAAATTTGATGTGCAGCTAATTTACAAACGTTTGGCTGGGGTTCTGTCAACATTGAAAGCAATAAATTTTCCGAGTGTGCGAAATAGCTGTTTCTTTAAATTACTATAACAGCTTTCAAATTTGTTGGTAAACATCTGGTTAGCTTGATGAGTTTAAAAAAAAGTCGCAATCCGTCTTTACAACTGAAGTGATCATACTGGAGCATAAACCTTGACATACGTTATATAGACCTTGAAACATACAGAGGAAGAACCCTGTTGGCACAAGTCAGAACCCTGTTGGCATAAATCGCTAGGAAATATACATGTTAAAACTGCTTCAACTATTCAATAAAAGTATTTCTGGTCTGTACTAATATTTTTAAAGGAAAGCTTCTATAAGTTCGTCGGAATGAAGTGACACTGTGTTATTGGTTTTTTTTTATAGTTTTCAAGTTCTTTGCCCATTGTCCTTGAAAATGTCTGTGGTTCAGACGCATCGTAATCAAAGTCTTCTAACAGATATCTAAATGGCAGTTCATTCATATGCGATAAACAAATAATCCCCTGTAAGGGTATATCCAATCTTTTTTCTGGCATCACATCAGTGCCATCACATCACATGACACATTAGTGCCATCACATCCAATAGCAATCAAATAATCCATTGATATATCCGCATTCAAGAAAAAATTGATAATGTTTAGTTCTATACACTTTGCAGTACCTGAAGCAGGTGTAACATAACCTGAAAAATTTTACTCACATTATTTTATGAAAGAAATATGCTCTTAAAATACCTTTACTTTTTTTATCTTTATCAGACATAATCAAAGTTTAGTTTCTTTCCATAGAAGTATAATGCGGGTATTTGTGAAATTACATTTTCTCTAAGTATTTCATTCTTTACGCAACTTACATTTGTCTATTGCTTGTGAACTCGATGCATGCTCTTTCTGATACTCCAAACCTATCGCATGTTTTTGATAATAAAGCATAACTAATTGCAGTTGCAGTATTACTCTCCAATTCATTACTTGAGGTCCGAAACTGACTATGAGTTGGTTTTTTACAATCCGACCAGGCACATTCCGATTTAGATGTGCTACTCAATTTTTCCGTACAGATTTTGGTTACCTTTTGTTGTTAGCTCTCAAATTTTTCTCGTAATAACTTTTTTCAATGCTCTTGCAATTTTTTTTATTGTGCTAACGTTTATACTATCTATTATCAATTGTCTAGCTTTTCATTGGTCTCTTATGAAGCTGTGTTCTCTTGCAGGTATTTTTTTGTTTTTAAGGTAAGTACATTTAGGACAATCGCGATGCTTACAAGCCGAAATGTCAAACAAACCTTTACTTCCTAGACGACACGTTTTTACGTACTTTTGGGTGAGACTTGAGAAGGTTTTTGCATTTTAAATGATATATTTGTAACATCACCTTCTTTTGTTTTGGTTCTACTGTAGGAAGAGAAGTTTTCGTCCATATTTATGTCAGTTTTGCAACCACAACGGCCTCTATTTCTTCACGTGTTAGCTTTTTTTTTGGTTTCCCTCTCGCATTTTAAAATATAATATTATTACTCATAAAATTTCGTCACATTTTCGTAGGTTGGCAATATGTTGTCTGCTAAACCAACTATTCCAAATAGGTTTCTGATGGCGCAAAACAAACGACTGCGCGACTGAATTGCGGGTCCTTTGTCTAATCTAACACAACACCCCAACCCTCCTTACTCCTTTATCCTTGAATTCAATCAAACAATGGTCACAAGTATAATTAATAAAAACTATTACGGCTAAAATGTGATATAAATAACTTGAAAAAATAATTAGTAACGTGAACCAAAAATATATATTTTTTAATAACTTATATCACAATCCAGAACCAATAAAACTTAAAATAAAGTGATAAAACTTTACATATAAATTAACCACAAAATTTGGCACCTTTTTATCGCTGAAAATTGTTATTTTAAATTTTTTTAAACCTTTTTATTTTAAAAAACGAGAAAAAAATTTGCGCTTCCGGATATATATATATATATACATACCTATACTTTTATATATATATATATATATATATATATATACCTAGGTTATAGTTGGAAGTAAGGTAAGTATGTACGTATATATATAAAAGCATGAAGCATCTAGTACAGTGTAGCCAAACAAGTATAAAGCTATGAACATGCCCGTATGTGTAAATGTATGTACGTACGTATGTGAACGTATTCATATTCATTAAGTGCCACATACGCCTGCTTCGTTTTTAATAAACGAGGCATTATTCGTTGTTGGTGCACTCGTAGTTTTAAGGGTAAAATAAGATAGCATAAGGTTTATAATAACGGAAAAATGGAACTTTATTACAAAAAGATGAACCAACTTCAAATAATTTTAACAAGAAACATAATGAAAAGCATAAATTACAACAAATGTGAGAATTAATTTGTAACTATACATCACCGTCATATACACACTCACACACACAAATGTAAGATCCAAATTCGACTTGGCATCGATTCCTAACATTTCTAACAGGTACAGTGTTTTAAAAATTGTTGTGTTCGGATAAGATGCTGTACCGCAAAAGTTCCAACTAAGTACGTGCTTTATTATCTTATACTTATCAATGGGTTTCTTTGTCAGTGATTATTATAGTCGGATAAACTTTCAAAAAAGGTTTATTATTCAAGTTATAATATAAATTTAAAAAGCAATCAATGTGTCCATTTTTTATAACAAAATACCATTTATTTTTTAAACTGAAAGTATTTCAATAATATCTGGCACACCTGATAAACTAGAGCAGTCAGTACTTGATTTTTTTAAATTTTTTTCTAATTCGGGATATAAAGAAATAAATTAAGTTTAAGGTGATTATAGAAAATTACAATAAATACTAATTTTACATTAAGTGGAAGAAACATTATTTTTCGAGGATACGGCTAACATCTTTCCTTATTACGAATTTATACAACTCTATTTGTGAAACTCAATTAAATTTTAAGTATTATAACTAATAGGAGCCAAATAAAATTTCCTCATACTCACCGGGCCGGTTATTTATTCATAAGGCCGGAGCATTTTTCTTCATTAAATTTATAAATTTCATTAGGACAAAAATTCAGTTCGGTGTGCACCGTGACCGGAAGCGCTAACACTAATGTAATGAAGAACATTTCAATGGATGTAGTATCCATGCTTCCCTGCTCCTTCAGTGCAAGTTTATTAAATCCGTAATCATATCGATCAAATATTTTGTTTGCATTTTAACATCTTCATAACCTCCTTTTAATTCCCATGAACCAATTTGTAGATTAAAGTCATCAGTAGCACTAACTTTGTTGTTCACAGAGTGAGTAGATGCCCCGCGATCATTTATATACTTTGTGCCATGCTTTATAGCTAAACGTGAATTTATAGATTAGCTGGGCTGTACAGCAGATACGTTTAATAGTATTTTGTATCTTCTTATAGCGCTTTTCAAAAGAAGTTTCAAATATACGTGCTTGATACAACTAATTTAAAAAAATCTTTGCCATCGTTTGACAGATATTTTGATAATTCTGAAAAAGTAATTTAAAAAAAAGTTATTTAAAGTATAGTTTAAAATATTTTATCAGAATGAATGTAATAATTTTAGTTTTTAGTAATACCTAAAGCGCACGCTTAACCTTTTTTTTATTAATATTAATTTAAAATATATTTTTTTTGTCATTTTTAGACATCTAAATACCGCGATTAGTTTGCATTAGTTAAATAAAACTATAGCGCACTTCGCAATTAATGTAATAAAAAGCAAGTTTAAAAGTTGAAGACCTTGTGGGAGGAAAAGGGCAAGAAGATTCGTATAAAACAAAGGCTGAAAATAGTTATCGAACAGGAAAAAAGTGAGTTATAAAAACTGAACTATCAACAAATAGTTATTAAAAGTAATGGGCTTCAACTGTGATGATTAACCAATCGACAGAAAAAGGATATCGGTGAAAAATTATGATCTATAGCGTATCTTAATAGGTACATACTTACACGTGAGCAGACCCACGGACAGAGACGCATGTCATTTTTCGAAGCTAAATTTAAAAAAATTACAAAGTCAAATTAAGATCATAATAAATACTTAAAAAAAATTAAACAGTGGTGTCTTTTCGGGAAAAGATTCTTTCGTTCCAAAAATATATATTATAAGTTGATTATTAGCGAAATTTCCCAAGCTATAATTATTTGCGCCATCAAAACACGAGGCTGGAGGGCTAGTCTACAATAAAGCACGCATTCGTGGTGTGTGCAAAGGATATGTCTTACCTAAACTGTTTTCAATGGGACTGCAGAAAATTTCAAGAAATTAAAAAAGTTTTTTTTTTTCAAATTAGATAAACAACACGCATTTATATTTTCTGAAAACTGTGATTAGGAAAAAATATTCAGAGTTGGTTGAATCCAATTAAATAGTAACTATCCTGTAAAGTAGTATGTTTCATAATTTTCTATATGAAAATATTTATAATAAAAGAAGATGCTAAAAGTCAAACCTCTCTTTCTTCGTCTTACTATTAATGTTCACTTTTATTGGTAGAACATTGGTAGATTATACTTTTAGACGTACTTCTATAAAAAGAAAAGGGGCTTTTATGGTAAATTTTGTCATGTTCATCACAATTCTAGCCACGTCAATAAGACAACCCATCAAATGAAAAGCAACATGTTGACGGTGCGCGATACTAATTGCCTTAAATTATATGAGTTTTCAATTTGAAAATTGCCTTCGGTCACGATATCAACGATACGTATTCTCGGTGAGTTTATTATCCTAATGTAAGTGTGTCACTTATCAATTTAAGCAAGAACAATTTTCTAAAAAATGAATATAATTACATCAAATTCAGTCGTTTATAGAGGCATAATAGACAAAATCTAATACAGTAATGCAATTATTATATCACTATACATTTGCTGATCAATTCCTTTTAGCCATGTTTGTTGATATTCATGTTTGGGAAGCTTAATGTGAAACGGATTAGCGACAAGAATAACAATATTTAATTTTCCGTAATAACGCTATAGTAAAATATAATTAGTAATTAAATCCACAGTCATAACAATCTGACTGTATTGTGACTAAATATCAATTGTAATAGAAAAATGTTTAAAAAAAAGAGAGCCATTTAAACGACCATAGCTTTGCTAAGTATACAAAACAATGTCTTATCCGGTATGTTTAACTTAGTGTATGATATGATATAGGCACATCAGCAAAACAACAACGATAAACGGAAATTGCAGTCGTAACTCTTTTCGAAGTAGGATCACGTTTAGTACATTTGACTTCTAGTCTATTTCAACAGAATCAACTTAAATTATATTAATCGTATAGATAAGATGAATTTAATTATATTTCATTTGGGATAGTCAGCTCACTGAACTTTTTCAGTAAGCGCTGTGGGATACACTGGAACTCTTCACTTACATAAGTATGTACACGTAACTAATTTCATAACCCTTTGCTTTTGGCTCGGACATAGTTAAACAAGAACCTTTATTCAATTAATGAACTTGTTGCTTCTACGAAAATGTTATCAATGAATCAGAAAACATGATGTTTCCAAAACGTCAATTAAAGTGAGAACACTTTAAACCGCGCACATAAAAGTGAAACGTAATCGAATATTATCGAGTCACAAATTAAAACTACTCAACGTATTTCTCACTCCTACTGTAATCAATCACTGATAATATTCAAACCACTGTGTTTTAAGTTTTTTAGGACGATTTCGTTAACTTCACTTGTATCTACATAACTATGTGCTCAAAGAAATCAAGCAAGTTGACTTTCGTTCACTTCCAAATATCGTATTGATTTGAAAGTTTTTAACTTATGCAATTTTGCTGAAAATACAATACTATCGTACCACTGAGCAGATATGATGATAGAAGAGAGAAGTGGCCTTTTCAAGGCTAACAAAAATCTTTTGAGTTTGGGCTCGTTTGACTTGTCTCAGAATATCCTTTCTTTACATATTGTAACCAGGAAAGTCCAAATCATAGGAATTTCTCAATGGATATCAGTGAAGAAATCAACTTCCGAGTCTTTTTACTTGTGACAATAAGCAAAACTCGTTTTTTTAATCTTAACTTTATGTATTTTATTTCTTTTAATACATGTATTGGCCATACTGTCCGCTACATCGTACAAGTGTATTTCATTAGTCATTGGTAATTCTAATTTTTCTGTACATACTAATATTTTTTTTTAAATATTTATCGAAACAAAATACTACCAAACATTAATTTCAAGTATATTGAATATTTTTCAATAACTTTACTGTTTATAGTTTAAAAATATTCATAAAAGCATATTTCCATTACCTTAACTTTCAATTGAATTAAGAAGAAAATATTTACTGTGGTTTACTTATTAAAAAAACATGAAGTAAAACTAAATGCCACTATAAGTTTTCTGTGAAGCTACCTAAAATCTTTCGAAAACCAACTCTTGTACTCCTTCACCTTTCATTTGAGTAGTAAGTAATAAGTATCTGTATTTACTGACAGTCAGATATAATATCACTTCTCTCCCTGGGAGAATTTCATTTACCGTCTCTTTATTAGCATATATGTTTATACTCTCTTCAATCAACATAAAGCAATGGGATTTATGTAAATGTTGCAATGTCAATATTTAATAAAAATATTTTTTTAAGGAACATAGTGAATGGCAGAGTTCAGCTTCTGTATTATACCAAACATTAGCTATCCTTTATCCTCGTACTATATAATACAAAATGAGATTAAAACGTCAATAAAATATTTGCCGAAGAAATAAAAATATCAACAATCATATAGATTACGTTTTCAAGATTCGCTTACAAGGTTATTTGTGTTAAAAAAATTATTCACATAATACAACGTTGAAATAAAGTGACAGTGCCATCTTTTTCTCTTCACAATTGTAAAGAGATGTTTTTAAGACAAACCCGAGGCAAAAATTTTCTATCAATAATTAATACGCCATCAATATATTGCATCTTCAATATATTGCATCAAAAATTTTATTAAAGAATGTTCTAATGAAGAGAGTACTCTACACAAAGCAATAGGTTTTGTGAAGACCATGGAGTCAAAACTTTTTTTACATTTAGCAATACTCGGATTAAAGTTCAATATTCACTATTCCCGGCAATTAGGAATTGACGTAACATCGTGTTTAGAGTCCATTGTATTGAAATTGTGTAATGTTTCATAATTAGCTGTTAAGATATAATATGATGCCATAGGAAATGTCATGTAACTATGTGATTTAGTGCAATAATACAATGCTTATCCTTATTATAACAAAATATAGTAGGAAATGATAGTGCCAACAAGCGACTAATTTGGCTGCAAGGAACATAAGTAATTGTGCGTTAGCTAGTATCCAGCCGCTCGAACCGTCACTTCACGGTTTAAAGACATTTTCATAAGTTACTCAAATAACTAAAGGAGGACAGGAATAAATATTGTGGAATGCGGTCATTTGTTTCATTATACCTATTTGAATTTATTAATTAGGGTTTCTAACCCTTAGGGGGAGATTTCTGTATCTGTATGTCTGCACCTAATGACTGTTTTTTTACTACATTGCTATTGGTATGAAATGATCCGATTATACGACTATATTTAATTAAATTAAAATATATTTGTAAATGTATTTTTTTTCATTTAAGGTGATTGCAAAATGGGGTATGGAGTATAAATTTAAAAGTGGATCAAGGTGAAATGCGCACAATAAAAAGTCAAATCAGCTTTACTTCCATATTCCAAAACTCTTCTTTTCACATTCAACGGTAACTTATGACCAGAAATAGAGAAAAAATCATGTCCCATTATCCATAAAGTTTGCAAACCAAAAGATATAAAGTGAATCATACTGATAGATCTTATATACTCGTACATATAAATATCAAAGTATGGTGAAAATATTGTTTACATAACATGAAAGATAAAACGATGTTCCAGACGTTTAAAGTTTTGGGAAAGAAAAATGGAACTTATCATTTATTTCTCTCTCAGACTCCTTGTTTTCTAGATAAGTTGGTATGTATATATTCGTAGAGTGAGGATAAAATAATAATTTGTAAGACAATGTGCCCTGTAAATAAAATTATTATTACAATAACAACTAATGAGTCATCCCATTGTACATAGTCACCTACTGTTATCCACCGTCACGACAATTTGTTTACATAAGACGCCTGGGGGAAGCGGCCTGTAATGCAACTCCAGGTACAAGGACGAAAATACTCTACTACGTATGAGTGGAAGACGTGACAATGCAACGGAGTAACCAATATGAATATGAGTTGCCGCAACACATACATTTATGGCAAGCTCATAATTCAAAATATCATCCTTATCTATTAATGTTCCTAATTTTCAAATGCTATTATTTTCATCAAAAAAATTAAGATAATTATTTTTTTCTATGGTAATGCTCTTGACAGAGCGGTCATGATCATCTTGTAGTACTATCAGGAACTGGGTCACCCGCTTCAATTTGCCTCCCCACCTCTCTCCGCTTGTCGTCAGTCTGGTGAACAAGTGCAAGATACCACCTAAAAACAGTTTAATCTTGTTGATTCATCACACGAGCGGCCTTCGCGTGATCTTGACGTCTACTGCGCCTTCCAAAACGAGGTACCTTACAGAGCTCTCGCTTTACTTTGAGACATGGCCAAAAAACTAAGGTAATAGGCTTCCTACGGGATTATACTAAAATTAATGCTAATATACCAGATTGTAAGATATGCAAACATAATGCGCTTAGTATTATTTGCAGCCAAGTTTAACTTAATCTGACAATAATTAAATAAAAAAAAACATAGGATGGTATTTAAACTCATTACAAATAATGGTGTAGAGTGAAGTTGACAGAGCAAAGCGTCAAATACGTGAAATACACTGTGTATTCTGATTTCAGAGATTTAACTTTAAGAGATTGCAATGGATATTAAAAAAAACTATTTAATTGGCACCAAAATTATATGGCGTAAGTAAAATACTTTAAGAAATATATCACATTTCACACACATTTAAAGTAAGTTCCTAATATAATCGAGCCGACGATAATCATAGACGCGATGACAATCGATAATATATTTTTCTGATGTCATAAAAATTGGCAAATGGTAGTGATTAAAAGCTTCTCAGTCATCAGTTCAGCTAAGATATCATCCTAGGCTCAGAAAAATTTTGAGTCTGGAATTTCTATAAAATCTATTTTAATTAATTAACTTATAATATTATTTCATTACACCAACTGCAAAATTTGATATATATATATATATATATATATATATATATATATATATATATATATATATATATACTACATAGAAAATAATTGTTTTTTGTTAGGTTTTATTATTACATTTAAGTTGTTTTTTATATTTTTAATTAAGATAAATAAAACACAATGATTCCATGGAATAATTTTTTAATTTCAGTATTAATAGAACAAAAAAAAAACTTAAGTATATCACAGTCAGCAGATTAGCTTGAGCCTTCTTAATTCTAAATATTTTTTGTATGTTTAATCACAAACCGTAGATAAATTATTACAGTACTTATGTCTAGTTATTATTTAACTTTTATTATCATCAAGTAATATCACAAAATAATATTTTAATCAGACAGTGGAATCAACAGAAATCACAGAAACAGAATCAACAGAAAGAACAGAAGAATAAAACTCTTAAAATAAACTCTCTCTAGAAGAATAAAAAAAGAATCAACAGAAAGAACAGAAGAATAAAGCAACAGAATCAACAGAAGAATAAAACTCTTTGAAACTGAATAAGTCACTTAGTAACTTAATTTTTCTTATGAAATGACAAGAAGCAATTACGTTTTCTGGTACTACACAAATACAATTTACATTTGATGCAACATACTGTTGTAAACACATTGCAATTTTTTTTTCTACATCTTTTTTCAAACCAGAGTAAGCAATTAAATGATCTTCTATGCTTTATGAAAACGTACATGTTCGGACGACAAGAGTTATATTTTTGTCCTGCGATTCTAATGCTTCGGTTTTAGTTCCTTATAGCCACTGTCAGATTCAAAATCTGAAGATGAACTAGTTTGGGCTATGAGGGACTCGCCAAGAGATAATTTTATATTTTCTCGCTGGGCAATTTTTTTCGCAGGTATGTTCAATTGTGTTTGTCGATCTTTGAATTAAAACCAGTATTGCACAATGTCAAATCAATCATTGCCTTTGACTTTTCTCTTGAATTCTTTTTCACATGATAAAATGTAGTTCTTGGGAATCCCTTGTTATTTAATTTTTTCCGTACCATGAAATACTCTTTCCAGCAAAGTTTCTATTAATCTTATTCTAGTTAAACGGCGATCAAAGTAAATGCGGTGACCAGGTTTCAATGTAGTTTAATGACTGCCGATTCACATAATATAAACTCTTGCACATTTATTTCGAGGAATGTTCAATTGCCCTGGTAGACCACAATGTCACAAATAAGTCCATTCGGCTTTGATAAAACGAAGACTTTAATTCCTACAGGGTTTTGTTTTTTGGGACAATACTGGCGTATTTCGTAATAGCCAATATCTCGGTTGAAAAATTGGTATGTCCATGGGTGAAAAATTTCCAATACAGCTGTTGCCCGCCAAAACAGGTGGCGCTGATGCCTAAAATGGAACACCACGTCTACCTCTTGTCCTTACACGCCCGCTAGATTGGCCTTCTCGAGTTCTAGCCCTGTTGACATTTCAAAAACTTCACTCTTAGTAGAAAAATTTTAAAAAAATACTTACCGCGTGCCTCCGGCCTCACCATGTCTACTTACAGTGAAAATAAAAACAAAATGAAACGCAATTCTCATCAGCTAATAATAGCGTCCCCTGGCAGATTGATGTCTACTTTATCCAATTACAGTAAAACTGACAAACATCGATAGATGGCGATGTGAGAATTGTTTCTTTCCTCTGTATTACATGTACCACGCCAGGCCTTAGGGGAACAAACAAATGAATTATAAACTCATTACAATTTACAATATGCTTGATATGGAATTCTCGGCGCGCGAATTTTACTCAAACTTGGCAAGTTTGTTTCATTTTGTAAACTTCGTTTTGGTAACAATCGGAATATTCGAATACATAAGTTTAATACTTGGGTACTATAAAAATATTTTCTACGGTTCCGGTCATGTTTTTGTAAACTTTTGGCAAACTCTGTTTTATTTGCATGGCAAAAGTTCATTAAAAATGGAGAATTACGTATCTAAAATCACTGCCATCAAAAGTAGATTCATTACTAATTAAAGTAAAAATTTTAAAGGAAATTGAAAAATATTCAAGCCCACAGACGTTATCATTGTCACTTCAAACAATAACGAGTGAAACGAACGATATATTTTGAGCGAGCAGAAGATTGTGGGCATCGATTTTTCGAAATAACTTTGCGAATGAATATACTAGACCTCTTTCTACTCGTTCCCTACACGCTCAGATACACAAATATTTAAGGAAAAATACTATTTCTATTAAACAACTTACGAATATCAAAATTTTTTCAGTTAGTTTTTTCTTTTCAAGTACAAACCCTTTAAAATTAATTAAACGGTATGCATTAGCGCTTTATGGCATATGTTTTTACATAACGCCAGATCTACTGCTGTTGACTGTAAAGTATGAGGAGAGCCCACTGGATCGATTACGAATCAATATTCCACTTCGAGTGTGAGACAATTTCTTTAATATTTAAAATTATTGTTTGTAAAGTTAAATATGATTTTGAACTATCAGTTCCTCGAGTCAGTGAGTACTCAAGTAAAGTGCTAGAACTCGTGCTAAACCGCGAACTGAATTGGAATTAAACGTCAGGAGAACTGAACTAATTTTCGCACTATCGTAACGTCTCTTATGTGATTCCTGTATGCGGCCGTAGCTGTAACGTCAGGGGTTACAAACCCGCGGCCACATGATCGCCGCCTCTGTTACTGTGGTTATCCGGAATAAAATTGATAAACCGAGTAATTGATAAAGTAAATTAAATTTTACCGATTTTTTCAAAAAAATTCGCAATAAAATACCCGCTCTGTTATTTTACATGAGGCTATAAAAACACGGAGAAAAGTTGGTAAATAAATAAAATTAGAACTATGTCATAAATGGATAATAATTCCATAAATTTAACATTAAATTATCCATTTCTTTCAACTTTAACAAAAGAAATTGGATAAGTCATTAAATGTAATTATTTTAAAAATTTAACAAATAAATAAATTGTTGATTGATGTTTCTATGAAAGCTTTGTAAGTTTACAGTAGAAAAAAAGATACTAGCAACGAGTTTAAACTGAGTGTACACAAAGTTAGAAGATAGAGAAATTACGTTCTGCCCTAATAATTACGGATTGATCAAAATTTAAATAAACGTGTTACTGCGCGGAATATATTATGATCTTCTGTAGCGTAGAAATATAAATTCCGGTTACGCATGGAGTGTGAATATCGTAAATATATAGCAGAACATGGAACAGACTCATACAGAACGGCCATTAAGCCTGTTGAGCCGTATAAAATGAGGGACAAAAATTCTTATTCAAAAATTTTGAAAAGAAATCTTGTCAATGTGCCTCTCCTTCCCACTCCTTTTCGACCACCATTGCTGATTGCAGTGCCTTGTGTAATCATCTTTTTGTCCATGGGTGGCATAATATCCCACTCGCCATTGCTCATATAGCAAAGGAAAATTATCATTGTTTTCATATTTTTTTAAACTGTGATTATGTGCTATTGTCTTGAAAAAAAATTATAGCCATAATAAAAATATTTTACAAAATATAAGGCAAATGTTATAATTAAGTTGGGCATTAGCTTTGAGACATTGAAATTACATTACTGTGAAACAGCATAAATTTATTGCACAGATTTTGTCTTAAACTAATAAATAAATACAAGTAACAACACTACTTTAATTATATATAGAATAAACAACTCTTACAATATTAAATACGATATCTGGAATATATAATGATGCACACAGTAAATGCTTTGAGTCTTAGTGTAGTTTCAGTGCAATTACATATAGCTATCGCCAGACGTCCCAGTACGTCTTTATGTTTATCGTCATCTTGAAAAAGAAAACTTGTCATTAATCTAGGCACCGGACACCGGCTTCCTGGAACAGAAGTAACCCGGTGCATGTAACAAGCGCGTAAGTTCATAGTCAAGTGCTAATATATATGTATATATATATATATATATACATATATATATATATATATATATATATATATATATTTACATATATATTCAAAGTGAGTCAAATGACCTATAATATAAAAATTGTTGGTATGAATTTTTTTCATGAACGTAGTCCTGGGGCTTATTTTAATTACCGACAATATAATAACGTATTGTGACATGACGCCCTTGTGTTCGTTTCCCACCTCTGTTCCCACTTTCCATGCACGAATTCATGGCACCCAATATCGTTGAAAAACATTTTCATACCTCTAAAATTACTAATACAAATTAGGAAGCGTGATAGCAATTTTCTTATCGAAAACGCTTATAATGTCTATGTTTTTTATTTCAATGAGGACAAATATATTAATCTGGACATAGCCACTTTTATTCAATTCATTTTTTAGCTTAAAAAATATTATCTGTAAAGACCTACATTCTCCGATATATATTATTAATGTATCCGTAATATCTAAACATTTATCACGAAACCGCCCGGACCCGCAACTTTGTCTCCTATTATGTTGTCATCATTAATTATATCTCAAAAATTATACAATCTATAACACCCTATATAGCTTATAAAATTTAAAAACTATCATACTTCAAAAGTTTCATATTAAATTTTATATGAATCCCTAAAAAACTAACAATTCAATAAAACTTTATCATATTATTAGTAACATATTTAAATAGGAACTTGGGGTGAATAACTTTTTAATTTTGGGACTATAAATAAGTAATCTTCGAAAACATTTAGCTTTAAATACGTAATAAAATGGTGAGAATTATAATTCCTTGCTAGATTCAAATACCTTAATTAGAATTTCGTAAGTTGATATATACTAAATAGATAAATTAAACGTTTGTATTTTTTATTTTTTAATCAAAGCGTCGAAATCAATGGTAGTAATACAGTTCCGATATTAAAACGGATTTTGTATCGATACTAAAACGGATATTGTATCGATTAACCTACATTGTAATGTTTTATTAATTCAAATATTTAAAATTACACGTAAAATAATTGTAGCTACTGAATTAATCAAGGGTTTCCTATCAATTTTGATATAACAGAGGACTATTTACTCAGAATAATTTTACAAAACTTTTTCTTTTTACATAAGTGAAATATGTAAAATATTTGTTGAGAAAGCCAATTATGGTTGGCGCACCGCTTAATAAAAAAAAATATTTTCGTCTGAAATATCAACCATTCACCAGTAAGCAGTGCGATATGCGGTTGATGGATGGCAACGAATAAGCAAACTTTAATATTTACTTACAGGAAGATTATTATTTGGATACAATTTATATGTACATATAAGCTGTTACAAATTATACAAGCATTGTAGACGTCAGAAAATACTTTTTACAGTTCGATTCAACCCCTAACTAATCTTGTCACCGCTATCATCAGCTGAATTTCGGTTGTTATACTCGCTGCATTTCTTCTTTCTTCTAAAAATCGTAATTTTAGAGTCGTGGATACATTACTTTGTTAGCACGTTAAAGAAATTTCCAATTTTTTAGGATAGAGAGTATATTTATAATTTGTAGTTGTAAACATCACATCTTTTTAAGGTTTTCTCATCATTTTTCATGCATAAATTTAGCATGTTAAAAGTAGTTATTTTTTATAATTTCAAACAATAATATAATATACATATTGTCGAGTCTCGACGAAGCAAATTTCTTTGGTCTGCAATTAAGTATATTTTTACTATTCAAAATCAATAAATTTTTTTAAAAATGTTATATCCTCTACACTTTTTTTGTTTTCGATGTAGAGAAATCATTAATTGGTTACACTCAAATCTGTATTGGAGAAGATTAATAATAACATATATGGCTCATCGTCAGATGACAAAAACGGACTTGTATTTAATAATACGAATAAAATTAATTTTAGAAATAATTTCCAATGGGTGTTAAATTTATAGGTACATAAAAAATTGGAGTTCTACACAAAGAGAAAGTCAAATATTAGGTACATAAGGATGGCGCTTCGTAACCCCTATCATGTATAAAATACCGACAAATACAATAACTCAACAATAACATGGAATTTCTTATTGCGGCTTAAAGGTAGTTTACCTAAGACTGCAGAAAAAAATTGATAAAGAGTATCGATACACTTTACCTGAAATTTTCAAGGGCGTTATGCAACATAACATAAAGGCTTTTATTAAGAACTTAGGTTATATTGTATCCATCCGCGAATATCGGAAAGCAGTAAAAATAATCTTTCATTTCATAAATATTACAGTTTGTTCTAGCACTTAATCCAGAAAAAGAAACTAATTTAGTAATAATATAAATTAAATTTTATATAAAAAAAATTAATATCCATTTCATTAAAAAAATTACCGTTTTGAAATATTTTATATTATTTTAAATATAAATTAATGACAGCTTATAAAAGTCAATATAATGAAAACGAAACAGATATTTCAACTATATAAGTTGTAAATTAACTAATAGAATTACCATACACTAAGAATAATTTTTGTACAAATTTTATATCAGATATTTGTATGTGCGTAGGCAATCATTTCACACAACCTACAAAATTTCAAAATAAAATAAATACAAAAGAAGATGTCTAAAGGTGTCCCCTTGAAACTATAGTTTTTTAGTAGCAATCAAACAAAAAATAATTCAATTAACCACAGGTTAATTAAAAGCGGGTTTTAACAAAGACATACAACCTATGAAACTGCAAAATAAAATAAATACAAAGGAAGATATCTAAATGGTATCACCTTGAAACTTTAGTTTGTTAGAAGCAATCGAACAAGAAAGTAATTCAGTTAACCCCAACTTAATTAGGGCGACATATAATAGCAAATTACAACAGTGCGTCAGTATTATATCTCATGTTGTGAAATTATTTATATAAACAAACTTTAAATATAACAAACATTGAAGCTACTTAAATTACTGCACGAACCACTTCTAAGTACGGACAGTTGGCGTATCTCTTCTCGAGCGCAACCTTATAATCTTAATGAGCGAGTTTTCATTGTGCAGGCATCCTGCACATCGCTCGTCAGATCGGTATCGGGTTGTTCAATTACACAAACGTTGTTAGTTTAAAATTTAACTTAGTAGCCTCTTCGCTTCATTTATTTAATAGTTTTTCGTATTGTTTGATGGTGGAGAAACATTTTCCTTATACACTTTTCCATTATTACGTAAATATTTTAAGAGAATACTTCAAATGAAGTTGTGGTTACAGTATGGTTTGTGAAGAGGAAATAAAACCGAATGCTGTATGAGTATGTAATTGCAATAAGAAATATTCAGGCAAATGAACATTAACTCTGTTGATATGAATGGATTGAATTTTAAAACTGTGCTAGCTATAGTGATTGTGTTCGCTGCAGATTAGGGTGTCATGGAGAGAGAGGTTTGGTTAATTCCATGAGGGGTATACGAGTATATAATGATCCTGTGAAATTAAGTGAATTTTTTTCCGGTCCTAAAAATATCTTGTTTGGTATAATATTTTCTAAGTCATACTTTAAAAAATTACAATTTTAAAGCTTCTCAGTTAGACTACCGATTAAATCTCATTATAATATTTTTTTTTCATGTTTTATTCTACTTAGTTAAAATTAATTCATCACTCATAGTTTTCACAACATTGGAATAATATCGACATAAAAAGGGGTTTTAGTTTATAATATGCAAAAATACACTTTTAAATTAGCCCGAAAAATACATATTTCAAATTAAAATTTTCTGGAGTTAGGAGAAAAGGCTTTTAATTTTTATTAGCGAACAAAATTGAAATTTGAAAACTTTTCGTTCATTGAAGTGCATTAACTCTAAACAAAGGAAGAATGTCAATATTCACATCCTGAAATATAGGTCCGATGAGTCTTTATGTTTAAATATAACTTAGTACTTTGTAGTACGAGTATTATCCATTACAAGTCTCTTTTAATTGGTGTAAACATAATTTTAGATCTAATTGGAATTTTTGTGTATTATTATAACCTGCGTGAATATATTTAAATTATGTATTTTACATATAAATAATAATGTGTATAAAAATGGGACTTTAAAATACAAACCTGTATCAAAACCACGCCCATTGTATATATATTTAAAATCTAAAAATAAACCCACTTTATGAAGTATCTTTCTGTCTCTCTGCCTTTTACTCCATTTCCAATATGACCAAAATTATTGAACATGTATTAATAAAATAATACATGTTCAATAATTTTGTATAAAATTTATCTTTACAAATATAAAATATATCTATATTATCTGTACGTTTTCATCTCCCATATTATTTTCTCTTCTCTAATCTTATTTTTTTCACCTCGCATATAATTTTTATTGTCTATTTTACTCTGCTTCATCTACATTCTAAATAAGGCATGGCTAAAAGTATACGCCGTACAAACTAATGCGGTTCAGAAGGAGAACGCACGCACGCACGCATATACATTAAAACCTTCACAAAAACATTTCTAGGCGCGTGCCAATCCGAAGGCTGGGAACTGTATTCAACGCAGGCAGAGTACAAGCAGTCGCGCAGGCAGAAACTGAATTAAAAATGGACACATATCGAAACGAACAACGTGTAAATGGTTTTAGTCACTTCTGCGTCAACGCTTACGTGGCGTTTTTATTACTTTCATTCTAACTATAGTTTTTGTTAGTTTCTTTACTCCATTGAAATTCTAGGAAGCTCTGTTGGTCCACCTTATCAAGGTAATTAAATGACAAAATCCTCAATCATATATTTTTGCGCTGTGCGAGTAGGGCACGATTTTATGACGCATGTTTGTATATATATTAGTGGCTGCCCTGTGGTTGAAATTCGACTGAAATTCAATAAATGTTTAAGTTTGAAGGTTGAGGTTGTTCTGAGGTTCTTTTTTTGAAGAGTATAACTTTATAATCATTTTAATTTCCGAACTGAAATTAAGAAACAAAATTTAATTTAAGTAATAAAATATACTTACCTACTCATTTTTTAAAAACACTAATAGGTAGGTGACAGTAAGTCGATTCAATTGCTACTACAAAATTTCATTTTTGCAGCGGCTGTGTATTAAATAAGCTATATTTCACTAATTTATAAAACACGGGTATCTATTACACAAAATATGAAATTAACGCTTTTTTGCCTTAACATACAGACTATTGAAAAAGAATATTTGAAATCCCAAAAAAATCACAGCTGGAAATTTTTCAGTCAGCCTGACATTTTAAAATTCTTTAGGGACATTCTTCACTCTGCGCGACTATTTGACTATAGACTATTATGTGTTTTATATTGACGGTATGAACATAAACAATGAATCTTTTAATGTAATTGTAACACTTATCATATATTAATTAAATTTTTACTTTCTGCTTTTTCCTTCTCCATATAAACTTTAACTATGCTAAATCTCGCACTATGTTAGAAGTCATGAGTGCAATATGTTAGAAAAGGGTACAAAATTTTCTGTTCACGTATATATATATATACACACACACACACACACACACATATATATATATATATATATACATATATACGTAGGTTAAAATCCATCATTTTAATTGGTGGCGTCAGGGCTTATCGGTAATATAATGGTTTGGTGACGAAAAGGTTAAAAGCGTACGCGACAGTGTGCAGTTAGAAAGGTTACAAGTATAATTAGGTCGCGCTGTTGCGCGAAGCGAAACGCGACACTCCACTGTACGCTCTACACCTTGTGTCTATCTGTGAGCCGCGCATTTTATAAGTACACACTTGCTCGCACAACTGAGCATAAGACGTCGCGCACACGTGACCGTACTTCTAAAGGAAATTATAGACACATTCAGATATCAAAAAGAGTGACGATATCAGCAGCAACACTTCACCTATATGTATACCATAGTAAACAACTCGAGGACTACAAGGAGAGAACTAGAAATCCATTAGGGATGACTGGCACTAGTTCGGTCCGCTTTCCTATGTGTAGCTTATATATAATGCTGTTGCTCTAAATGTGTATATTTGTGAATCCAAGAATACAAAATAGTGCAAACTACTGATTATTTTATCCACTTCAGTGGTGGTCGACTTCCTTATGTATATTACGGTGTTCAATTGAATAAAGAAGCTAATAATTTTACTAAAACATCTCAGTGATTCATAGTTAGCTATAGTAGTTTTTACATTTTAACAAATATCAAAAAATAATAAAAGGTATAACAATTTTTTAATAATATTTTTGCATATGCAAGCGTATTATATCACTCAAGTTATCTGCTCTCTGTTACTTTTTAAAGATTATAAAACTTTGAAAAAATTAGTCATCCTATTATACCACTGTATTTGTTCTACACTTCCGTGTATTCTAAGTTTATCTTATATTTTTAAAGTTCTTGCCTAGCAGATTTAATTACTGAATATAATCGTCGTAGTTTTTCCTGGTTGTAATATTTTGCACAAATTTAATGAATTCGTGGTAATATTTTGCGCAGATTGAATGAACTCATGAATATTTAACGCGGTAACATTTTATTATTGCAAAACTGTTGGGCCCAGCTAGTTTTAAGATAAATTACTTCATTTGCAAGTGTATATGTACACCGTAAAATTTTAAATGGGATGTATTTTATGACATTAGCAGATTGTTAATCAAAATTAATTAGCTTTTCTCTCTGTCTTGCAAAAAGTGTAGTATTCAAAAAGTGGAAGGAACTATAATAATAAGACTAATAAATATGACTTTTATAAAAAAAACACACATAAGCAATCGAATAATTTCGCTATATAAAAAACACAAGAGGTACTTTTCAAGTAGTGAATATTCTGGAAAATCGTAATATTACTTATAGAGATTTACTTTAAATATGACTTCAGTTATACACATAAATAATTTTTTCATTTTATTTGTACCGAGTTAAAAAAGGAAGAGGTTCTCAATTTGTCGGAATTTTTTTTATGTGTGTTCAGCGATAATTCTTTATTAAGTGATCGATTTTTAACATTCTTTTTCTGTTGGAAAGGGGTACTTTAGGAGTGGCTTTAGGTCCACCACCCAAAGCATATGAGTACGAAAATGGACAATGAAACTCATTAAAGAATGGCAGCAAATTAATTATGATTCAAGATATTTGCTCGGGGTAGTTATTACTTTCGAAAATAACTACCCTATCGACGAGATCAGGGTCTGATGATAAGTTCTGAAAATGAACAATGGAACTCTTTAATGGATGGTAGTAAATTAAACCTGATTTAAGATACTTGCTGCTGGTAGCTATTACTTTGCAAAGTAACTACATCATCGACCAGGTTAAGATCTGATGATGAGTTTTGGAGATTAACAATGCAACTCCTTATCGGATGGTGGTAAGTCAAATGTGATTCAAGATATTTGCTACTGGCAGTTGTTACTTTGCAAAATCTGATATTGGACTTCGGATGTGGAGCAATTTAAACATTTTGAATATAATTACGTAAATAAAAATTAATTGAAATCAGCGAAAAGTTGAGGCAGAAAATAAAGATGAACAAATGGCCCGGTAATACTTCTATCTACTATTTTGCGTCGGCTATTTTTATTATAGCATACAAATGACCTTCATTAAAATTAATTTTAGGTTTTATGGTAAGTTTAATATGGTAGGTTTAATGTTGTTCATAACAAGGCCGATTCTATACTAAATTTAAAATTAACGAAGTCATTTGCTTCAACAACAAGTTTCAACAATATCAATAATCCCTTATTGATATTGTTGAACATTTATTGTTGAACATGATATTGTTGAACGTTATTGTTAAATATCTTAAATCTTGAATTGCTTTCAGATTCGAAATATAATAAGTGTTAATACATAATTGTCATGGATTTTGAAGACTTGTTATTTTAATTTATTTATTTATATATTCTTGGCAAAAGACTTAAATGACAAGGATTTCGATTCTGAAATGAGTTAGATAATTAAGAGGATTTAGATTCTCAGCCTTGGATGCGCGTATCATTTTATCGAAAAATGTTTAATCTCCCATGAACACTCTTTCCCTATACGTGCTGCAAAATTACCAAATAAATGGAAATTTAAAATCTATAGCGTGCGCTATGAATAGGCTCTAGATTTACTATTCTTCCAGGCTACCTTCAACAGAAGGTAGCCTGGAAGAATTTAAGCTCTCAAAAACTTTTCTTTGTTTTCTTTTTTAATTCTATTACTTTCTCTCATTCTTTTAAAATTACAACACTTTTTGATAATCTGTACCCACCAGTTTATCGTAACTATTTTTTCCTCTTATATCAGATTACGTATCGGAATGAATGAGTCTGTTTTTCAATTAAAATTTTTCATCTCGCTGAGTCTTTTCGATATTATCGTTATAATTTTATTATATTTTGCAATCTACTATGTATTAATACACTCTCTTTAACCTTTAATTACTCTAAAAGTTTCATCAAATTCTTTAAGAAGCTCTTATTTTTGGTATTGTTATATTTAATTTATCATTATAATATATTCTTTTTACTTAACCCGTTATATGTTTACCTATTATAATGGAAAAATATTACCGTAATCGATATAACTGCTGAGTTAGCAAAATGAAAAAGAGAAAAATCTAACTGTGATTCTAAATTAATGTGATCATAATCATAATAAATTTGGTTGTCGTTTAATCATATCGTTGTTATTGTTTCTCCCAACATCAAATACTTAAAATTTTATATGATTACTCTCATTTGTAAATAAAAGGTTTTTCTTTTTATAATACTGATAATTTACCTTGGAAAAAATTCAACGTTCCTCTTTTTGACTAAAATAGTAAGTAAAAATAACAACATTTTTATGATTTAATGCGTCAGACAAATAACATTTGAAAGCAACACGAAAAGTGTGTATTTTAAATAAATTGTAATAATATGTCGTAACCGATTTTTTTAATATAGACGAATCGCTAAGTAATGTTATTAAAATCAAAAGACATGTTTCGAGTGCGTATTAAAGTTACAATTTCTAAACAAAACTAATAAATTTGTCTGCAATCCGTTTAATTCATTTTATATCCCTACACTTGCCGTAATTAGACTTTTATTAACACAGTTCATGTAGCAAGTTTGTGTTCGGAAAGCACGATTGAACTAGCACTTTTATTTTCAGAAATCATGTTATTAGATAGAATTAAAACTTATTAAGTTTATATTTATAATATTTCATGAGTTTCACCAAGTATTAAGATAGTGCTAATTCTTGGAAGCCGTAGTTCAGTTCGTTCCATTAGATGTTTGCTAATCGCGTATCGTTACTAAACATTTCACTTATAGAGTATGTACGTGTATTCGTGTGATATTACATTTAAGGGTGCCCCTAATACAATTAACAAATAATAACTCTGCAGCCGAGTTACGGATGATAACAAAATTTGGAATATTTCGTGGGACATAGTATTAAATAGGATATGTATTATATGCGAGTTTGTCTAATACCATATAGTTTTGTTAATACGACAAAAAATACGTTCGGATGTTTGTCACTGAATCACAACTAAAGGCCAAGATAAATATTATCATGAAACTTGGCACGGATATAGTTCCTGATTCAAACTAACACTAATCACTTTTGAAATAACATTATTTGTGTAGAACGGATCTCAATGTTTTTTTTTCAACAATAACATTTTAATAATCGAAGATATCAACGGGTGGCTAACGTGCATATATCGAGGATTTAACCTTATTTGTTTATAGACGTTGCGATGGTGTTATCGGGTTAGAGAATGCAAAAATCTAGAAATACATATTTTTAAGCATCAAAATATTAGGAATTACATTTAAATATAAAGTTAGGAAGAAATTTTTTTTTTTTATTAAAAGACTATTTTCAAATATTCCATGAGGGTGAAAAATTGTTTTTCACTTCGGCCTACGTTAGGCACAGATAATGTGGACATTCTTCCCTGTCTATTTAGAAGTAAAAATAAAATTCTGCATAAGGAAAACAGCATGGCTGACAAATAAGAAAAGACCTGTAGTAAATTATTCTAATGACAATAATGTTTGTAGGATAATTAGACATTCTGTCCTTATTACTAGATCACATTTCAATTAATTACATTCAATGGAAGGAATGAGTTAAGCACTTGTATAAAAATTACTTATAAAATTTTCATTCACGTATTTGTCAGTTTTAATTTTCAGTCATTGACGATATTTTAGTTATTATAGTTTATAATAAGTTTAAAAACGAATCCTAGCAAACTGAAATAAAAAATATAAATAAAATAGTGGAATAAATATTACCAGAGAAATTAAAATGAAAATAATCAAAGATGACTTGCAATGAAAAACATGTAACTTTCTTTTCTCTTATTCTGTTTAAATTTTCTAAACAGGAAAATCATTTTACTAATTGTTCTATTCCTTTTTTGAGCTTTCCATAACTTTTAATAAAATCGTCCACAACAGTTCTAGTTTGGATAAAATATTCTTTACAAATAATCGTAGTTAAATAAAGGTTAAAGATTTGTAATTCTTAACCACTAAGGGTCGACGTACAATCATCTTTAACTTCCATCGAATTGAAATTCTGTTAAGTTTTATAATTAATTAGTAGAATATCGCATAACGCAGTAGTAAGCGTCATTTTTCTCCATGATTTAGTGCAATAAAGCCCCACTAGGCAACATTACATGAAAATATGTTAACAGGAAACAATTAAGTCACGAGTTGGTTATTTGACCGCAGAAGATATTCGAATGTAGCTGCTGTGGTAATGTTCAAGCTCTCGTACACTGCCCGTACGCGCTTTGACGTGACGCACTTAAGTATGTACTGAACCTTGGTAATGAGAGTTCTGCTCGTACTTAACATATTTATTCCGTTTAAAATAAAACAGCCGATTGCGAATTGAACGTCGTGAAATGAGCGTTCCGTACCAAAGTACACATGTATGGGTTTCCGCCATAAATAATCCTGTATAATATTTCTATATATTTCTAATATTTCTATAACATTTCACCTGAAAAGTGTGTACACGTGAAGTGAATATGATGAGGCACTTGATGCGCGCAGAATCTTTTGGATCTACAACGTTCTAATGAAGCATTTTCTGTCAACGTTGGAGTAACGTGGTAAATAATTGCAATATATTGATATTCTTACCAAATATCTTTAACATATTTCGATACGGTATATTTATATAAATCGTTATGTTTTACATTTCATTGATAATTTAATTTTAATTCTGATTTAAACAATTAAAATCTTTAATAAAATTATATTCTAACTTAAAAAGTTATTAATATATTTACCTTGATATTGATATAATTACATGTACATTAGCAAAAATTGTTCAAAGTTATTTCAAATCGTTTAGATCACAAGAGCGTGAAACACATAATTTCAGGCAGCATAATGGTTGCTCTTAAACAATGGTTATACAATTCCTCTGTGTTAACCAATAACCTTGTCTTGATTAATAAGTGACAGTCCTGAGAGGAACTTTAACTGTAATCAACACCGGCTAGTCTAGTATGAATTGGCAGATCGTCTGTTGTTCTGCTGAAAACATTGCACTGTAGCCATTTTCCGGCTTCATCATCGGATCCTAACCACTATATGTGAAATTACGTATTCATCGAGACCTACCAAACCAAAGCAGTGATCCTGTAACCATCTTCCGGTTCCATAATGAGACCTTGGTCATCATCTAAAAGGCACGTACCCATCAACACCAATCAACACCAACAGAGTGAACAATAATGACAAGTATCAAGGAAACGATTTAGTTAGTATTGCTCGGTCTTCTATTCAATTTGATATTGGTAAGTTTATCAGACTAAAATCATAGATTATCAGACTATAATAATTATACGTGATTAATAAAATTATTAGTTCTATGCGTATTTAGTAACATAAATAAATTCGACGGTCTTGCTGTAAAGACAATATTCCGACACAGGTTCAAAAAAGTGGCCAATGTGCTAGTTATTACATTTCATTTTTTACTGTTTAAAAAAGGAACATGAAACTATCTAAGAAGTTTTAAATCAATCGTATGATATATGGCAATATATCCATAACTCAATAAAAACATAATAATAAAAAAAACAGTACTTTTCGGGCTGACTGAGATAACGAGGATTTTTGTCCGCGGTTGAAGTGTTTATGATACAAGACGGAAGCGACTTAAAGAAAGATTAAAAGAATTTATAAAAGTTCATAAAAGAGAAAACTTTCATAAAGTTTTTAAATTGTAAACTTTCCGTAGCTGTGATTACCTTCATTTAAAATGTTAATGAAAAAATCATATCGTAGCACAATCACAACCATATTTGTTATTATAGAGATATGCACGAGTATGAGAAAAAATCCAAGCAGTGTTTTTTTATTGTTTGATCGTGTAGACTGCACAAAAAGGAATGTTACGTACTTAAGGTTCATATAAACAACAATGTGAGTTTCTCTATTCTCTCGTCACGATAAAACAGCCTAAGCAATTTCAATAAATATGGTATAGTTAAAAATCTATATATTTTCCCGGGTAATAACAATAAATTATAACCGTTCGGTAGTAAATATCTAAAGCTCATTCTGCTGGTCGCAACACAAATCGCAACGCAACACAATGCTACACAAATCAACGGAGGAGTGGAGCAGTGATGTGCAACGTGCGCGGCGAGGTGGGACGACACTTCAGCGAGTGAGTAACTCAAACGTGCGAGAGATACACACGCGAGTGCACACTGCGTTACGGATGAGAGTTCTAAGTGTTTTTTTTTTAATTTTAGAATTACGGATAAAAATTTTATTATAGAAATAATTTAATAACTTTGCCTCTATGTTAATAAGGTTTCTTTTTTGCTTTTTGTGACTTTGAAAAGTTGATTGTTTAAAATGATTATTATTTTAGTCCTAAGGATATTAAATTGGTTTCAGATTTATTATAACAGCGTTACAATTTTGCTTTTTTAACTTTTAATTTTGAAGGTACCTAAGAGTGTTATGTCAAAGAAAACTAATTAGGAACTCTATGATTAAAAAAAAGTTAAATGAATTGAATTGCTGAAGAAATCTAAAGATTTTCATTTAATATTTATTTCCAATTTCATTCCAATACAAGTTTCATTAAAATTTCTTCGTGGTTGTTAATGAGAAAAACCAAAAAAAATCTTAAGAAATATAAGTCGTAACAAAATGGTTAAATTAAAAAAAGAATAGTTAACATTTTTCGAAATATCAGATTGATGCTATATGTATAGCTTCTTTATTCATAAATTTGTAATTCAAGGTACTAAAAAGCAGTTATTACGAGGAAAAAAATTGTTGGAAACGTGGAAAGAAATGGCGTTCGCCGATAACTCCATGCAAAATGAAAATAATAAAAGCAATCTGTGACAAAGACTTTCAGTGCCGATAGCTAGAAATGTTTCTGAATGCGTCCATGATATTTTATCATTGTTCAGAATTTCGTGAATGACTATAGAATTTTATTTTAAAGAAAGATACCTTGATCCCCCGATCATTTTAAGATAGGACGGAAGTATGTTAAGGTACGCTTTAACTGGGAATTAACTTGTTTTCGTATTTCTCTTATTTTATTTATCGACTTTAATATAATTTAGATATTGTAGTGTTGATAACCGTTTGTGTCTAAAATAACCATCTATTGAAGCTACAAAAATATAAACTAACATTTTTTTTCGTTATCATTTTTTGTTTGATTAAGTGCAAGGTGACAATCGTAGCTTCCTAATAACATTTGATTTTCTATAACTGTCCCGTATATAATTTATGAACGCTACTTCAATTTCTTTAATTACGAACTAACTACTCGATAAATAAGTAAATAAACATAATAGTGACAATATTTATAACATATTGCCGTTAAAATGAAATTCAAGTCTTCATTATTTAAAGTCAGTACTCTGATGACATTGGCTATAATGAAAGATATTAATTGAGTTGCTTTAAAATAATCTTCAATGTTTATTCGTTATGGTATGTGGGTAATTACGAGTATAATAGGTATTTCTATTTTAATAGTTAATAGTTTCGTTTAGTTAGATATGAGAGTATCAAGCGTTTAACGAACGCGTTCATTGCCTCCATGCGATAGGAATTTATTAAAATAACTATGGTTTTTCTGCAAATGTTACATGTTGCATAAAAATTATATGAAGGAAAAATTGGAAAATGTGATAAACGAGTCGATACTAACATGGACCCAATAACCATTGTTTACCACAATTTTAATATTTTCTCGAACAGCTCTACCAATGAAAGTTTTCTTCCTGCGACTCAACTACTCACGTAAAACCCATTATCAAGGTGTAAATCGAGGCAAAATCAATATCGAATTACTGTGATACTGTGGTTTACGCCATTGAACAAAAATATTAATAAAACCTATGAGTTTGCTTCCTTTATTATACCAAAAGCATTTTTCCTTAAACTTCGAACTTTTTCAAATGAATAACATAGTTTTTTAGCTTTTGAAAACATGTTTATTAAGTATTGAAATCTGCCATTTCGTCTATATGAAAAGATTATTTTTTTCTTTATGTACTTAATTCTAATGACAATATCCTTGTGCTTTATATTTTTAAGAATAATATTAATATTGCATTCAAGTGCTACTCCTATTATATACCTATAATGGCTGGGGCCTTGTGCTTTATGATTTTGAAGAAAAACTCTAACGATATGCTCTGACTATATGAAAATATATTGGTGTACGAAAATATATTATCGATTAATTTCTCTCTAATGACTGTAACCTTATAGCTCATCCTTCTAAACAAAAACGTTAACACAATATCAAGTTTTGCCAAATTCAGAAACAATACTTAAAATGTACCCGAACTAGACATCATAACTTTGTCTACATTAGCTATAAAAAACAAATACTAGGTAGACATAAAAGTTATACAAGGTATACGTAAAAGGTATACATAACTTTGGGTATATTAGCTAAAAACGTTGGAAATTTTAATAATACTATACAGCATCTTTATTCTTAAACTCCTTCGTTCGCAGCCATTGACGGAGACATGAATGCGACGCTCTAATGTAAAATACGGCGCGTCTGCCGTGGCCGTATTTTAGCCTTTTGTGAATGACGTTTTTGTTACCTGCCTTTAGTTCTTCCTAACCTAACGTAAACTTAATACAATATTGAAAAATTTACCTAATGTATGCCACGTGAACTTGGAAAATTCTTGCTCAACATTAGGCCAGAGTTAGTGAGATATATTTTCTCTTTATCAACTTCAGTATGGTTTTACTAATTTTTTTTTCTTTAAGATAACACGGGTGAAAATAGCGGAAAGTTAATTCCTAGCTGAGGGTATGTATCTTTTATTCAATAAATTATGAGATAAGTTTCACATCACGTTCTAATCCACACTAATCGTAGCGAGTCTGTGAGCTAAATTATTTCTATTCATGCCTTTGTTATTTTGTAAAAAGGTCAAAAAAAATCTCTCAATATAATACAAGTATACTGTTATAATTATAGCCATTAAAATTTCAAACTTCGTAGTTAAAAATTGGTTCGAGATAGCAAAAAGCTTTGAGAAAATAAAAACCTAATCGTAATTTTCCTATCACGACTGAAGTATTGTATTCAAAATAAATGCTTTAAAAACCTTATGAAAGCACTATTGAAAGCTGAAATTTAAACTAAAGAAGAAAGAAAATTAGACTATATTATTGAGGAAACTAGTAAAATTAAAACATAATTTTGGTATTTTTTCATCTGTCAGATGAATTATAACATAAAGTCAAACAAATAGCCCGTCTCGAGAAAAAGCCATTCCCTACTGACCTTTGTTTGCCATTCCCTACTGGCTTTTTTGCATTCCCTGAACAATTTTAGCCATGTTATATCAGTATTAGACTTTTTTTTCAGTATTAGACAATTGGGTTTATGGTTGTCGTTATTATTTATTGGAGAGTTTTTTTTCAAAGAAACGTACAGTCTACACTAACAAGGTTATTCTATATTATTTATTCAATATTAAAATAAAAAAATGTGTTTTTCCGAGATACGGACACGAGATAATAAGAGAAAATGGAAAACTTGCGGAATCAACATGAGGTACCATTTTGTGTCTGCTATAGGTCTTTAACCTTAAGCTTTTGTAAAAATATAGAAAAAGTTATATCCAAATTTAAAAACACACCAAAAAAGTGAAAAAATAACATTTAAGCACAATCGTGTGATCATTGTATTACTCTGCTTTTTGTTCATAAATTATTTCGGCTTTTAAATATATATCATATTCTTTCGATAGTTTTAACGAATGCGGTTATGTAAATTGCTTTTCGTACGCTTTGAACATCTTATATAAAATTAAAAATGAAACTACTTCGTTAAAAAGAACTTTGTAAAAAAAAATGTTTTAATAAGCTATTATTCCTGGTCTTTTTCTAATATTTTCTTTGAACCTTTGAAATTTTAATCGATTTAATAAAAAATGTTATATTAAATAATACATTAGCGTGTTATAACTGCCATAACTCTTTCTTAGCTTAAAAAAATAATTTCGTTGTATTGTTTTTTTATAAATGAAACCATCCAAAATAAATCATATACACGGTATCCTGTACTTCATAACATTAACAAGGTAAAATAACAAAACTCCCATTACGTCATAATGTTTCAAAGGTTAAAACCAACAAGTTACGACAAGCTTCAGGATACTAAAATATAATGTAAATTTTGATCATGACTGAAAAATCGTTTCACATTAAGTTTGGCTCTACTTCAAGAGGATCATTTAATTTAATGATAGAAAAAAATACTAAGCTATTATTTGTGTCTAGAGCGGAGAACAACAAAGTAATATATCTCGTATATAAGTCTGTTTTCTATTTATTAGGTGGCTTCGTAAACGAGTGTCATTTCCGGTAAGAGGCGGCAGTACGAATGTGTATGGCGCCGTGCGTCTTTTGGAAAACTGGGTGTCGTCTTCCAATACGCTGTTTCCTGAAAGTGCTTTCACTTCGTTTTCTCGCTGCAAAGCTTTTTTCCTGATTCATCAACTTTTAGACATTTTATATCTACTTTATTCACCAGTGCTTCTGTATAAGCAGTTAATTATAACGCATTTTGATGTGTAGATTATGAATTGTAAATTTTACAAGAATTAATTTGGTATCTTTTTAAGTTTCTATTAATAACAACAATAATATGAACTTCCATCTTTCAATAAATTAATGTTCTAGGTATCTCACACCCTCTGTCAACAAGTTGTAAATCTACCTATTTTCAAAATGAACTTTTTTTAATTTGTAACAGTATTAGTTTGTGAATATCAGCAATCGTTCCATCTCCAAATATACATCGGATATTATTGTCATTAGATTATATAAGTGTATACGATCTTTATTATCTGGGTAAAAAACATTAAACTAGATCACCTCAACTTTAATAATTTTATGTGATTCATTTGTGAAAGCTACGTGAAGTTAGGAAAATAGCTAAGGAAGGTTTCATCCCCGGTTAATAGAACTAATCAAGTGAAATTACTTGCCAATTCTAGTCAAAATAATTTAATAAATGAGTTATTAATATTTTCTATACTATTTTTAATATGTTTAATATCTTATATACCGAGTTTCTATTATGGTTGTATAGTTTTTTATCCGCACAAAAACCGGATTATATTTTCTTACATAAAACTTGCTTAGGTACTGTAATATATATATGTATATATCGATGATATTTTACATATTATCATGTAAATAATTCTTATATACATTTTACCTGACGCTTAACTCTGTTTTTTTTAATGTAGAGCCATATAAGTATTATATATCTCATAACGTCCACAAGTATAAAGAATTCTAGTTACCGACATAGCTCGTAGGATTTACAGATTGAACAGAGGAGGCCATATAGAATGCAAAACTGCGGTCGTTTAGAAAAGAAAAGTTCTTGGCAATCATGTACCCACAGGCGCAGAATGAGATGCAAAATGGGCCTCCACTTAGGTTGACAGATTACCTGGTTAAAACTGCGGAAAGCGGCACGACATTGATATTTGTGAGAAACTATAAGCGAGGCTAATGTTTGGCAGTGAACATATTCCGGTTGATGAGGTTAGACGAGAAGAGAATAAATTAAATCTGTGTTTACAGTACATGATGATCAGTTTTCACTAATCCCAACTTCAGCTTCTGGCTTTAGAAATATATAATTTCATATATACATATACACACACACACACACATACATATATATGTATATATATATATATATATATACATATATATATTTTTTTTTTAATATATTGGTAATAACCATAGATTTAAAATTACTAGTAGCAGATGACACATGAACACTCGGACAATATCTAGTCAAAATTATAATAACTGACATACTTTCATTTACGTGTGACCAGGATATAATATAAAAGGGCTGAATTGTCAACTTGGTGAAATTTTATGTTTCATATGTGACTTCTAAATTTACACAAATCAGTTCATAAGAAATTTTCCCTAAAAGTAGTTACATATAAGCGCTCATAAGTGTGATAGCGCTTCATAACGGAAATTACCAGGTATTACATTTCATAGGTACGTAACATATGACGTTGATTGGTTCAATTTGAAATTTTCTCGGTATTTATTGTGAAATATATGCTATAATCGTGCAAGTATTTCAGGTTAAAAATATTTTCAAATTAATAATATGCTCATCTTCCACATACACATTTTATAGTACTTTTTATCGTAATAGTGACAAATCTTTGTAAGTAGTTAACCTCTTTGTAGATACATAGGGACCTGGAGTGAATTTTACCCTAGAAATAAAATTATTAATTTTACATACACTTTTGGTTGCCATTTGACATGGTGTAAGCGAACTCAGCCATTAGTTTTGTGGAAATTAAATTTGTATATTTTTAAAAAAATACACTGGAGTTTATAGATACCACATAAAAGATTATACGGAAATATTTGTATTGTTTATACAATACATATTTCCTAAATGATTCGACTTTCTGTTCTTTATTTATAGATTTCCAAAGGATGAATATCTTAAACAAAATTGATTGAAACAAACACATCTAAAATACTAGAAACGAAGAAGCATAGTCCACTAGGTTCAAAACATTTCTTTTTAAAGTTACATTAAAAGTAGTGCATTTAGAATGCGTTTACGGCCGGGTGCAGTGCCTACAATTTTTCCAAACCAATGTAGGTTCAGGAAAATTTTAAGACGTAATCATATTTATTTGAAAATCATTAATCACATAAAATTTAATTTTTTGATTTATTATAACGATCCAATCAACAAATTCTTAAGGAAACAAACCTGATAATGCCAACAACACAGACTATATTATTCCATATTCAAATCTACTGACAATTTCAAAATCGAAATAAAATGTTTAAATACTCATAATCACCGCCCAGGGGGTAAAAGCAGAGGTTGAAATTGGAAAAAAATTACAAATTAAGGAAAATTTAAGGGAATATTAGATACTTTAATATGAACAGTTAATTTATCGGGAGAAATAAGCCTTTTCACAAAAATTTTCAAATAATCACTCCTTATTTGGTGGCGTGTAATAAAAATACGAATATTTAGTTAAAATTTTGCCGTACAATGTCATAATGTATCTCCGCAGAGCCCAAAGCGTGTCTAGCAATATGAAAATTTTGCATTAGATATTCTTTTCATTCTGAAGCATTTACTAATAATGAATTTAACAAAAACGTGACTACCAAAAAAATGGAATTCTCATTGATGATACTACGAGACGCTTATTAACAGTTTAGCCTTAATCTTTGGTCTCAAAAACGTGAATTTCAATTGATTTGTTAACAAATATAATATCTCAATATAATCATTGGAACACAAAAAACTTCCGAAAAGAGTATATCGGTTTATGTTTTAATTTCTTACGTATTATAAAATATATTATTTTTTCTGAATGTTACAAACTATTTCATTTTGTTGTCGCTATCCAAAAAATATACATGTGAACAGGTCTTTTTGAAATTTGTTTTTTGTTTTCACGGCTTTACTATTTCTGTATCGTTTAAGTAGCTATTTTTGCTGATTTACCTTGACTATTAAAAAGTCAAAAGTTCAGATGCTTAAGTAGTCCGACATTAACACAAGAAAAACAAAAATGCAAGCTTTCAACACCACGGTAAAAGCGCATTTAAGTAAATAAATTACAATAACTTTAAATCAACCACACTGAAGCAAAACTACTCGTTACACTGTCCATTCTGTCAGCTTTTCTACTTTACTCTCTCGGTTTTTTCCAAAACTCTCTCTTGTATTTGTATTACCGTAGTTTCCCGATTCTCATCGTGTTTTATTTAAATATCTTACAGTTTAATACGAACATAAAAATTTTAAAATCTTGTAATGTATATATTTCTTAATTAAATTCGCAATTTTTAGATGTGTTATATTACGCGCACTTCTTGCTCTCTTAGTATTCATTTGGTTTTTGGCATTTTATTTTCTTTCAACTTTTTATTTGTGATCGTTTTTTAAGCCATATTTTTTCACCGCATCATATGTAGTCTCCAACTCCCTTGGAAAGACCTTAAACTTATATCGCGCTCTTTCTTGCATAATTTCTGCTTTTGTTATACACAATTTCAGCTCCTTTCAAGTTATTTAGACTCAAATTTTTTCATGCTTGTTTCACCATAGCTTTAAATTTACTATTAATTATTTTATTCCGAAAATTTGGTTTTGCCCGGTGTAAATATTTTTAAGAAATTTCTTGCCTCGTAATATTTATTTATGTATGTATATATAGTTTAAGGTATCTAATTGATAAATATGGCGGGTTTATTTCTAAGAGAGCTATCTCTTACAGCCAACCAAAACACCAGTCCAGCCCCCTCGACGAGCTGCAGGGAAAACACTTTCGAAACATTTATATCGGTTTTTGTTTTAATAATTATTAACGTATTATAAAATGTTTTATTTTTAAAATAAAATTATTACTTAACGGCCCCGTGGTGCGCCGCGCAGTCAAAGACCGTATACCTTGGTCTGAACCCAATGCACCACAGTGATGAAATTTGATAGCCGTGATATCACCAGAATTATATTTCATTGGATATAATTATTGTTAGTATATTTAATTGTAACACAAAAATTTTGTGGTGTCCACTTTCAAATTGGTTATTGCAGTTCATGGCACTCGAGCGCTTCTAATTAATTACACACAATTCGTTATTTATGAAAAATGATTACCTATGCTTTGAAATATTACAGAGTAATGAAAATGTCGATATCATAATATAAAAAAGAAATTAATTCACATTCAGTTTAGTTGAGAACAAAACCCATAAAACGCGAAAAATTGATAGTATTTCAACGAGAAATTTTATTTAGTCCGCAAACGGTTTTTCATGTCTTACGAGTACGAAAGGAAAATAAGAAACGACATCGAATACAATATTACATATAATATGGATCCGTAAGCTTCACATAAATAACTGTTTGATGTGATGTTCAGGAAGGTACGCTTCAAGAAATTCCAATTTTAGTAATGCGACTTCTATAAGGGAAGCATGAAACACATATTTATAGCGATAAGGTTAATCACGAAGCGGTATACGTACTCTCTCTATGTATAGTACTCTCCTTAAGTAATGAATAAAACTACATGTAATTTTCTCATAAGACAGAAGATTCGGAAAAATGTAAAAAATGTACCAAATATTTTCATTCAAACAGCACAATGAGAAAATAATATGCATTATGTTGAACCTCTTTAATCATCCACAATTAAATGAAACTACGTGATGTAGTATTATTTCTACTATCTTTAATTTCTTTACCACGACCTAGGTTTCGTTGTATTACAACATCTTCAGGGGGGATATTAGCAAAGATTGATCCTAGGTCGTGGTAAAGAAATTAAAGATAATAGAAATAATACTACATCGCGTAGTTTCATTTAATTGTGAATAATGAATTTCTACAAAATTAACGCCAAATATATTCAATCTCTTTAATCATATCTACTTACATTTGTACATAACACTATATTTATGTAGTGAAGATTGATCATTTATAACCAAAAAACCGTAAACATTTATACTTAAAATATTTTAATTTTTGGCCTCTTTAATCATAATAACTGCATTATTAAATATTAATAACTTCAATATTTTATTTAATAATATTACATACTTAAAGAAGTCAATTTTTTTGATCCTAATCTGACATTTTAGGAGAAAATAAAACAAATATACAGCAGTGGTATCAGTTATAACATATATCTAGAAGAGAGGACTCGAATCCACATCAGCTATCTCTAATGGCTTTTGAATGCCCTACTTGCAGTCGCATGTTATTATTTATGTATATACATATATACTCGTACGTAGACACAGTATCGTAACCGAAACTCGTGTTTGCTGTCCCTTTGTTAAAAATTTTATTCAATCTTTCGAAAGAACCTAGTGTTCTCCTAGTGATTATAATCGTTTGTGAAGTGAATTTAATTAGAGTTTTCTCGTTAGGATTAAAATAAGAGAACGATTAAAGTGTGAACCAGATTTACCATGTGTCATCATTTCATTTTTTAACCAGTGGAAAGTACTTCTGACGAGCTAAAGGGCTGAGGGAGGGACAATTATTCTAATTCTCCGAATCCGATATACCGAATCGAATTCGACGTAAATTGTCATCTGCTAATCCGCTGGTCGATATGTAATAAATACTACTATAATATCACATTAAACCGTCAATCTTATATACGCTAAATTAATTTTCCACACTTTGAATGGAATCAAAAAGCCGTGTTTATTTTATGCTACGATATTCCAATTTCTTATTGGAATGAAACTCAATGAAACTCTACTTATTCTTTATAAAAAGGCAATAACTTTTAGTATGAAATTATAGTTTCTGTCCATATTGTTCAGCACTTTTATTATTATTATTATTATTATTACTATTTTATATTCATTTATATGAAATAATACTTAAATGATTCTTATTATAAGCTTCATATGTATCCGCAAGCCCTAACAGTAGCTAAATTAATTGAACGTAATTAGACTGAGAATCCACTTATGAAAATTAGAAAATTCAGGATCTGTTTTACTAACTACAAGAAGGATAGTATCATTAGCCTAGTGAATATTGGTGATTACTATACTTCTAATGGCAACGCCTACATTTTTGTTTCACAAGTTTGCTTCATTGTGCTTTTATTTTAAAATGTTGAATAGGATATATGAAAGCATGCGATCTTGTCTTATGCATATTTAATGTTGAAGTATGGTTTTACTAGCGAGTGTTTTGTTTACCAATAATAGTAATATGATACTCCAATATATCCAAAAATAATATTTCTAACATTAGTGTAGAAAAAATATCGGTTGTATATCGTGACCTCCGTCTTTTAATATATTCATATGCTATTGTTTATAGTCAGTATACGTAGTTAATTGGCACTGTAAACTTTGTAAAACTTATATTTCACTTAAAAAAAAAAGTTGCGTATGGTGTACTAAGTTCAAAAAGGGAGGTTCTCTATTTCACTGCCATGTTTGCATGTTTCCCAAATTAATCATTTTTCCCAAAAACCTACTGAATCGACTTCGTTTGTTCTTTTATCCGTAGGTACGTCGTATTTAAAGGATAGTTAAGTGAAAAAAAAAACTTTAACGTATTTCTCTTACATTAGTAGATACATTTTCAGTGTGCTAATTATTCGGTGGTTATTTGAAGTGAGTTCAATTTTGATGTTAAAAAGTTTTACATATTTTTATTCAATTACTTATTCATTAAATACTCATTTCGGACTTTAAATCTAAACATGAGATCCACTTTAGGTTCTCCTACAGCGTTTACTTACAACGGACATTTAATAAGTTTATTAGTGAAAATATTTTTTTTAATATTCTTATTGAAATGTATTACTTAACAAAAATTTTTTCTGGTATCAAATATATAAAATGTAATCAAAATATTCGAGTAGATGAAAATCGTAATTACCTCCATGTCCTTAAAAATCGTAATCCGTTAAATAAAAAAATCCTTGTGGTATGTAATATTATAAAATTGTAAAATATTTCTAAGAAAGGTCGATGTAGGCTGTGTCATCTATATGACCACGTGTGATTTGGATGGGACAATGTTTGCTTGCCATGAATAAAAATAATTTTATATTATAATGAAATTTGCCTTATATTTAAATTTGAATTGGGGAAATCGCATAATGAATATTTATTATATTTCCTGAAAACAAAATATTTATTAAAGTTGTAATTTTATTATTATTTTCTGATGGAAATAATACTAGAGAAAACTACTGGAAAATGTAAATGGAATTTATATTCATGCTCTTCTACAAACGGACTCACGACTTATAGTCGTATACTACAGTGAAAACAATTTTCATTTCAGTATAATTCAGATAGTTCGAAAATCCGTCCAATTATTTTAAAAGTATTATAATTTATTTGACTAACAATACTTTACGCCACTTTCTACTGCAACAATCTGTTAACACAGTATCTTGTCACCTAACACCTCTATTCTCACAGAAGCCTGACTTCGTGTTAGTTAAATAACATCATGCAGTTTTAACGAAATAGTCTAATAGCACGTAAAACACAAAGGCCCCCCCAATCATACAAAACGGCAAACTAAGAAACAAATGGAGCGAAAAGGCGACCGAAAGACTAAACGAATACCGGCCGCATGATTAGGTAACCCGATACCGATCTGATGAGCAATCTGCAGGAGGCACACACAATGAGAACTCGCTAATCAAGATTATAAGGGTTCGCTCGAGATCATATAACTGTTCGTACTTAGAAACGTCTAGTGCAGTAATTTAAGTAGCTTCATTGTTAATTACATTTAAAGTTAGTTTGTTTAGATAATTTCGCAACAAAGTGGATATAACACTGAGACCTTGCTTCAATTTACTGTTATGCGTATATCGTCGTTACTAATACGTTTAATGACTTTCTATTGACGATGGAATTAATTTTGTTTTCTCACTGTAACTAAAATATTAACGTTATTCTATTTTAAGTTGATGTTTTCTTCTGCATTGATGGTATTTAATGGTTCTATCACTTTAACATACCTTATTGAAACCATTAATTGTCGATTTACAGCATTGCACATATGAGACCATCTTGTATTAAGTTTGATTGAATGGTTTATAACTGCTTATATAAACGGTACTCAAAAGTAAACTTCTATTGAATTCTCTTTAAAATTTTGCTCATTAGTCAACATCTATCAAGCCAATATTTTACCGTTTATATATATTTTTAAATTTTAGTCCTTCAATTATTTACAAAAATATAAATGTTTAAGAAATATGACGCGCATAATTCGGAATGGGCTGTTGGACGTCTTCCTTGGAAAAAAAATACAAACATTTGAAGAAAAACCTTTAATGTTAAATTGACTGAGAATCAAATTTAATGATTGTTGTCAATGTTATCTGAAAAATATGGCAAAAAAGGAAAAATTGCCATAATCATCTTTTTAAAAATTTCAGAAAACAAAACTTCACTCGCAATTAGTAGAGTATGATACTTTTGATTATGAGCTATGGTATTTTCCAAAATTACCTTTCACATTGACTTTTTACTAAATTATATTTTTCATACATAAAATAAAATAAATTCCGTAAGTAATAAAATGGCACAAGATTTTAAAAAGCTACTAATTTTGCTAAGATTTGTTACGTTGATACTTCGAGTCTAAAATCGTATCTCGGTACCTTAAGTCTTAGTGAGCATAAATACGAAAAAACGATTTTCAATTACGTGCAAAAAACCGAAGTTCTTCAATGTTTTTGATTGTACTTTGTGTTTTCTTAAAACTACAAAAAATTCACGTGGAGCAAAAGTGCTTAGAATGGTTAGCTGCTTAATATAGGAAAATAATATTTTATTTGAACGTCATATTTGAAGAAACATGGTTATAATAAGCTAAAATAATGAAGAAATATATCTTTTATATCACAAAAAATAGCTCCTGCGTAAGAGATTCAGAGCGTAACTGCCAATTTTTGACATATCATTATGAGTTATAAAGCGTAAAAGACAAGAGTTTCTTTAGTATCTATGGTTGTAAAAGATTTTCTTAAAATTATAAATATGTCCATTTGTAGTTTCTTTGCCTTTATTATTTATAGATGTATCGCAACCAACGACAGTCACCTTTGAAGAAAACATTAATAAAACACACGACTAATAAATTTTAAATCATAGCGATTATGTAACTAAATTGTATGGCAAATATGCGGAGGTGAATATTACATTGCCACGTTTTTTTTTCGATCATCCCGATCACTTTCACATATACACACATAAATGTAAAAAATAATAATGAATACAGATGTGTTATAACTCATTAACGGGCAACGTCAGAAAAAACAACTAAATTGCGTAGTCAAAATATGAGGAGTGGTATATTGTATTTACGCTCATTACTTTTTCTGGCTTTTGATCATCATAATTTTTTACTACTAAGACATGTATACATTGGAAAAAAATATTAATAAATACGAATTTAATGACCTATAATGTATTAAGCGGAAATTTTGGGAACATCACTGAATCTATGAATGAATTTTACCCTTCACTTTAGTTATATTCCAACATTTACCGTTAATGAGTTCAATCATTAGGCTCGTATTGAGTAGTATTTTTTTTAATGTATGTGTTGTGATCACAGATGTTTTTTCTGTTGGTTTACCTGTTACATTCATTCAGTAGATGTTGAGAAAATTGCAGACGTACATCTTCAAATATCTAAGTAATGTCTAGCTCTAACTCCCTATTTCCTGAATTTGTCAATGAATGGATAATAATTTAGAAGGCAATAGGAACAAACGACATACACCATAAGTAAGTACATGTGTATATCTGTCATATAATTTATTTCAATTGAAGTAGGTAGTCATATAGATATTTAAATATTTATTAAAATTAAAGCAATTATAGATTAATTATTCGAAAAAAAACAGAAATACTTATTTTATTTCTTTGTGTTTAGTTGGCCATATATTGGAAATAAATAAAACAAATAGAATTCTTTTAAAGTAAAAAATTAAACAACACTGTAAATTATCATTAATTTCTTAAAGAATGTCGATTGAACTTAACTTTTCGAAAACAACTTAAAAAATCAGTTTGCTCAGTCACCTACAACATGCAATTTTAAATCATTATATTTTGAGAAGTTGATCATTTTTTTTCCAATAAAACATTTAGGAACAATAAAACTTATTTTTATAGTTTCTGAATTTTGCTTTAAAATATATGCCAAATAGATGATAATTTTTATACAAAACACACAATGGTGCCGAAAATATAATAAATAATTAAATCAGGTTTATTTTTGATAGTCCACAATTATATACCTATACAACTGTTGTTTCTTTGCATTTGAAAGGCAAAAACACCCCTTGGACTTCTTTATAATGAATTATGTTTTGTTACGTATGTGTTTAAGTTAAATACCTGCTTGATGTTATATATATGAAGTTATATATATATATATATATATATATATATATATATATATATATATATACATATATAATTCCTAAATGTTTTACGGTAACATTAATAAGAACGTAAGGTGTTAACTTTTTTTAATTGACATCTAATCATTGGTCAACATTTAAATTTTATAAAAAGAAAGAAAATATGTCCTAATATGTTTAATGTGTTTATAATATACAATCTATTTAAATTATTTTTCCATGGAATCAAAATTATTGCGGGTACGACATGCATTGACTAGAACACTAAATACCATTTAAAGGTTAAAAATAATAAACAGTATCAATTAGTTTCTCTATAGAAAAGGGATTTGAAATTTGTAATGCAATTTTTTTATCTGGAGTTAATCTGCTGTTAAATTAGGACTGCAAAATTTTATGACGTATTTTTGTATATTATATTCAAGTAATGTGACCTATTTTCTTTAGTTAATTTTCCCTTTCCCTTTTCATTTCCTTTTTAACAGGATCGGCAAATAAGTAGCCGGTCCTAGTAAAAGACAGTTTATGAAGAAATTCGTTTATAAAAATTAAACTCCAATAAGAGTAATAATCTGCGTAAAGCAGCATCACCTAAGCTAAAATTTGAGAAACCTAGCGTGTAATCGTGTGTATAGTGTACGTGTATGTATGGATGTAGTTATATGCAGACCAATGCACGGAGATGCATGCCATTCTTCAAAGGCAAAATTTAGTTCATAATAAATATTTTTTAAAAATTTAAAAACTGCACCTTTTTACAAGTCAGATATTTTTTTTCAAAAGGCTGTATAGAAAGTTGGATGCTTGTAAAATTATCCGTACTTGTAAAAATGTTTTTTTTTTTATTTTAGTAACAAATTATGTCAAAAGCCAATTAAATTACGACTACTGTAAAAACTCAAAGTTGACGCGCTTTTCGTTATATGAAATATAACCGGAAGATAAGCGATTAAGGTGTATTTCATTAACACCAATGTCTCATCATCCAAAATTTATAATACGTGAAATATTTTTTTCGTGCTAACTTCTTAAATAATAAATTTCTTTTTTTTTTCAAACAATTAAATTTTGGAATTTTACGGTTTGTATTTTCTACCACTACCCTACAACAATACAAATTACATTTTGCTTTTCCCCTCTCATGATATGTTTATGGAGATAACTTTGTCTAGTATTGACATATAGAAGTAGTTATATTTTCTGAGCGTTTTATTAGTAAATAACACCTTAATAGTACTCTTTGCTACTAATACGCTTAGAAAATGTAACCTTCTTAGTCTCGTGTAAGGTACACGAGACTTAGTTCGTTCTCGAGTTAGTTAGACTCAGCTCTCGTCTTCGTCTTTTAGTTCAGATTCCCAATGTTATTAAAGTTATTCCAACATTTATTTCTATGTTTCTTTTTTGCTCTTTTGTAGTGTGGGAGGTACAATAAAATTTGTTATTACCATTGTTAGGATATAATTTTAAAAAATGAATATTTGTTAGGATATAATTCTGAATTATATCCAACTATATTCCTTTATATAATCCTATTGTAATTAAATTGCTCTTTAAATTTAATTGCATCGATACTTTTCAGACTCACTGAGAATGTAGAATAGAATTGACGTGATCTGATCACATTTTTGTTCCTATTATTTCCTCAGGAATTTTATGCTTATCTCCATTGTTTTTACCAATTACACTATCACAAATTTTGTTCCATATAGTTATAATAATACCTTCAACAAATAAAGTAATAAAAATTTTCTTTTTAAATATTTATTTTAGGGAATTAAATCAGATTGACTGGTAGAATATATTTTTAAGTGAAGTTCCTCGAATATCAAATTTCTGAATTTTCCCTTCATTACCTTTTTTTTGTTTTCAATTTCATAACTTAGCTCTACCTGTCTCCAAGTCTACAAAATCTTTTAAAAATGCTTAGCCGTATGATTTTGTCATAGGTATGATGCTTAAGCTGATACCAGTTTTAATCTTATCCCTAAGAAGTATTTACGTTAATTATACGATAATACGAGGCAAACGATTTGCAATTTACCATGTCGGAATTTGATATTACTTGTCCTGGAAATTGTAATAGTGCTTCTGTGTTATTTTCAGTTCACGATTTGCCTAGCCTGTCTCTAAAAATATTATTAAATAAAAATTTTTTTTGGAAATATTGAACAAACTACAAATAACAACTGAATAAGAAGCGTACTAAAAAGTATAAAATTATGAAAATAGGAGTATTCAATTGAAAATTGTGTGGTGCAACTTTCCGAATATAAATAAATTTTATAGAATACTGCAATTCTTGGAGATTTTTGGAATACTCTATTTGCGGTATTTTTGTGAATATACCCGTACCTACTTATTTGCCTACATGCATACGTACTAACATTCCGTCAATTTATGCATTAGTTTATACGAGTACATGTACTTTTTACATATCTATCTACCAACTAATAATTTAATTACTTCGATTTGATTTTGCGTATTTATTAGAAATTCACACCTCAAATGGAAAAAAAGAACCCTTATAGAATCATTTTGTTGTCGTCTGTCTGTTAAGATCCTTTTTCTCAGGAACATTGGAAGTATCAATAGGTATCAAATACTAAAGTCTACGGTCCCTCGGAGCTGCAAAAAATTAAGCTTCCAAGTAAAGGTAATCAAAAAATACGGCCAGTCAAGCCGCATATTTTGACACTCGCAAATAAATCAAAACCTATATGGTACTACCCGTTACTTAGAATCATGAAATTTGGACAGAAACAAGATCTCGCAGCACAAATAAAGAAAATAATCATAAATTAGTTAACTTGTAGTTATATACCATAATTTTTTTAAGTGTGCGAAAAGTCTTACGGGCAATAGATTTTAGTTCTAAAAAAATACAATTTTGTGAATAGTTTAAGAACATCACGTACCATTAAATGTATATAATGTTCCCAAACTATTTACAGTAGGAATATTATACACCATTAAATGTTTATTAATGCCTAAATATATACGTAATCCTCTTAGCGCAAGTTTCACTCGTACCTAACAGGTTTTAGCTAAGCGAAACATGGACCAATTAACTCATGCCGATATTTTGCAGCTTTCTAAGGACTCCATAGCTATTATTCATTGTTACACTAGCTTCTGCCTGATACTTCATGTGGAATGAAATAACTGCTACATTCCAGTCCATGCATGCCAATACATACTTTTATTTATATCTTTCAAAATCACAATAAATTGCAAAATATTTGTACGTGCAGAAACAACGCTCGTATTTGAGAATTAGTGATTCACTGTATGCGTTAATCCAAGTTGAAACAAAACTTAGAAATTTAATCTTATTCATCAGATTTCCGAAGAAATAATCGCCTATATGCAGGTTACAATCTCAAAAAATTAAATTTCATACGTCAAAGGATTTTTGAAAAATTCGGCTTTGGCAAAGAGACTAACAGACATATGAACGATTTAATAAGGGTTGCATCATTCCATTTTAAGTATAAATTCATAAAAATCTAAAATGCTATCTCTAATTTTATTATTGACACACTAAAATATTTAAAATAAAGTAATTGATATTAAAAATTATTTAAGAGTCAAAACTATTATAAAACACCGTATCCCTTCAATATTAAAATATTTATGAATATATGAGTTAAAACAACAATTACATATTATATTAAATTCCAAAAATGATATTCTGCAAGTTATTAGCGCAAATTTGTTTAAGAAAACTTATATCACTGATTTTCTTTACATATGTATGTACAAAAAAGTAAGTATTCTTAAGTGTGAAAGAATCTATTCGATTTAAGTCATAATTCACAATTAAATGAAACTACGTGATGTACTATTATTTCCACTTTCTTTAATTTCTTTACCACGACCTTAGGTTTCGTTGTATTACATTACATCTTCAAACCTAGGTCGTGGTAAAGAAATTAAAGAAAGTAGAAATAATACTACATCACGTAGTTTCATTTAATTGTGAATAATGAATTTCTACTTTTTTCTTTAAAATTAACGCCAAATATATTCAATATTTAATTCATAATCTTCGAAACGCTGAAATGTCCATGAAACTATAATGATCATACTAGGTCTTATATTTGCCTGCTATTTTCATTTCCAACGGCCTAATATTCCGGTAAGTAAATGAATGTAAGACTAAATTGCTAGTTTATTCGGGGCATGAAGTTTAACATTTTAGGGACATATTTTTACTGACAAATATTTTTTATATTATAACAGTGTGAAATTCCCCAAAAGCTTATCTTTCTAAAAATATCTACAAATTTTTTCTTAAAATGCTTTCTTGAAATATTCGTATAATATTTGCATTCTAATTGTTAATATTGCATGTGTGTTTTTTTGTTTACATATTCTGATACCGAATGTGTACCTGTTTAAATTTATTACTAAATTCCGACGAAATAGGTTTATTATAATATTTATTTAAAAAAATATTACATCAAACAAATTTTTCCACATAGATAATACGACGAAACCAGTTCAGGATATCTTATTCAAGTTTCTCTCTCATATCGCAAAATATGTGGTATGGAGCAAATGAAAAATATCCGTGATACTTCGACTCGCTTGCAAATCACCTCACTGCCTCTATACATAGGAAACAGAATGGCTTTTCCCTCTTGAAATATCTGGTTAAAGAATTACAAACTTCTCGCTGTTTTTTTAAAATGAGGAATATGGACTTTTTTGGTTAAAATTTTGAAATTGTTATGCACTAAAATTACTTTATGTAATTATAAAAAGCCTGTAACAGACTCGCATGTATATGCAAACCTGTAAAAATATTATTCAATATACAATTTTGTTCAACAGTACGACAAAGCAAATACCGCCAAAGTGCGTGTCGAATACAGAACGCCTTAAGGTTTGACGGCCATGTGTTTGTTGATAATTGTGTGGTTTTGTGCCTCACGATAAAACAAGCAATAACTGCGTCTCATCAATTTAATATTATAATTTGTTTAATGATTAAAACGGTTCGAGAAAATTATAACAAAGTTATCTTCGTAGTCCCCTCCTGAAATTTTAAATTTTCATAAGTCTAGAGACGCGGAAACAGTATATATACTTTTGAGCATCGAATAAACTTTTTCTATGCCGATCCATTTGCAAATGATTTTGTGCTTAAATACTTCCTAAATGTCAAAATTGGTTAATTTTTTTTTAATTCATTTCTCTGAGCTTTACGAAATACAGAAGTCCGTAGACAACTGAATGCTCGAATATGATTCGTGCTTATTAAGTAACATTTTATATAAAACTTCCTTCTTTTCTTACTTTGTTGATCACCTCCCTTACGCTAAAGCAATACTTTCAATATTTAGTGCAAGTACGAATATAATGTATTCATAACCACGGTACGGCAGAAAACGAAAAATGGCTTATCAATAACATTTTCAATGCTACTTCATCAAAATTTCCTATTGTTATCCAGATAGTTTCTTAATTTTTTTAAAGTTCATGTACTCTTGCCAAAGAATATTAACTATTACTGCGTAAAGAAGCGACACTCACCTCCCCCCGCCAGTTTAACTTCACCTGCGGATAACGAGTACGATCAAGAGTATTGTGATTTGTTCAATTTTGCGATGTTTGGTCAAGTTTAACTTGTGTAATTCAGTGTTAATTGATAACTATTTATAATAATTTAATATATCTGTCCGTTATTGCGCTGCGTACGAATTTTTAGAAAGCAATAAAACACTATGGATAGGTGATCGTTTTGTCTCCATTTTTTTGTTTGTTGTAAAGAATTTTGTTTTGTGACACCAACTTATTTGGTTAGTGCCTATAATTTTGTCAACAAACATGTTACTAAGCAGTTTTCAATTTTAAACTGTTCTCAAAAGGCTTTGTTTTGGTTGAACGCGATATGGTTGGATAACTTATCCTTGCAGTATAGGCCATAGGCTTATTATATTATTTGTTAAGTTATTTTCACATGAAGCAAATCGACCTAAGTCAAAAGTACAACGAAGACAATATTTCAGTGTATCACATTTATAAATAAACCAAATTTATTTTTATTTAAAATTTTATATCGTTTTTAGAATCCACACTAAGTACCTCTTTTCAAATTGTATCTTAATATTCTTATTATTATCAAATCACTTTATATACCACTGTAGTGGTAAAGAACTTAAAGAAAGTAGAAATAATACTACATCACCTAGTTTCGTTTAATTTTGTATACAATATTTATTTATATAATTAAATTTTTACAATTAGGTAATAATAAAGATGTGCGTGCCAGTACAAATTTATTGTGCCAACGTGCTATCGAGATAGTCATTCGATCGACGCTATTGGTTAGAAAGAGTAACAGCTATGTTGCTGACGTATAGCGTCAACTCGTTCGATAGGTGCGTTCCCGCAACGATCGACACCGATATGTCGTGGTAGTTAATATTCTTTACCTACTGGCTGCAGCAACCCTATATTAATTTACGCACACATACAAACGGACATGGACAGGCGAGTACATATGTAATAGTGTAGGCAATTAAATCTGTTCGCTGGTATGGAGTGTCGGGGGTGTGCTCTCGCTATTCACGTAGCTCGTGGCCGTATGCAAATATATGTACGGTTCATTCAACATTCCTTGAAAATCGATTAAAAGTTAACGGTTGACAGCGCCGCCAGTCGTTCTTTCCTTATTGCCGAAGGAGTGAATGGAAAACTTCGAACAATAAAACTTCATAAGCCTTACGTTTACCAACTTATTTAAAGACTTTATTTTTACTCTTAACAATTTTTATAAACTCGTCGATCAATTAGACGTAAAACTCTTCTTACTTCCTGTTCAAATAAAAGTAAATGTGACAATAATATTTTCGATAATTTTTGTATAAATTAATTTCTTCTTCTATGAGTTTATACTACATATTTTTCATTTTTAGGTTTGATCCGCGGTTTTGGTCGCGTGAAACAGGGATTTTTTAAAATTATGTTTTAGAAAATACTATGCGAGTATAAAAACCTTTTTATTCATATAGGCTACATATTTGAAAAATTTAATGGAGGTTGGCTAAATAATTTAGGTCTGAGACTAAGGCAAACTAGTAAACATGCAAAGCGCTAGTAAAATTTGTAATATTAGTCAGTTTTAGGATAGTTACGAGTAGGTAAGATTGAAGTTATTTAAGAATCAAACCATAATACTTCCATCAATTATCAATAATCCGTATTACCCTATAAAACCCTTTACAATTTTCTTGTTTTCTCGAATGCTAAGTCAAAAATTGGATTAAGATTATAATGAAGACTATTTGCTTTTTTATTTCAATTTTGACTGTAGTTCATCGTATTACAAAGTGATAAATTATCTTACTTTATTCAAGTGGAAGAGATTTAGCAAACAATGAACTAAGTACACGGATATTGTCATTCGTAACTAATATAGTATTTGTTAAGTTTTACACGTATTTATAACACTCATTTGATGTCTAACATATATTAGTTACGATAAAAAAAAATTATAATTTATATACACATTTGTTATTATAATTACACTTATCTAGTTATAACAGTTTTAACCAATTAGAATCTTTACGTTTTCTAAGTTATTTACGCTCTGATTGTCAATAAAATGTAATTACTTCTAATACGTTGTTAATTCTAGGAATCCAACTTATCTTTAAATTAACAGTACCCTAAATTATATAAATAATATTTTATAGATAAATCTCTGAATGCCTTATGAATGGTCAAGCCCTGAGTACCTCATGAATGGACCATCAGATATACTCATAGTTACTTATTTTTCGGTTAACCATTTTTCTTTCTCATACAATTCGTAGTACTAAATAATACTTCCTATTCACTAGCCATGTATGTGTTCTGTGATTTCTATAATTAATTTCAGTAAATATTATAAAGACTTTGGCCTTGATATTAACAATGTTCTCTTTTACTGTTTTGAATATGTGATTATGTAGTTGTATAAGAAAAAATATTTTATATAAATAAATAAATATATATATATATATATATATATATATATATATATATATATGAATTAAAAAAATCGTTTATGGAATGTGCAGGTTTTTAGTTTATGTTTAAATTTGCAGTTCCGCCAAGCGGTTCCATTACCAATGAAAGCCACTGAACGGAGAATGGGAATAATTTTATGGGAAATTGCCCTGCACCCTACAGGGATATGAAACAAAGAGAAGAATATCTTTAAGAAAAACTCTTGTTACAATTAATCTCAATTATCAACGCGTTCACAGTTATACCATCCTAAATGTGACTTATTACCTGATATACAAATTCTCACATTTTATTAATTATTAGTTTTTCACAGTTATTACAAATAAATAACAATTATTATTAAATACGCATCATTTAATGGTTATATTCTATTCTTATAACTATATAAATATTATTCACTGTTGAAATACATAAAGCACGTAAACAAATTAACATTACCACTTCCACTAGGAAATGCAAGTCACTAACAGCTAACTGTTTAGGATATCAATACCTGTTTCTGAAATTTGTGCATACACATCTACTGGCTTATTCGATCTCTTTAATCCACCTCTTTTGCTTATGCTCACGCTTATGCCCACACATTGTCTTTTTTTAATACTCATCTTAGTTTTTTCGCATGCGTACACTTCAAAGACGTAAACGTGCTTAAGGGCAGTGTAAATATATTGAGTTGAATATTAAAAAATAAACTAAGTATAAGTCTATAGATTGAATTAAATTCCTATTAGAAGATTTTAACGCTATACATTCAGAAAAAATAATAAAATATCATCACAAATCGACGTAAACTTATAATAAAATCTTCAATTTAATTTACATAGAGAAATGTCAATTAAAATAGTAGGTACGATGCCAATACTTGTAAATAGCTATGCGGGGTTGAAGGAAATCGGAATGTATTGCTCCTGTTTTAAATTACATTTAGGATAGTTATATGTGCGGGTTAATTACGGATTTTTAACTAAATTAAGTGTTAACATGTGCTGTTAGTATTTTAATTGATGAAAAATACGCAAAATTAGTAATACATCAAGCGTTAATACATAAATAAATCGACAAAATTTTGACAATTTATTTTTGACGTACAATATAGCAATATTGAGCGCCATTTTTGTTTGTTTTAGACCATGCGTATACTTGTTGCTTTATTCTGTCTCGTTCATACGTCGCTATCCGTTATTAACTAAGACGTTACAACTACATGTTGCATAAAAACTTGCGGTGCATGAAATTCGACCTTGAAATTTACTTTCATTCTGCCCAAAGAGGTTTCCCTTCAAAACCATTGTTAATACAGAAAACACAGTATATACTGAAAACCGTATAGCATGAAACACATTTTTCTATTATTTTAAATAATTTTATTACTACACCATATCATAAAATCACAACAAATCATTACTTTCAGCGACAATGTGACTTGACGATAATTTGATGCTGACACAAGTTTCAAATGTACTTAAATTATTTTTTATTTGTTTGCGCAGAGGGTTATAATATAGACATGCTAGGGCTTTATTCAGTCTGAAGATTTGAGACAATAAATGGTAATATTGTTAGCAACGGAAAGCATCTTATGATCTGTTTTTTTATTTTAAGAAAAGGTCGTCTTTGTATTTGATAAAAGGTTTCATTGCAGCTTCGAATATATAGACTCGCGCGAACATAAGGACATATGACTTCTACAAAAGACATAGCCGAAGAACAAATGAGAATCGCCCAAGCTAATTAATCGCGTTTAGTTATTACAACATATCAGAAAATTACATCAAACCATATTTTACCGCATTTTCTTCAATGAAAACATTATTAAGGAACATCGAAGATGCATTAAAATCATAATAGTAGGTATCATACACTAAATAATAGAAATATACCCAAGACACTAAATAATCAAACAATTGCCAATCAAGCACGATCAATAATTCTGGTTCTTTTATTTTGAACACGGTTTATTAAAATATAAATGTAATAGGTCATCACTGAATACGTCCTCACAAAGCCAGTTATCATTATTTTCGGGTATATGAAAAAATATACAATTTAATTTTCAATTTATAATAAAATGGAAATGTAATTTTCTTCAAACAACCGGGTCATCGAATGTTCTTTATTCCTGAAAAAGTTACTTGTTCTTGTTGTGTAAGAATTTGGGTTCGAATAAGGCCCTATCATATCTGAAATATATCTACCTGAGCTCAAATATTCGAGTAGTTGTAATCTGGAAAGGCGCTCAGGTGCTGCTGTGTATCTTGATTATCTAATGGATTTTTTACTTCTTATATGACTAGTTTTACTTCACTATTGTACCTCTATCAATAACGATGACATAATCTTTGCATAGTATTGAGAACGACCTGGAAATTCCATTTCACATTTATGTTTACTAAAGATGAATTGAGATTACATACTGTGCTTTAAATACCATATACCATGTAAACAATAACGTATATTGGAAATTCCAACAATTGGGTAAACAATGTTTTTACTATATGGTTACTATATTTATAATACAACGTGTAGTATTAATTCACCTTTTAAAATTTATAATTTATGCTAACGTGTTTATAATTTATGCTAGCGTATTCTAATAAATAAAGCAAAATATAAAAAAACGGAGGAAATACGCATAGCAGGAGTGTCAAAGACAGTACTTCTAATGGAATGTTTAGAAATTTTTCAAACTGTAAGTCGCCAGGCGGCGGGTAATATTGTTTTGACGAGTATGCCAATAAGAAAGTTATGATATTATATACCAATATAAAAGACCATATCACCTACTAGGTTTCTAGTAACCTAACCTAAGAAATAAAAATAAATCTAATAATTTAACAAACAACAAATTTTTTGGATCAAACAAAAATAAATGAACAGAACTCACTTAATGCTATCCTCATCTTTAAAAGTCTAGACAGACCAATTTTTATTTCAATGTTCATAGTAGTTGTGAATTATACAAGAGGACTTTATGGATTTAAACTTGATATAAGGTTAAAAATAAAAAAATAAGTTATATTACGCTTATGCATTTAGACCAGTCTGCTATCAAACAATTCACCCAACTGTGATGCAAATTTCAATCAAAAAACAAATTTCCCTGCGGTGAGTACGGTATATTAAGGTTAAAATTTAATAACAATCAAGTTTCCTACTTACAACCATAATACTACAATTCTGTGTTTTTTACTTTCCACTTCGTTTTTTGCAGTTGTGATATTAATTTTTTTTTAAATGAATCCCTTTTATTTTCGACCATTTTATGATAAAATTATTAAAATACACAGCATTGAAAACAGTGGTTTTCTATCAAGAAACTAAAATAATTTGAATTATCTACACATAAATAAAATAATTATAAAAATGTAAAAACCATAAAAGTTAATAGATTTATTATACAAGCATTCATTTATAAAAAAGCTATCTTTATGGAGAGTTTCCTGAAGCTGTCAATTGTTGAATTGTTAATACTGTCAATGTTAGAAAGGAGCTTTCTAAGCCTAACACGAATTTAAATCAAACTATCATAAAAGACATCTCAAAATGTCTGCGTAATAAAATATTCAAAACGATTTAGGAAACTCAAAATACTGTATACCGTACTTAGCGTCTCTTACCCTGACAACAATAAACCAACTCCAACAAACTCAACGACCCTCGTCCAACTCGACATTTGGTTTTGACGTATTAACTGAAAGCAGTGAAAAAAATGATGAAGCAGGATAAATATATTTTTTTTATCAAATACTCTTCACTTAATTTATAAAACATGTTATACTCATATAAAGTGAACGCAGAATATGATTCCAGCTAGTGAATACACAAATACTATAAAATCTTATATAATCATTCAAATATTGAGTAATTCAGAGAGAATAATGAGACATCGATTCAAAAACGCATGTATACAAAAGAGATAGTTATAATTTTCTAAGATCTATATTGATATTATGTTCGATCATAACATAAACAACATAAGCAAGAAGGGCAAGCCTTACTCTATCAACCGGATTAATCCATTTCCTACAGACAGTGGAAGAATAATCCTAAAACTACAGAATTTAGTTTGGTCTTGTCGCACTTGTTAACACAGTACAGTAACAGAGAACAACTAAATATTGTTCTCTCACTATTTTTGTCTCTCGAGGGAAACCTTCTAGATAATTCAAATGAAAATGAAAAAGTACCGATACAAAATATAATTAAGTTTATTTACTTATGAACGAATTCTTATTTTCGGAAGAATTATTATTGACTTTTTGGTGCTTATTGTGTAATTAAAACTCTTCATCATGACGCTAGAAGGCATTTAATATTATGAATAGTAGTGACATATATCATAATCTTACCAACAAGCGAATGAGCACTACGGCGTCTCTAATATAACTCAAATTTAAATCTGTCTCATTCATATAGTTCCAAATAACCAATTTTATAACTCTCATTATAATCAATTCTCTAAAAAAAGGGTTAAATTTGATCCACATAGGAGATATTTCATTTATTATTACCACCATAGGAGATATTTCATTTGTCATAAAATGAGTGGAAAATCCGTTATAATTGATAGGAAATATTTTTCCGAAGTATTCCAATTTAAAGAGCAACAATTCAGAGAAAAGAAAGAAATATAAGATGTACATATACATATATACAGGATACAAATACATATACATACACATACAAACATATATACATACACATACCAATATACACACATATACACACACACACATATACATATATATGATGAATACCTCCCTAACAACAAGTGTATGTAAAATCCAACTAAATATAATGGTTGAAATAAATATATACATATATACATACATATATATGCACAATAAAAGATACATAAAGCTATAACAGAATAAATAGGTATAAAGGTCAAAAAAATGGCACGAATGGAAATAATTGAGAACGTTAAATATTAAACAATAAGATCTAGGTCGGCGATCGTTTTTATTTTTATATACGGCTGTCCATGTTCTTTTCGTACACGCACTTGTGCATTGCGTGTCCACACAAAGGCGTACGAGTTTTGTCGGGCTTTCTCCTTGGCTCGACGCAGGAGGTCCTTGTAGAAAGGAGAGAGGTGTTCTACGAGGAACAATCGACGCGACGGTGCAGGGAATCCGAGCTCGATGGTGTTCACTCCCCGGCGCTTGCGAACGGCTTCAAGTAAGCTATCGCGCATGGATTGTGACCGCAGTCGCAGCAGTAGTGCATCCTCGCGCGGTGCTCCCATTCGACGCGCGGACTCGATGTCGTGCGGCGGCAGCGCAACAGCCGCTGTGCGCGCGATGCCCAGCGCCAGCTCACCGCAGTCTTCATCCGGTCGTTCGGGGATACCGAAGATTTCGATATTATAGCGGCGCTCGTGCTGCTCCAGTTCTCGATTTTGCGTCTGCAAGGCTGCAACAGTTCCACGAAGCCTAGTTACTTCTGTCTCGATCGCCTCAACTTTATTTAATTTTGTTTCTAATTTATTTAGACGTTTTTCGAAGTCGTCAAATTTTGCAGCAAGGAAGTTTAATTAAACTTGGAAATCGGTCCGCATAGCACTACGTGCGAAAGCATACGGAGATGGCAGCATTCGAAATTGTTTGGGACCATTTCGTCACCCTTCAATATTTACTCCTCTTTTCCTCCGCACGAATTTTCTGATTATCCGATACATAGAATGCAGGCATTTCAAAACATAACAGTCTCAAAATATAATAGTTATTGGTTTAATGTAGCTCAAAAAATTAAAGTAAATTTTTTTAGGAGGATTCAGCATTCTGTTATTGAGATTTTGTTCTTTGACCATTTTCGAGGTGGACCACAAGGGGATTATCTAAATCCACTCCTTTAATAATTACAGTATAGCCAACATCAACCGTAGATCGCCTTTTGCGCTGTGGATAATCGTTGCCACCAATTTGTGTTTCGCTAATTAGGAGTTTGGGGTAATTTTTAGTGCAATTGTTATTATTCATGCAAGGAGAATTATAATTGAAGCTTCCACAAGGTCCATGTATCATGGTACATTTTACGATTGCAAAAAGTTTAGGATCACGCTGCGGATTGGTTATTTCGGCACAAATTGTACTGTCGATAACATGAGGTGAAATATAATCCACTAACCAAAGTAGTACGTGAATATGCGGAAGACCTCGTTTCTGCCTTCCCACAGAATACATGTAACATTTTACCTCCCCAAATATTTCTCCTTTAGTCAATAAATTCATTAATTTTTACCTTTATCATAGAAAACTGTTGAAATAATTTCGTGACAATCATATAACTTTTGACCTGGAAGTAATTTTTGTTCCATTTTTCCCACTAAGAGTTTCGCGTAAAAGTTACGGAATAGGAAAAGTTAAGGGTGACCAGAGTAGTGAACATAAGTCATGACATCTTGGGTTCGCTCATTCATATGTCTTGGTCCACCTGTAAAAAAGGAAGGCAGCACAACCCTTTTACCAATCTGGGCGGCATCAGCATCTTGCCCTTCAACGACATCCTTTAGGTGAATATAATTTTCAGAACGTAGCTTTGATTGATTTTTTCTTATGAAATTTAGCCATTCTGTCTCAGTTTTAGAAACATAAACATCAACTAATTAATAACTAAAAAGCGCGCAAATGTAATTTAACCAAGTAATTTACCTCTTCCTGGGCGTTAGACCATAAGAGTAAAAACTGGCTGCAGAAACGATCTTTTCCAAAGAGAGTTTAGTTTTGGGGTCGCCCTGCGGTATATTGATTGAGTATCCATCTTCTCCACGACAAAAGAGTAAAGAATATCGTAAAGCGTCATGTGCTTTGTAAATTTCACTAATCTATCGGCCTCTATGGGCCTCAGATATTTTTTTATCAGCATGAATTACAAGTTGAAAGGATTCACAAGAGGCTGGAATCTTATCAATCATACTCTTCAGTTCCTTAATATATGGACTGACATTGTGTAAGATTTTCTATAGTTGTTTTATGAGCTCTGATTATAAGTCTGGGTAGTAAGAAAGCTTCAAATGAGTTTATTTATCGTCTTAACCTACAAAATAAATCTTCAGGAATTGAGCTTTCTGTCCGGGTTCTGGTACTACCAATCACGTGATGGATCTGCTCTTGAATTTTAAAGATTGATATAAATTCATTAGTCACTTGCTTCCACCAAAAGAAGTCATCTGAAACGAATTATCGTATTTGCGGATATTATTAGGAAAATATCTGTAGCCTAAGTGAAAAATTCAAAATCAAACAATAAAGTGGCTCAGGAGGGCTTTGAATGGATTCAAGATAAACTTTTCCCCACCACAATATATATCCGGGTTTGATCCTTCTATTTAAGAACTTCACACCATTGGCACTTTTGATTCATATCGCCGTTATTTAAAATACCATCACTTTTATGCGTTATATCATATGACATTCCCGATTTATATTTAGTTTTCCTTGGTCGATTTAATGTATTTTTAACATATATACTTAGAAGCTCTGTGTTTTTTTATAGTTAGTAACCGCTAGTCTGTACTTTCCTGGATGTTCTTTTTGATATTTAGGAACAGTTTCCTTATGTATTTCTTGACGTTCTTTTTAATATTTAGCAATACTTTTTTTATTTCTTTTTGGATGTGTTATTTTATATAGATTTTTATATTTTCGTTGTACTGCAGAATTATTTTTAACCTAACCCTGCGATTTCCCTTTTTTCTTTTGGAGGTTCGGAAGATGATGTTAGCGTCAACATACTATTTGCTTCAGATGGCTTATAAGAAGAATGAGAAATTTTGTTTCTTTTTAGATAAAATGTGTCGTCCATAAGATATCTAATGTTTGTATTATACTGTCACATTGCAATATGAATCGTTATTTAAGAAGAATTTGAATTAATTTTTCTATGTAAATATACACAAGCATTTGCGTAAATATAAAGAGTGCACTAGGAATCAAAGGTTCCCCGGAAAGAAGCGATAGGCCCGGCCAGGGAGCAGGGCCGGGATAGGCCGGGGTAACTGACACAATTTTGAACTAGATAAAAATCTCCCATTTGTCGAGATATAGGTACTATTTTCAAATTCGTGAAAATCTAATAGACTACTCTGGGTCACTATTTTGGGGACCCGGCTATAAATTAGATAGGATTGTTATTTTTTTATATTTAAATATAACTGGGGCTAATAGAGCTTTCCAACTGATTACAACATTTTACGATAACTTTACGGTTCTCTGAGAGAAAAAAAACAGGCAGGATTTTAAATTTTTGTCAACCAAATGACTATTCCTGCTGAGGAAAAAAATGTACTCCTCGGAAGTGTTAACTTATCTCTAAAATTGGCATATGTGATTCAGAAATTATAATGATAAAAACTTACTACCTTTGACGATAAAAAAAATATATTGGCACTTAACCACAGAGTGCCTTCGTTATATGGTAATTACACTATATTTGAATTTTATTAATGTTTTTTTACTTAATTTTATTCATGGTAACTACTAAGTACTCCTAATCAACCTACTGTAAATATTAGAGAAATTAAATAATTTCTTAAAAAAATAAAATGGGTCATAATAAATAATTATGTTAAGTAAATAATTTACGTTATAATAAATATTTAAATTACCTGCCACTGACTCTAATATTCGTGCACGTCTACGTGTTTGCCGTTCCTCTTACATCTGTTTCTCCTGAAGTTGCATTTAAAAAAATATAAAAAAAAAGACATGTCTTTTTTGTTTTTAACCATTCACACATTTTTTAACAGAATCCCTCAAATGTCACTGAACGTACATTCAAAAAACTGTACATACATTAATAAGGATAATAAATATTGTAAGATTTAAATTTTTGACCACTTATAATGAATAACTACAGTAATCAGAAACACTCCCCGGGAAAATTTTTATAGATTATACGTTTATTTTTGTGTCTATTTTTGTTATTATGAAGAAATTAAACCTCTAAATTAGTTGTAAGTGATGTTAATTTAAATTAAACTAAGCAATAAAATAGCAAATTTTTTTATTTAAAAAATTTATCCAAAATAATCGAAACTATTATTGAAATATTTTAATGTAGCAACGTTTACCGGTGTAAACCCCCGTTATGAGTTTTGAAAATGAAAATGTCGGACAAAAGCAAGACCAACCACTAAGCTGAAGTAAAGTGATCGTCACACATTTGAATAATTACCAATATAATTTTCAGTTTACAAGCTTTAGAAAAATTATCATTTGTACAGCTGCACTGCTTTAGAATATAAATGCATTATTTTATCGTCTATTACTTTTTTATTTCAAAAGGTTGAGATAGGTTTGATTTCAAATTAAGCTAAATTTTTACGGCTTAAATCAAAGTTTATCTTTCAGTGAATAATTATTGTGGCCTAAGGAATTAAGACTTTTAATAGCGAGCAAAATTTTGAATTAAAAACCTATTCCAATTTAATTGTTTATTCCAAATCTATAAAAGAAATAGGAAACTTTATTTCTAGTCATTACTAAACTAAGGTTTACAAAGGCTGAACCTTCAATATGAATGGTTATTATGGGATATACATGTAATTATTGTAAATAATGAAATTAAAATTTAACTTATTAAGTTTTTATAGTATTAGCCGAGTTCATTAACTAAGGAAGTAACATTCTTCACCATCGTAAATTATGTCAACTTCATTGAGATAAAAAATTTGTTTGTTTTCTGTGATTTCGTGTCGAAGCTTTCACCGAAGATTTAGGTTTTAAAGAAGCTTTAGGTTATGTATAAGAGTCGAAATATACTTATAAATTTTCTAGTTGTTCCATTATATTCACTATTTTAGCTACATTAAAAATATCTATGAACATAAGGTCGACAAATTAAAATTATATGAATAAATTCCACAGTGTATATTCCTAATTATTCTTGTTTAGCATAACCCGTTTCCTCTTACAAAATTGGACCTTTTAAATAATTTTAAATTTATTAAACATTACAACATCCTTATATTAGTTTATTGTGTTTAACATTGTGTCATAAACACAATGTTTTGCACTCCTTTCATCTTTCAGGTAGCGTTAATAATTAATAGTAAGTAATTATAAACAATAATTAAAAACAAATGTATTAATCGTTCAATTTTAGCCATGGCGAAGCAAGGATGGAAGATTAGTATAATTAACACCAAAAACTTTATTCATTAATTTTTGTTTGACACTATGAATTTTTCAAGACTTCGGCATAGTATTCTACTATTTTACTGAGTTTATTAATAGTAATTAATTTTGTTACACCAAACTTATATTTTGTATATTTTCACAATAAGTGTAGTATCACTTAAATTTAAGAACTGCTTATTAATAACAGTGTCAAAGTTTATACACTTTATACAATTGTTTCGATTTATAAATAATTTTTCATGTATGCAGGGAGCCGGAGGTAACTTTTCCAACCAGCTTTATGAAAATTAATTGTTTGAATTGTGTCTTTAATCAAAGATAACAATGTGATGTACCGTTAAATTTGGCTTTTCCCATCAAAAATATGTTTCTTGTGTCAAATTGTATGTGGCTTTAAACTATGTAGATACGAAATCTTTGTAGCTTGAACCTGACACATGCTTGGCCGCTTTTTTGTATTCATTCATTAACTTTTTGTCTAAGAATTGGAGAATTAAATGTTTTAAAAGAACACTGAAGCAATTATTACAATTTTAATCCTAAAGTAAAACCGGCAGTGCTACAAATTCGATATGTTTTGACGAGTGACTTAGAACATATTAATTTATTTTTAGATAATTTTTGATTTAAATTGATAAAATTTAATAATTTGGCTTAATTATATAAATATTTGTTTCCCATAATGTTTATAAATATATATATATATATATATATATATATATATATATATATACGTGAAGGTTTGTATGCATGTACATTCATTAAATCCTTCTCTGTTACTCTGAGCGCCCGGAATTTTGATTTATATAATTAAATTGTTTTAAACAAAAAAACCTACTACACGTGATGCGATATTGAACATTTTAAATCGCATTATTATATTATTTTATTCGATAACCAAGACGATGACCCTTTCGACTCCTATTTCAACTCTCAAAACTGTCCCCTAATATTGAAATTCATCTCCTTTTACGTAATTGGGCCGTCCTTCCCGCGACAATACCAAATTTCAACTTTCCGTGTTAAAATATAATAGAAAACATTAATATAAAATAAAATACCAAACATAAATGAAACGTAACAATGCCACACATCTATGTTATATTATGTAAAACACAATAACATTATATAACATTACATAATAACATTATATGACTTTAAGCAGATGCTCGCGACAGATTCATCAATCGGAAATACCTTACGCCCAGAAAAAAGAGGGGCGGAATTTTAGCAATGGTACATGAGCAGTGATTTTTCCTGGTGACCATCTAAAATAGATGTGTTCAACTGTAGAACTATGCCACCCAGCTTCAAGCGAATCCCCTCAGTTCTTTTTTCTAGTTTTAAATTTTTTTCTAGTAAACGATTTCATATATTCCACCAGATTGAAATAAAACTTTCACTAAAATAATTCTGGAAGATCTAATTCAAATTTAAGCTGCCATTTATTTCTATCAAATATTATCTAAAAGAGGTAAAAACCAGTCCAATGATTTGAGTTAAATTTCTTCTGAGATAATGCTTATAATAGATAATGCTGTGGAAAACAAAATATTAAGTAATTTTTTAACCATTATTTCCAAAGAAACTTTAAATTCAATCATTAGCATTAAGGCAACATTGCGAAGAGCGCGAGTTTCAAATTTATGGTTGAAGTTATAGAAACTATTACAACGTTTCCCTACAAAGAATAAACTAAGATGTAAGTTAATTTTACTCTAATGGAGTGTAATTTTGAGGTTAAAACATTATTATAATTCTTTCCCATGGAATTCCTAACTTCTTCCAAAATTAAATCATTAAAAGCGATTGCTCGCATAAAAATAAAATAATTAGAAGCAATTACTACCTACGTAACTCGAATAATAAGACGATCAATTGTAATGTAAACCTACACCGTAAAAATAAATTTTCATTTGCAGGCCATGAAAGAATAAACTGCACCCTTCCTGACACAGAGCTATCTTAGTGCGAAGGGTTGAAATTGAACCATCATAAATATATATCGAGTTGTATGTGCAATATAATATTAAAAATAATCTAGGAAACTCGAGCAATTATGCGCCATTCATAGCTCTTCCCCGGAACTCGCAAACAATAAAACGGCCGCAACAAACTCGTTGACCCACGTCCGACCAGAAGCTTGCCTCTCACAAATTAACCGGACGCAATGAAAACATGATAGGGCATAAAAACATATATTTTTCTTTAGAAAACACACTCCAGTTACAATTTTGATATCACTAACTGTGTTTCACAAATTTCAAGTGCACACTATAAATATTACGTAGTAAATACAAGAGTATTTAATAGGTAATATTTATAGTGTACACTAATTTTTTTATTGGGTGGTAGCGATATAACTAAACATTTTCCAAGTAATTATTTGTGGAATTATATTGGGCAATTAATTGATATAAACAATCAATTATATAAGAATATGAGATCCAGTAATATCCGATACCAATTTAAAATTCATTTTAACTTTACCAAAAATTTGAAAAAAAAGGAACCGGGATTATTTAAAACTTTATAAAATGTATGTTGGAAACAATTTATTATGTGCAGATATAGTGTTTTTTAAGCCTAACTACATAATTTTACAGCGGTTCATAGCCGCGTTGTATTCATTGATTTCAATCAAAATTGTTTTGAAATACTTCCACTTTTTCTTTTAATTGATATAGTCCGCGATAAATAAACTAAAAAAAATTCGAGAGTTCTGTTCCCTCCAAAATTTTCAATGAAATATTTTGAATACTTACTAATAATATTTACGCAAAATTAAATGAAACTACGTGATGTAGTATTATTTCTACTATCTTAATTTCTTTACCACGACCTAGGTTTCGTTGTATTACAACATCTTCAGGTGGGATATTAGCAAAGATCTTTGCTAATAGATAGAAATAATTAGGTATTTGGAGTTAATTATATTTTACTTTTTGACGCATACCCTTTTTTGAAGTCGGTTTTTTAAAAAATATTTTATTGTTTTTGGAAAAAAATTAATTTCTTTTATTTTTGAAAATGAATTATTAAACAAAAATCGTCTGCTTACGTAAAGTATATATGAAATGTGGTGATGTTTTACATGTTTTTACTAGAGGAAGTAAAATGGTGTAAAGAAAGTAAATTAATGGAAAACATATGGTGTATTAATAAAAAAAGAGGTGGTTCAATGTTCGGTGCGTATTTTTTTTGGAAGTGTGTACACCGATTTCTCCAAGATTTCTCGTCCGATTTTTGTGTTAATATTATTTTTAAAGAGCATACTAGCGAGATAGTTCCGTATAAATATAGTGATGATGTAAATAAGAGGACTGGAAATGAACAATGGAATTCTTTAACATTTGGTAGTAAATTAATTTCGGTTCAAGGTATTTGTTACTAGTAGGTGTTATTTTGAAAAATAATTACACTGTCCACCAGATTAAGATCTGATGACGACTTCCGTAGACGAACAATGGAACTCCTTAATGTATGGTATTAAATCAACCTTGAACCATAAGATTTATTACTGGTTGTTGTTACTTTGGAAAATGACTACACCATAGACTAGGACAAAGTATAATAGTTAGTTTTAGAAATGGTCAATGGAACTCCTTAACGGACAGTAATAAATCCAACGTGATCGATAAAATGAGATATGCCGTTTAGAAAAATTTGTCAAGTATGAGTAGACTTGCACTACGAGGATTCCGTGCCCATTTAAACAATTACAAACATTGAATATATTTGGCGTTAATTTTGTAGAAATTCATTATTCACAATTAAATGAAATTACGTGATATAGTATTATTTCTATTTTCTTTAAGTTCTTTACCACGACCTAGGTTTCGTTGTATTACAACATCTTCATGTGGGCTATTAGCAACGATTCAATATCAAAATCTTTGCTAATAGCCCACATGAAGATTTTGTAATACAACGAAACCTAGGTCGCGGTAAAGAACTTAAAGAAAGTAAATATAATACTCCATCACGTAGTTTCATTTAATTGTGAACACTTATAAACATTTAATTAAACTATTTACAAGTATTAATTATTCACAACTGAAGTATTTTACCTGCTTAACCTTTACAGAAGTAAAAATAAACTAATTACAAAACTTGAAACTCCGCACAGAATCAGAAATCATTAATTTTTGAATTTTTTCCTATACTAGTACTATAAAACCTCCTATTGTATCGACTTTCAATATTGTAAGTCGACCGGATATACCCTATAGGTTTCAATAATCAGTGAGTAAGACAATTACCTGAATTTGAAAAAAAAAGGAAACCAAAAAAAAACTTGTATGTAGGGCTGAATGTATGGATGGTATGGTGTTTGGTTACTCTATAACTTCACCATTTCGGTATTGATCTATATGAATTTTAAAACCTACTTTCTATATAGAGACTAGGTTTTAAACCCAAATCTGAAAAGGAAGTGAAAAATTTCCTGAGGGACAGTATCCATCATTTATACAAGTTCCCGAGGTTTTTATTTTATGACATCATATTGCCTGTTGGGTAAGTTCTCTTATATTGATTTAGTACGTACATACTTAGGATTGCATATAATATATTCTCCCTTTTGTGTACTACTGAACGCCAACAAATTTTGGAAAAAAGTATGTCAAACATGAAGGAAGTCCACACGACTAGTTTTCGAAAAAAAGCATATCAAGCATGAGAATGTCAAGCAAATTTTGGAAAAAGCATGTCAAGCATGAGGATGTCAAGTATATTTTGAAAACATGTCAAGCACATGGATGTCAAGAAAATTTTGAAAAAAACATGTCATGCACGAAGTTTCGGAAAAAGGCATATCAAGCACGAGGATCTCAAGAAAATTTTAGAAAAGCATGTCAACCACGAGCATGCAAACAAGTATTGGAAAAAAGCATGTCAAGCACGAGGAAAACCCACACTACTAGGTTTCGTGTACATTTAGGCATTTGTAAAACAATTGGGGTACATAATGTGATACTAATTAATATATTTAGATATATTAATTTAGCAGAAGATAAATACATTGCCTATTTTGTCCTTCACAGACGCATATTTCAAGAAGTATTTAATTTCACATAGAATTAGAAATTATTGATATTTGGATTTTTTCCTTTAATTGTACTATGAAACTTCAAATTATGCCAACTTTCGAATTGTAGGTCAACCGTAAGTACCTATGGATTTTGATGATGAGTGAGTAAGACTATGTTACAAATAAATAAATATTGGCTACTATATTTTTCACAGGCGCATATTTCAAATTAAATATATAATTCCACATAGAATTATAAATCGTTTAATTTTGAGAATTTTTTCTTTACTTGTGCAGTAAGACCTTTTATTACGCCGAGTTTCAAGATTGTAGGTCGGCTGGACGTACACCATAAGTTTTAATGATAAATAAGACTATGTATTGTAAAAGTAAAGAGATTAGAGCACCATATCTGTCTGTTGCATGAACCCAAAACTTGAAATTCACAACACCTTAAATCTATGGACTTCAGTGTGGGCTATTAATTTCAACTTGATAGCCGTTTATTAAAAAAGATATTGACAGAAAGAGGGACGGACGGATATATGATCGAGGGATCCTCCAGGGTTCGGGTTTTTCTTCGTTTTAAGGAATAGCAACCTAAAAATTTCCATTTAAATCTTGATTTACGTGGGTAGTTCTAAATTTTTGGCAACTTAATTTTTCACAATTAACGTTTTGTACAATTAGTTAACATTATTGTTCTTCACTATATTTCAGTTATGGAAATTTATTTAATTTATTTGTGATTCACACACACCAAACAGTAAACAATTAAAAATGAAAAGAACTCGTGTTACATGGATTCTTTCTGTACCCTTAGGCACGTTAAAATACATAAGAGTGTATTTTGTTACAAAATGTTTTGATGTAGCAGTCTATCAAAACTGAGGATTCTGATCCAACGCCACCAAACCTAATTTTTGCATTTATTCTCTAATGTTGTATAACTTGTTGGTTATATCAAATATAAATAGGCCAATTATTTATTATAATATATGATATTAAAATAAACGTTTTAACTACAATGTCAAAGAGCCAGACTTCCAAGCTCTTCGAAAAGAAAGTTAGGCCTCACAAACATAATTAAATACTAAGTGTTTTAATTGACTTATTATTTTCCTACCCCAATGCTAGATAGTCCTCGGCACGATACAAAACAAACCTTGACTTGTGTGAATTCAAAGCTATACAACTTTTAATTGAAATCCGGATTTCAATAACTGAAATCATTTATTATGGCTTACTGCAACAATTTAAAACCGGCAGATAGTCAAGTCTCTGATTGGGACCCAAAACACTAATTTAAAGGTACCAGATCCTCAAATCTCATGGTTAAGGCAGGCAGTACCCGAGCAGCATCTGAACTGAGGATTGGGAATCCATATTTCAATGACAAAGTCTCTACTTAATACCCACAATACTAATCTATGAAATCAAAAATCAGCAAATCCTCAAGTTTCACTGTTTATATTCGCGGTACCCCTACGGTAGCAGAGTACGATACTGAATGCAAACTTTACTGCTTTGTACGCCCCGAGGTTCAAATTTATATAGGTAATTTTTTTGTAAACATATTAACTTATTATATTTTTCACAGATCTGCAAACGTGGTGCATATTTCAATAATTGTAATATCTATAATCATTGCTATAGTTGTCGTACAATCTTGCATCTTCTAAAAGTCCATATTTTCTTCAAATAGACAGACGCCTGCGTAATCATATAAAAATAAAGTTCGCCACTTTTATTGATCAAATTTTATCTCATTGCTATAGATACGTCTTTTAGTTAGTGTCACTAAAGGTAACACATAACGCTAGTAGTCTCAACTTTTTATTGCATGTCATCAAACCTAATATATCCACCTTTTTAAATCATATTTCATAAACTGATTTCGTCACTGGAATCAAGTCGAACATCACTTAGTTCTGAAATAAAGAATGACAGATGAAATTCTCATTTTGTGATGGCAACACGACAGAAAAAATTCAAGGGGATAGCGGCATAAATTATGAATTTGGTGAGCCATTGTTTCGTCCATTGTGATGTAATATAGACCGGTGTATATGTAAGTTTAATGGCTTCCATATATAACATTTTTTATTTTTTTTTTGCACTTTACAAGTTTGTGTGTCCTGTGTGTGTATTGCACATTTATTTTTGGAATATTGTGTATCCAAAGGGATCAACAATAAGTTCTCGGTCAACAATATGGCGTTATAATGTGTTTTTTTTTCTTTTGATATTGTAAGTGCTAAAAATACAATTTACACACATACATATGTGCGAAGACGAGCGCGCTTGTACGTGCTCTAGTGTGTTTTTCTTGAACAAATGGGCGCGCGCATTTACTACCTCCTCCGTCTCTAATTACATTAACATTAAGTTAATTTATATCGACGTAACGTAACTTGAAAAATAACTCGGTGTTCAGTTCATAAAAACAAATGAAGTTCTCATTAGAACATCTTTACCGTTAAGTTTATTTTTCCATCTACTCGTATGTGACGCCTTTTCAATTGAACTGATTTGATTGACAGTTCCTAGTTTGTATGACTACTATAAAATGCTATCCACAGTAATTGCAAGAGCATTTCTATGATTACTTCAGTGGATATCTTCTAAATAAAAACTAAGTTTAAATCTAATTTTAGCATGATTTTCTGTTAGTAACTTTTTCGTTTAATTTTTGTACTAAACTATTTTTTCGTCCAATCTATGCAAATAAAGATCCAAATTTGAAGCATCGACAGCACTAGCTTTTAGACAAGAAATTAAGGAAATTTACCTATATTTTCAAGCGATTTATAATAAAGGTCATCATATGGTAAAAACGTACCAGCAAATGCTCTGTCTTATCATATAAACTTTTAGAATGGTCCACAAAAACTGACATTTGCAATATCTATAACCGAATGTTAACTGCGAAATTATTATCAAAACCTTATCTGAATTGGATTTAAGCTATCATAAATAATATCTCAAGATTTCTACGTAACAAAATATTTAAAATGATATAGGGAGCTCAAGCTGTTGTGCATCGCAAGCAGCTTCTCCCCCGCCCTCATGAAAATAAACCGACCCCCAGCAAACTTGTCGACCCTCGTCCAGCATGACGCTTGCTTCCAATACGTCAAATGGACGCACGATGAAGCATAATACATAATTCTCTTTGAAAAATACACTTAGTTTTTGAAAAATACACGTACAACTAGCTCGTAGCTAGTTGCTTTTTTAATTTTTATAGATCATTGATTTATATAGGAGTATATTTATACAATTGAAAAGTTACAAATAATTTTTTCACCACAATAATTTGACGAGTTAATTTCTTTCATGGAACTAATTTCTCATAAGTCGACGCGACGTATTTAAATGTCCGCGAATAATTACATTATTCTTTTTCACAATAGAATTACACTTAGCACATTATCAGAAATAATTGTAAGGTTATAAAAAGTAAAGACAAATCTGAATATTTTATAAAATATCGAGGTAAAAATATATATTTTCGGTTTAAAATGTGCGATTGTTCTATAATAATATAAAGTAACTCTAGACTAATTAAGTACAATTTTGACCATGCGCAGGAAAATATAATTTTATAATTTTTTATATCATTTTTCTGACAGAACTCTATTACAAAAGTTTCTCTCAGTAAGCGCGGAAATATAGATTTCTTTAAACTTTCAGTGCTTGTTTCAACCAAAGTGACTTAAATCCTCCTTTAAATATTTATATACTAAATTAATTTCACAAAGAAGCATATTATTTGTTTATATAATAGAAATCACAAACTTTAATAATCTCAGGAGATATTTTTTTACTGAATATATTATGATATATATTATAAGAAACAAAAAATGTTCGAATTTATTATTCTATTTAATTTGGTGTATTATATAAATTTGAAAAATCAAGTTTTCCGAAAGCGGAAATTCGAGTACTATTTTTTTACAATTGATATTATTAAAAATTTTCTGGAGATATTATTAAAAATGTAAACAAAAATATTGCCCCTTAAGTCCATTTCCGTAACCGCTAAAGTCAAAATTATGACAAAAACAACTTTACCTCAAGTTTAATGGTAACTTTTAGCAAAGATTCTAAATCTCGTAATTTTTGAGAAATTCTTTATTTTGACGTCTGTTAATAATAAATATATGTATGTACATTTATGCGGCGAAAAACAATTTTATTTTTGTGTATAGTTTAGCATAATTACTACACAATCTCAAATAATTTATACATGCCTCATTATTTAAGGTACATCCCATTGCTAGTTCTACTCTTAATTGACAATTACATTAGAGTACAATAGCTGAGTAGCTAAAATGTAAACTTTTTAATTTCATTATAACAGAGTGCGTTTTATAGATAGATTTACATGAATTACGTAAAAAAAAAAAAAAGAAAAAATGAAATTATATGGATCGAACTTGAGACAGAAAAATGTTAAGAAGAAAAATGTTATTCCCTTAGACCAAAGTAAGTTGTAACAAATCCCAAGTAAGTTGTAACAAATCGGTTGTTACAGTTGTATCAAAAAATATCAAATAAGGTTTTTAATATAGCGTCGCGTTCCCAGTTTATAAGAAGCTAAATCATTTTGCATTATCCATATTTCCCTCCTAACATTTATTCTAGATATTATCCTGTATGCCTCATTCAAATAAGCTCACGGTTGAAATGAAACTATAATGAATAATTTATAAAATTCATTGCTTATTCAGAAATACATTTTTCCTGTTCTTATTTTGATTACATTATATTTTCACACATGTATAGCAACATATTTAATAACTCTTAACTAGAAGCTATTGAATAAATAATAATACACGTGTTTGAAACGTTTACTCTAAAATATTCAATGCAGCTAACACGACATCGTCAAACCTCTACGCTTGCGATGAATGCTCAAACGTAAGCAATGCTTGTGGTAAGACCGCTTTATCGTTAGCGCTCAGCCAGTTCAACCACTCGATCGGATTCGTGCGCCATTTATTTTCTAAAGCGTTACAAAATATTGCCGTTACAAAATGACTGAGACGTCGCTAAAGTAGTTTTTTTTTCAATAATTTAATAATGAATTTCTACAAAATTAACGCCAAATATATTCAATAATTTAATAAATAAATCAATACAAATTATTTCGAAAAACTTATGTTAATGACTTGAAGAGGTATATGCAGCACAATTATTTATCTAACGCTTCTGTAATATTTATGTAGTGAAAAATTACATCGGCGTTACAAATAATACAAATAAATTATTGAAAATAGTAACTTCAACATTTTTCCACGTTCCCAAGTGTGGACAAAACGTTCAGTGCGAGTTTTATTTGTGTTTAGCGGCTTTTCTTTTGAACTAAATTATTAAGTAATGTATAAAAATATGTAAAACAAATATAGATAAAATCAGCATAACATGTTTACTTTAAATACACATCTTTCAAATCTTATAATTAAATATATTAAAAATAATTGTCAGTTATTTGGGTCGACCGGCCGAGAGATTTTCATAAAGATAACCAACAATAAATGTTGTTGAAAAGCAAATGTTCCAACTTTTCCCCTATAATAGTTAAGGATTTCCTAAAAGCTAGCTGATGATGATGAAAAGTATATAACGTGTTAATCAATTTGAAAAACAAATTTCGAATTCAATGTCGTTATTCTTTTCACTTTTGAATTTTGTTGCGCGATTTTTTTCCTTTTACGCCGACATTCATCGTTATTTTTTGAATACAACTGGTAAATTCAAAATTACTCGTAATTTTTTTCCAAAGATTATTCAAAATGTGTAAACTAATATTATCTTAACCTGAAATTACTTAAAATAACTATTCAGAAATTATGATTTAATGAAATATTTCCATTGTTTTTCCTACCATTGGAACTTATAATTTGTTTATAATTCATATACAACCTGTATATTTGTGTCAAAAATTAATTTTGTGATTAGAATCGAATAGAACATTAAAAAAAAATCATTACTTAAGAAACTTTTTGTGATTTTCAAATTATGTAGTATTCTATAACTCATTATTATTAATTCGTTTTTATTTTTAATTTTTATTATACAGTAAGATTTACCTTTAATATTACTGCCCACTTTAAGACAAAGTTTAAAAAATTAAAAAACCGGGACCTAGACACTGTGGCTCTGTTCTATTCAATGAGTGTAAAATGTCACTTGCCGATTTTTTTTAAACACCTGAGACTAACAAGTTGGAGAATCTTTTGTTATCCGAACCTAAGCGTGCGCAATATCACGTTAACCGAACGGTAAAAAGTCATTACGATGGAAAGTAACATGTGTATTTGCTATTACAAAAAAATAGGAGAATATAAAATAAATTAATGGAAATAACGTGGACGTGCAAAATTATTTACCCGAATCTGCTGTGAGTTATAATAAGAAAGTAAATGTGAATTTTTTCGAAATAAAATGCAAAAAATGGTCTCATATTAAATTTCATGTAAATTTCATATATCGTAAAGCAAATATTAATAAAAATAAATGCGATGCTAAAAAAAAACTGATGAAGAGATAGAAATTAATCGCCGCTAAAGTTGATGTCTGAAAATATCCATTGCAAAGTTTCATGAACTGTTCAAGAAGAAAAGTACGAGATATGTACCAAAAATTAGTTTCCCAAGAATATCTACTAATAATTCATGTAATCAACGTAATGTGCTGTGTTTTACATTATAATGAACTAAATCAACTTTCAAATTCTACATGAAAGTCTCGCAACGTACTTATGAAGCACATTATGAATAGTTTTGCAGAAAGACAATTTATTTGTTATCTGACTTATAATTAGTTTTTATACAAAAGAAACGTAAAAAATGGCACAACGTATGAAAGCACAAATGCAATACCATATCCTCAAATAAAATCTGCTTTATAATATTATAATAAATTTTATTTTTCTTCCAAAATTAAATGTATAAATAATATTTTTTTTGGAATTTATCTATTTCTAAATATTTTAATACCAGAAAAATTAGGCGTAGGTGAATGATTATAATGTTAATAATAATTATGATTTTTCTATTCCATAAAGTTATTAATTTAATAAATTAAAAAATTATTCGATTGAATTTGTTCCAAAATGTTTACAATTGATTTTGTATTGGATATTTGGGAAACTTTTATTTATAATGTATTTTTTAATTGTACACTTTAAAATTACTTGAAATATTATTTTTTTGCCAGCAAAGTGAAAATGATTAAATAATACCGTCTTTCTATCTGGGACTGTTACACCAAAAAAATTTCGAAAAAAAGGAAATTTGGCAGTCAAAAGATCGAAACATTGCATTCTATGAAATTTGCCTAGTTATGTGGAATTATGAATATTCCTAATTTTTGTGAAAATTTTCACATTCGTATAGTAAATAGAGGCCCAGATATGAACTCGCTAATGTCATTGAAAGTAAATCGTGTAGATAAAAGTTACTCGCAAATCAAAAGTTATGTCTGCAATTAATCTTCAATATTATCCATAACTTTATCATACATGACCTTAAATTAGTCAATAGATATCTATCACACATGTATTTGTTCTATAAGTCGAGTCTTAAAAATGCACGACACCTACTGACTTAAGACGATACATACTTATAGATTTTACAAATCCAAAAGTTGGATCGAAATTTCGCTTTATGTGAAACCTTACTCGCGCCTCGAAATGGAAAGACTTTATATTTTTTAGAATCAATAAATAATTATTAAAAACATTCAAGAAAATAAATAATTTAAGCTATTTTAACTGAATCCATAGATGAAGCAATTAAGGTTTACGTAAAAAATGACACATTAAGATGAATATGGCCATATAAATGCTATACGCGTTAAATTAGCTTTCATCATGTTAGCAAGCAATCATCTATCGAAAAATTGATTCGTGTCAGACGGCGGAACTGAAAATCTTTTATTTAATACAATGCACCATTTCAATTATTTCTGTTAAAATGATCTCAAAAATCAATTTAATACCTACCAAAATTATTTGATTACCAATAAATCTCTTTTTCCTTTCAACAAAAAATAAGCTTAAAAATGTATCAAAAATGTGTGCTGCACATTAATTGCAACACCTGGTTTTTTGGCTTCATCGTTTTTTACCGTACTTATAACTCCTCTGCTGGTAGAACATGTTTACATATTCTACCAGCAGAGGAGTGCTTTATATGGATATTGAAGTTTTCATGAATTTTTACTTGATTGTTAAAAACATTAAAGATTTGAATTTTATGTTTGAAATTTATTTATAATACTTACATTGCTGTATTTTTTGGCATTTTAAAATCCATTATAATATTTTTTATTTAAATAGGTAAATAATGTCCAAAGTAAAAACAGATAAATATTCAGATTACGTTTTAATTATGTTTTGTAGCAATAATTTTGGACAATTTTGTTCTAGAGCATAAATACATCCTATTGTTAACATCATTATGAGTATGAAAATGGGCTTATTTGTTATTTAATCTGTTTTCTCGTCACAACTACTTAGCCATATAATGAATTTCTATTGCCTGTGTTATGCAGCAAACATGGGATAATATTCCAAAATAGATTTTTTTATAATTAAAGAAATTTTCCCGTAAGCGACAAAAATTTTCGACTGTGTACATCTCAAACTACATGACTATTTTCAATGTCAAGATCAAGTATTTCTTACGAGAATTGTTTCTTACAATTTCGTCACCATCAATTTCCCTTTCCCACTTGAACAAAGTAACTAAGGTGAAAGCTTCAAATTTATAGTATCATGGATGTTTCTTCAATATGAATCAAAAGACTAGATAATTGGAAAGATAAATTTAGTTTAATGAAGACGGAGGAGAAACGTAATATGGTTAAAATTGCACATTTTATGAGAATGTAATTCAAGACAAAAAAATACATATTAGTAAAAGATATATAAAAATAATGAGGAGCCAATGAAACCTAATGGCGTAAAGCGTTTTAGTTGAAGAATTAGATGCATGTGATCTTTTAATGGTAACGAAAAGCTTATCTTAATTATTTTATCCCATAGTCATCTCCGTTGGCACTTACCCGTGAATGTAGCTGGTGAACGAAAATTTCACGTATTATAAAGGTTAGGATATACTAAGAAAAAAACAAATATCGAATTTCGTTTGACCTTTCGTCAAAATATCACTTAAACTTAGGACTAAGTTAGTACAACGATGATTTATTGTATACCACATTAAATTGAAAAAAGGAAAATAAGTCGCTACGTGTTCACTAGTTGCTGCTAATCGTTCTATAATGAAATAAATTAAATTTTCCCATTGTAGAGAAGCAACCATCTTCCAATTAGAAATAATCTAACTTCGCTTAAAATATGAAAGTTAATAAAATAATAAAATTCCATTGGCAAGTTAAATTGAAGTTAATTTGGATCGGGGACCCAGAAGTTAAAAGGAAAGAGGTTTCAAAACCTCTTGGAGCTAGCGGATATATAGAAAGCGCGACACTAAAGTTTACAATTCAGGCAAGGTGTAGATTGACTTTTAAGATATAATGAAAGATATCGTCTGAGACTTAAGTTTCGTTTTAATGATGGGATGGATTGAACTACGTGAAACGTCCGAAAACCTTATGAAGAAAATATATTATCAGGCGCTCGGTTGTGTCTATATTTATTTGCTTCATGCACGAATGAATATCACTCTTCAACGCAAAATCTGTATGCACATTATTTGCGCCACCGGATAGTTCATTACCAAGTCCGAGCCGCGCAACTGAGTACTGTACCCTTTGTTTAAAGTACTTCGGAACTATTTTAACATCCCCATAATTTAGCCCCAGTAAATACATTTACAATTTGTATCTACAGTAATTTCAGAGATAAATGACAATAAAATTTGGAGAATCACGTCACTTTCAGAAGAGCTAGAAATTGGTGGCTAGAAGCAAATATAAAGATTATGTCAGAGTAACTACCAATATTCATGAAAACGTAGTAGGTTTTTGTGGCAAATATGTCGTAAGGTAAATTACGTTTTTAGAAAATATTAAACGAATAACTAACTTGTATATTTACTTGTTCAATATAATAGATTTGCTTAGTACCTCTATGAGTACATACAATCGTTATCGTTTTGTTTTACATCATTACACATAGGCGTTTTGTTTTGGCACACCGGCATTCTTAAGAGTTACGACATACTATAATTGCAATAGTGGTTTCCTCTTCAAAATCAAATACTTTGGATTTGAAAAAAGAGTTTCATCCTGCGAGTAGTTGGAAAGTTTATATTGTATATTTTTAATTTAAAAGATCCAACAACTTTGGTT